>JBBPDB010000108.1:14301255-14311449 GCA_037974465.1 Brachypetersius altus | reverse complement strand
TTAAGCTGTTTTTCAGGTAAGAAATAGTTGTGGACTTCTTAAGCACTGATGTATGTCGCTCTGGATAAGAGCGTCAGCTAAATGCCGTAAATGTAATCATCCTATTAATGTAAGCATAGTCATCCTAACCCGAATTCGGTCCTGTGTCCTCCAATTTACCTCCACCATGTAGCTGCTTCATGTGGGCTCTCCCCCCACCCCCTTTTTTCCTAATTCAACAATTTTACAATAGATTTAAAACTTTACCCCAGGCCTAATTATTTCAATAAAAAAATCAGCTTTTACTGCAGTCTCAAAGAAGAGTCTCCTTTATACACTGGTAGCACAGAACATTTGTTTTCCAAGTACCACACCAAGTGCAACATTTTAGGAAATTGTTTTGTAAAAATCAGTTTAGAATGCTACAAGAACCGGCAGTGTGGGACGTAGCAGGATGTTACTAACAATAGAAAATAGTAAAATAGGGAAAACAAATGAACACAAGTGACTGTTATTTTTAAAGAATAAGTTCTTCAGCACTCAATGGAAAATATCACAGCATACTCACAGTCAAAACTGATACTCTGTCAAATCTCAATACACCTTGCTTTGATTTGATCAGTATCCCAGTTAATGTTTTGCCCCAGTTACTTTCCAATGAAATAAAAAAAAATTCAATTCTTAATTTCTTGACTAGTTGACTTCACAATTCTCAGCACATTCTCCTGTCCTCTTTCACATAAAGAGTAGACTTATCCTAAATAATTTGAGCGCTGCCATCACAACAAGAGTCCCCAAACTTTTGGCCAGCACTGAATGTCAAGCGTTGCTGCAGTGAAGCTCATGTCCTACCTGACGGTGGTCTGACGAGGTCCATGATGACAGAGTCAGCTCCTTTGGTGTAGACCGTGATCTGCTCCGTAAGTGGGTGACGCACCACTACGGACATCCTCTTCCTGGTGGAGTCGAAGCCAAGCGTGTGGAGCAGCTCGAAGGTCAGCTTCCCCAGGTGTGGCAGCTCCACGGTCACCTGATCAGGCAGCCGGCCCACCAGAGAGCACTTGTAGGCACGGGCAGCATAGACTAGAGCTGCCTCATCAGGAGACTCTGCTTCATAACGCAGCTCACCCTCATCCGGTGCAGTCACTTTGGCCTGATCGAAGTTGGGCGGAACGGGGCTGAAGGCCTGCTGGAGCCGTTGGCTGGGGAGGGTCTCCTCGTCCAGCTTGGTGAGGGTGCTCTCAGCCGAGGGCGAGGACAGCATGCTGGAGCAGGCGCGCTGAGAGGACGAGCGGTTGGTGGCCAGGCTGGAAGAACTGCTGCTGTTGGAGCCTGAGGTCAGACGGCTTGGCGTGAAGCGCTTGATGAAGTCCTCAATAGTCTTCACTGGAGACTTCAGCTCGAAGCGACGCACCTAGAAAAAGCAATGCAGTCATGTAAACATGTTAACACAACAAATAAAAAAAAATATAAACCAGAAAAGTCAACCTGTTTACGACCTTTATGAAATCTGACTTGAGAAACAAGGACTTGCTTATCAAGCCAAAGGCTACTTTGTTATGAGCAAATCAGCTCAACTCTGTGCAGTTTGTGAGACTTCATTCATCACCAGTGGTTTTAACTCCATACAAGTTTCCCACTACACAGGATTGCTAGCTAGAACATTCTCTGGTTCATTTATTTACAAGAATTAGCTGTTTATCTAACACATGCAGCCCTTGAGTTCAGCTCCTGCTCTGGTCCTAATAGTTTTTAGATTTGAAATTCCTGTTTACCCCCCTTTCAAGAAGAGCTCAGCCAAAAAACCAAACAAACAAAAAAAAAACTAAACATGAAAACAGACAGCGCAAACTGTTGCCAGAAAAGGCAGGATTCATGTTTTCATTGATCAATGTTTTACCCTGACGTATTTCATCAAAATTTTATTAAATCCTTGAAAATAAAGCAAAGTTCTTAATTTATTCAACATACAAAAATGTAAATGAGCAATTACTACTAATAATGATAAGGTAGCAATAACGATAACGTAGATAAAGGAGTATTTTTTTTATTTACACAATAAAGCATAAAGTTTGACTTTTATATTCACAAAGAATATTGAATGACATAACATTAAACTCAAAACTTCTAAATGAAAAGATACTATAACTGCAGCCCTAGTTTAAGCAGAGCACTTTCACAAACACTGCACAAAAAAGGAACTAGGCCACATGACACTCCCTCCTTACTGCTATGAGTAATCAGCTCCATCAAATGAGAGGTAAATATAAGTTGCAATATGTTTTTGTCGGGAGCTCCTTCCCACAATGCTCTGAGAATAACGGTCTCCAAATTGAACACATAATGCAAAACAAGAGATGATCATTTTTATAACCCCTGAGATCCACACATCTGACCGACAGCCCCCTCCAAGCAAGTGGTCACGAGCAGTTTGGAAGCATTCATATCTCAGTTGAATAAGAAAATGTGCTCGGGTTGTAATTAGGACACACCTACACTGATTTCATGATTGGGCCCTTTCAGTTAAGAGGAGGGTTGATGTCAAATACAGTCAGAATTCAAACCTTTTCAGACCTCACCTCCTGAACCCCCTCCACTAAACACACTCCCTTTGGCAATATCTCTGCAAAAATGTGGGAACCAGAAGACCTCCATGAAGTCCGAAGAATGATTTACACAGCGTCTGTTTTAATTGGCTTTGAACATTCCGGACCAAAAAAAGTATTAGAAAAACAAGTATATATAATTATTCATGCATTAAAAGCAGTTCAAAAAAACAAGTGATAGGAAAGGCCAGGCCTACTCCTACTGCAACATCTCAACTCCACTTTACAGGAGATTAGATGTGGGCGTTCTACTAAACAGAATGCACTTTTTGTGCACTGATATGAACTATCCAGTCCTAGGTTTGCTGGTTTGTGTAAGAGGTTTAATACAAGCACCAACACAAACAAGTACTGCTCATATACGCTTGATCTTGGGAGTTAGATATTAAAGTGCTAATGATCCCTATATCCTAACGTTTTTAAACAGACATCATTCTAATACCCCAGCTACAAATATTTTATAATGTTATTACGGCTTAGGGCTGGGCGATTTGGCCTAAAATCAAAATCTCAATTAATTACGATTGATGAAAGATTAACTTATTTATTTTTTAGCTCAGTTGTCTCAGTGTTTAAGCTCTCCATGCTCGACATGTGGGCGGAATAACGTAACATTAAGGAGCGGGGTCACGTGACTCCACACGCGGTGTTTTTAAAGGGAAAGTAATCAATAATCAACCTGGAAAAATTCGATCGATTATAGGTTCTGAATGTCGATTTCGATTACTTTTCGATTAATCGCCCAGCCCTATTAGCGCTTCACAATAGAAACATCTGTTTATTATTATGACTATCAGCCTCTGCAAAACTGGTACTGCAGAAGGCTGGATAACAAGACAACCAATTACCGCTCCAAATTTTTAAATGAACTGAGACATTCATGTGATCCAACAGAAGTAAAAATATTTGACCCATTTTAAACACTGAAGACTTGATTTGCCAGGGTGTTCTTTAAAAGGGCCCATATTTCATTGTGTAGGTTTGTGTACTAAAAACATAATTCAGTTCAGGGCAGCTGGTGGCCTAGTCGTTAGGAAATTACCACTGTGAACAGAAGGTTGTGGGTTTGAATCCCAAAACTGCTAGTGGCACCACTGAGGTTCCCCTGAGCAAGGTACCGTCCCCACACACTGCTCCCCGGGTGCTGTGTTCCTGGCTGCCCGCTGCTTCACTTGGTAAATGGGTTAAATGCAGAGAAAGAATTTCACACTGCTCACACTGTGTGCGGTGGTGTGTTTATGTGTCACTTCACTTCACATTTAGTACAGGTGTGGGGCTGAAACCTTACAGTGCACAAAACTGCAATTTTGTTTGAAATATTTTTTTATGAGTCCACATGTTGGGCACACTCAAAAATATTACAAACAAGATCATTTTTAAATAACAACATGTGCATTATTCATAAACCACAATAATTAAACTACTAGGTTGAATTGCCATGCCTATTCCAAGACAGCTGTACGCAAAATCTGCTCACTTTAGCAAAGGGATATTTAGGCAGGAGGAACGGAGCTCATAAAGGAAGCTCTGGAAAAAGACAGCACTAGCATGTATTTAGCTCGGACAATCATGTCAAGGTCACTATTCTGGCTGGGCATCAGACAGAGGGGGTTAAAGTGAAGAATTCGTCCACAGCTGGTCAGGATAGACACTGATGCAGACACAACCTTTATCCACATTCCAACCTGGCTACAGGAAAATCTTCGCCAAACACAGCAATAAAAGCAACACTGAAGAACACAGTGCCTATTAGTATGCAAACTGACAATTACCAAACAAACAAACTCCTACCCGTGTACACTGGACAACATCATTATGCACATTATAGAGAGTAGAAGAGCTCAAGAGCTCGGGATGCATTAATGTTACCTTGGAAAAACACCCAAAATATCTTGCTGATTATTACACTGATGAAATGTTATGGTACTGTTACAGCAACCACAGCTGTGTAATGCAGATAGATCCTTACATGGCTATGGCAGTTCCAATTCCAATAACACAGGTCAACAGGTCAAAATCATCAGAGATAAGTTCATGTGGGTTTTGTAGTGTTTGTCATGCTGATTTCAAATCTGTGTTTAGTTTTTTCCCCACACATACAGTTTTTGTGATAGTTATAAATTGCAGAAAAGTAAAATACTGGTTAAGAAAAGTGTGCTGTGGTTTCAGAAGATTAAATTTTTTTTTTGTTGACCTGTGTAATTTGAATAAACAGCATTTCTAATATTGGCATCTCTGCACTGGACCACACTCACCTTCTGTCGAGGCTGATTGGGTGAGGACACAACCACCGTGTTGCAGATGGTGAGAGCAATGAAGAAGTCGAAGACGTCACAAAGGTCCGGGGGGATCTGGTTGAGGAGCTGACTGTGGAAGCGCATGAACTCCATCTGACTGCCACAGTCATTCACTTTATCCAACAGCTGAGGATCTGGAGTGATGTCTTTTTCCTGGTGCGCAACAAAGAATGACAGAGTGTAATTCAGTAACTTTCCAAACTAAGGTGAGGGTCCTCCTCTATATATATATATATATTAGTGCTGGGCCGTTAACACAGTGAACGGCGCGAGATACTTATCTCGCGATTAAAAAAATATATTCGTTAACTGCCCCCCCACCCCCCCAATACTGTGTATTGTTTTATATTATATAATATATATATATATATATATATATATAATAAAACAACACAGTATTTTTCATATTAATAGTATGAACTGATTGAATGCACTGTATAAGGACTGAACACTATATAGTATCTAGTTGTTTATATTTGATTCTACTCACGTTAAGGTTAAAATAGATTTGAAGAAAAGTGTTTCTTTGTGAGCTGTGCTATGTCCACAGTGTAGGATCCATATCTTATATACGGGTACTCTATCCCGCTTTAAACATGTCCAGACATACTGAGTACTCAGTAAATATTGAGAATACATGGGTGTGTGTGTGTGTGCGCTGACCATAGGGCTGCTGAAGGCCGTGTGTTTGGACAGGATGCTGGCTCTCTTGGCCTCGGCGCGGCTCCCGGTGCGACGGTGTGATTTGGTGCTCTGAGAGCGCAGGACCACTTTGCCACTGTGCTGGCTACACAGGCTCTCTCGCCGTGGCAGAGTTCCACCATGAGACAGACACTCCTCCTCTTCAGAGTCCACCTCCTGGTACATAGCGAGCCTCCTTGCTATTGGGTTTACACAGTTAAAACGGGAGGGGATTAACAGGTAATATGACGTGTTTATATTATATTATTCATTTAAACTTCCATAAAAAAAAACTATACTTTATCACAAAAGTAGTCGATCAGTCAAGACATGTCTAGTGTCTAACATTTGCAGTAAAATGGATAAAAAGAACAGAATTCCAGGCCTTAAGATGATAATATTACTTTAGTAATGTGATGTATGTGGGTCAATGACCACAATCAAGTGCTATTTGTATATTAATTGATGGTCAATAAGCTCCCACTACTTGGCACCAGATAGGTTGTGACTAATAAAGTTCATTTTGGGTGAGTTAAACAATAGGCCAATTAGATTATAGTTTAATAACTATTCCCTTAAGTAATCCTTTCTATACGCTGTAACATGTGATTAGGACAACAGAGATAGTGAGTAACTAAGCCACACGGACAGAACCATGTTAACATGTCCTCACCGTTGGCATCGTGCGAGTACTCTACTCCTGCCACGGTGCAGCGGCGGAACACCATCTTGTTCTCAGTGAGCGTGCCAGTCTTATCAGAGAAGATGTACTGCATCTGGCCCAGGTCCTCAGTGATGTTCAGCGCTCGGCACTGCAGGTGGGAGTCTGTCTCCTCATCGTACAGCTCCATGTCCTGATGGATGAAGTACACTTGGCAGATTTTTACGATCTCGATAGAGACGAAGAGTGAGATTGGGATCAGCACCTGAGGACATGAAGGAGAAAGAAATAAACAGCAATGCAGAAACTTCTAAATCAGATCCATTTTATTAACATTATACATTATCAAAAATGGTACACTTTGCATAAAGTGTTTCTACTAGTCTCACAGAAAAAAGTATAGTAATAAAAAAATGTAGTAATGTAACATTTACTGACAGGTAAAACACAACCCATACACATTTCATTTTTAAACAATATTCTATCCTTTTTATTTAACACAACAAAAACATTTAATCACGATACTTGATCAAATGCATTTTCACATGAATTCACAATAATTAATATTTCTGTGGTCTGAAAATGCATCACAAAAAAAGCAGAACCGTAATTTCCTTAATATTTCTTGCCATTATTTTGACAATTCATAGCCTTTTTAAAATAAGAACACATAATAAAATTAAATAAATATTACGGAAAAAAAGGCTGACAACCAACTACTTGCTATTACGCCCATTTTACACACTTTTTAAATTATTATTATTTTTTTTTTTTTACACAGGCTCCCTATATTTGGTCTATATGTTAAACACATTTGTTCATTGTTCTTGACAGACTTAGAGAATATCACTAATTTTTCAGGATAATGATAACCATGATATTGCCCACACCTGATTTCATATTTCTTTGTCTTAAACAGGATGTACATTAAAGCCCTTTCATACCAGATGTGAAGAGCAATGAAAGCCTTCTACAATGTACAGCATGATTAGATCGAACCCTAAAATACATGGATGGAACAGGCTACCCGCTGCACCCCACAGTTTATCTTTCACTTACCACTTATCTCGCATTTACTAGTATCACAGAACATTATCCCGCAAGACCGCCTTTATCATTTTGCAAGGCATACAGGATTACACCATTATCACTACTTACCTGAAACACTATGATCATGGTGAGGAAAAGGTAAATGGCTGAGACCACAGGAGATAAATCTGTTCCGTCAGGACTCAAAACGTCAAATACAGGTCGCTTATCTCCATACTGAAACATCCACAAGCCGTGACCTACAGAAACGCCACCAAAAAGGAAACTGTTGAAGGTTATAAAAAAATGAGAATTCAACTCTTATGTTCTTACTGAACGTTTCCAGAGAAAAAGGCAGAGCCAAAACCATCTGAACTGGATACAGCAGTTGACTGAGACAAGCTGAGAAGTTCTGTCAAAAGGCTAGATCCTAAACCTTTAACCAATGCCACATTTACATATGTGTGTGTAGATGAAATGTTATCATCAAGGTCTAGGACTGATGAATAAAGATTGGGTTCTGTATACAGCTTTGTTTTTGCAGGAAAAAAAAAAAGTAAATTTTTCACATTTTCATCTGCGATACCGAACAAAGCTACTCTGATAGAGCATATAGCGAATCTAAGGATCTTGTATGGAATTAAATATTTAATTATTTCAAAATAAATACGTGTATGAATAGTGCTGGGGAAAAGGTAACTACTGAAAGGATTAAAAATACTTCGTCAGGAGACAAAGGTGCACATTCTGAAGAAACTGAAACTCAACCACTTCCTGCGTCAGAATAGCTCTGCACAGTCACCAAATATCCCACAACACACCACAACGGACACACAAAGTTCCACGTTCATATGCGCTTTCTCTCTCTAACACAGGGGGGGGCAGAAGGAAAGGAAAGTCCCTAAAACGCTCCGTACCGATTGCTGAGAAAAGACACATGACCAGGAGGATGATGACACACCAGAAGACGTCCACGTTCATCTGACGCTCCAGTTTGCTGCGTTTGTAACGTGGGCCATTGTTGTTCAGCATGGCTTTGGTCTCATGGCCTGGAAAACACAACATTAAGCACAGCCCTAAAACCTCTAGCAGCCATTAAGTGCATCAACTTACATTTTATAGGGTTAGTTTCATAGCAAAACTGTTGTTCCCTCAAGCTGAGAGGGTGGCGAATATGGACAGACCTTAACTTAACATGCAAAAATCTAACCTCTCTGAGGAGTTAAATAAATGTATCCCACTTTCCCTCTACCCCAAAAGACCAGCCAAGACATGCTTTGGGTCTGAAATTTGCTTTCCGTCTGGAACAGATGCAGCTAACGAATACCGGAAGGCTTGTGCAACTGGCATACTTAAATTATCACATGCTTGTCTAAAACTGTGTTGAGTAATCTCTAACAGTCTTGAGCATGTGGGTTCTGAAACGATTTCTGTTATTTATATAAACTGACTGAAGATGTTGCACAGTGAAAACAGCAAGGACAAACAGCTTAAACGTGTGGGTTTGGGCCAAACAGCATTAAGGGTGCCAATATTGTTACCTACTGACATCTGCTTATATTCAATAAGGTGTACCACAATACACATACAAAATGTTAGACATTTTGCAATTCTATTGACATTTTGTTTCACCAGAGATGCAGAGCAGCTCAGATTTTATGCTGTTTGTGTGTGGAAGCACCATCAGAGTTTTTGTTAAAAGTCTAAAACCCAAACAGTGGCAGGATGGGGGGGAAAATGGAAACTAGTGTGAAAAAAATGCCAGAAATGAATCTGTTTTGCCATTATATAAATAAAGACATCTGTATATCACATTATGGCAATCAAAAACAGTAGCAATAGATACCCCTCACTTTTTTTTTTTACGCGAATCAGAAGCGGATTCAGTCGAACACGGATTTGTTCTGAGAACCGAACTGATAATGATACGTGGAAATTCCCAGAATAACGTGGAAACTGCAGCTAATTTTGTAACAAATATGAATGAAAATGCAGCTACATTTCCATATTAAATATAACTGTATAAATCTAGAAAGTGCATCTTGAAATGGTAAAATACAGCTGAACTCGGAGGCGGGAGGTTTGAAAGTAGCGGATCTGAAAACGCTATTTATTTCTCCTTTCTGCTGACTAGGAGCATCCCACGCTCGCTGTACTTGGATGCAGGAGGTTTGACGGCTCTGTGTCTGGTCTTTTCAACAGTTATCTCAGTTTATTTAGCATTAGTAACATGTGCCCTGTCTAAACGTGGGTATGTTTCATCGTTTCTTTTGTGTACGAGTCTTTGTTATGGCTCACCGCATGCTGCTAATGCTAACGGCTAATGCTAACGGATTTTAAGCAATCAATAAACCAGGATCAATAAAGTTTTCTGATTATTTATTTCTCCTTGTTGCTGCTGTCTGCAGTGTCTGTGGCAGCTGCAAACCTAAATCTCCCCTGTGTCTCAGTGTTTCTCTTGTTTTGTCCATCTTAAAGCCCTGCCTTTTTAGTACTGTAAATTGAATTAAAAGATGTGAATATGGCTTTACCTTCACATTTTAAATGTATAATGGCTGGTAGTCCCCCGCAACTTTCACCAAGATTTGTCAGAAAATGGGTGTGTTTAAAAAAAAAAAAAAGAGCAGAGCAGAGCTGGCAGCAACGAAGAAGAATCCGGTCACACACACACACAGCAAAGGGAAAACCTCTGTGACATATCGACTCTTAACGACTTTAACGGTCTGAGTTCTCGTTTAGAACCGGGCGCCGTTAAAATGGCTATGTTTGATAGTTTAAGGGGCACAGTGCTGAATTCGGGCCAGCGCGGAATCCTGTCAGCACCCACACCCACCTAGAGCCGAGCGATTCAAGATTCAAGATACTTTGTCACATGCAGTCATACGAGTACAACACACAGTGAAATGTATCCTGAACCGCTCCTTACTGACTGTGCAAAGTT
>JBBPDB010000108.1:14263414-14282351 GCA_037974465.1 Brachypetersius altus | reverse complement strand
CTCACTCACTCACTCACTCACTCACTCACTCACTCACTCACTCACTCACTCACTCACTCACTCACTCACTCACTCAGGGATACAGTCATGCTGGAATAGAAAAGGTTCCTCAAACTCTGTCCACAAAGTTGGTGGGTATGCTACCATGTCTTAGTATTACTACTTTTAACCCAGCTGGCTCTTTATTCATAACTGGTATCATTCATTTTCCTAAACCCTGCTCTTTCGTCCTCCCTTACCTTCAACTATAGCTCATTAGCCGATATTGGTCTCTCACATCACCACATTCATTCTTACTGGTTCTACATTAATCCTCTCTCACTCTTGGTCAGTGATGAATTTGTGTCCCTGTCTCTCTGGTTTGTAATCTGGCCGTGGTTCTGTCGACTCTCTCATTCGATTCCTGTGTTAGTTCTGTTTTTTAAAACATATTTTCCACCTGCAACATCGCTAAAATCAGACGGTGCCTCTCTCAATCTGCCGCTGAGATTCTGATCCATGCTTTCATCTGTGGCTGCTTGGACTCTACTGAAACTCTCCTTTAGCTGGCATTAGTTCTGCTCCCCTTCATAAGCTTCAGATTGTCAAGAACTGCTTCTACTTGTCTTCTCACTTAAACAAGGTCACACCACCACATTACATCCGCTCAGCAAATCCCTCACTGGCTTCCTGTAATGTACAGCACCATGCAAAAGCCTAAGGTTATGTCTATGTGTTGCTTAATCATTCCCAGACCTCTCCTCATAGAAGCCCTTTATGACACTGTAGTCCTCAACTGATACTTCATTTCATTTAATCTGAGTTTCACAAATCCATGCTAAGACTGGAGGCATCGAGGTGAAATTTGGAACCCAGCCTTCTTACCAGCTCACAAAACTTCAAGTACTTTTAGCAAAAACATCCCTTGCCGCTCAGATAAATGGCTTTAAACAGTTTGCACAAGAGCCTAAGACTTTAGCACAATACTGAATATTCAGTTCAAAGTTCTTCTGCTTACGTACAAGGCTCTTAACAATCTCACTCTTTCTTATTAGTCATATCTACTTCACTTCCTCAGCTGGGCTGCTCAATATCGGCCCCCTCCATCCTGGCTTTTCGCCATCTCGCTCTTCATCTCTGGAACTCTCTCCACCTGTGTGTCTAATGCTCTCTAAGTGATGATTTAGGCCTTCAAGGGACAGTAGTTATAAGTTTCCATTTTTTGCAGTTTACATTAGTCTGATAACTCCAGTGCAAAACTAGAGAAGCAAACCTGGACTGCTAACGTGTCTTGGCTACAGAGCAAATTATGCTACTTTCACCAACTTCTTTATGGTACATTTTGAAATTAGAGCAATGTAACCTTAAAATGGTACAGATTTCCAGTGCCTGGGCTCACCTCTCTGGAGATGATGCCAGCCCGCCGGGCACGGCTGCCCAACACAAAGGAGAATTCGCTGACTTGCGCCAGCCCAGCCGATACCAGCCAGCGGATGTGTCGGGAGCCGAGGGGAAGGATGGCAGACAGCACCAGCACTGCCATAACAAACTTAGAGGGAGAATGTGGAATGAAAGCAGAGAAAGAAAACTCCTTTGAACTCATCTTGACAAATAAGAGTATACAGTATAAAGTAATGAGCAGCTGAAGCTATTACCGACTGCGATCTGCAAGCAATTACCTTCATGATCACCAGGGACAAGGTCAGAACCAGAAGGATGGTCAACTCGTAGAGAACAAAAGTTGGGAACACATGGAGTCCTGTAAGAAATAAAACAGAATAATATAAGGTACTGCTTTGTATACATTGTGATCTACATTGTGTGAGCAGCTTGTATGTTAGTAAAGTGCAGTTGGTCTAATTTCCTCTTTTTTCCACCAAGTAAGAGGTTGATGTAGTACATAAACACTGTTTAATGTTTAAAAATGTACCACTCTAGTGTCCACATTGAACACACAGTCCATATATACAACTTTAACAGCAAAACAGCCCATTATGAATGAACATATTTACATATATTTAGCAATTTAGCTCCGCACTTCTGCAATAAAGCTGTAAATAGTCTTTCAGATATACTTCTTGTACAAGGCCTATTTAAACACAGCTCATTTACATACAGTGAAGCTTGAAAGTTAGTGAACTGTTTAAATATAACCTACAATTAAATTTTCACTGACCCTTCCCAGTCTGATGAGCATCAACAGCTCTTTTTATTGGAACCTTTATTAGTTTATCCATAAATGTTTTGTGAAGATCAGATCCCTGTTCTTTAAATAAACCACTCACGCCTGGTTGCCATCTCACTGACTGAAAACACCTAACTCTTATTTTACCATCAAATTAACTGCTAACCCTGGAGCTTCACTTACTTTTGCCCTGCTTATTCAGTAATGTAGAACATAAAGGTTCAACTTTTAAGCACCGCAGTCTTAAAGGCACAATTACAAAAGAGTCTCTGAAAGGTACTTGCTACAGATCTCAAAAGCAGGAGATTAGTCTCTATTCTTTTGAAAATCAAGCCCATTCCTGGTCATCTGAATTTACCATTGAACAGTCCAACCGGGTTTATTTCAGTGCAGAAGAAAACTCACGGCTAAGGCATCTTTGTACAAACAATATACGGTTCCTCCCAGAATCCTTGGCAACTTCATTTAATGTGATTAAAAGGGAATTTTCTTCAGGCTTTTTTTTCAATGTTCATCAAATGTCTTTACTCAGCGAATGGAGAAATATATTAATTCCATATGGGCCCAGTATTATAATTACTGGCAGCCCCTTATTTAGTATTTTGAGAAACCTCCTTTTTATCAACAGGACAGCACTTGCTTGTAATGTTTTAAAGACTTGAGAACACAGAAGAAGGGATTTTCCACCAGTGCTCAATGCAGAATCTCTCCAAGCTTTTCTTTACTCATACTTTTTCCAATCGGATTTGTTTTGGGGATAACCATTACAAAAGCTTGATCTTCAGCTTGTTTAACAATTTGAGTGATTTTTCTTTGGCAGCATTTTGTGTTTTGCGTTGTTGTCCCGCTAAAAGTTTTAGCTTCTTGGCAGAGATCTGAAATCTCCTGGTACCTCCTTGAGTCCATAATATGCAGACAATACCGCCAGGGTCTGGGGAGGAGACACAGCCCCACAGCATCACAGATCCTCAAGGTCCTTTTCTCTGTAACCATCTTTATTTTTTCACCAAAACCACCTCGAGAGTTTGAATTCAATAGCTCACGTTATATTTTATGTGTCCCAGTTAGGAGCACTTCATCCCAGTGATTTTGACACAGGGCTCATACTTCAGGGATAATCTCTATGTATTTTTCTGTCTTGGTGTAATATTGTTTAATCTGTCAGCCTACTCACCAATAGATGCAAAAAAGATAATGGCCAGGAAGTCTCTGATTGGCTCGACGCAGCTCATGACCTCACTGGTGACCATGTGACCCTGCGAGGAGAGGAGGGCTCCAGCGAGGAAACAGCCTAGCTCCATGGAAACATGCAGGAATTCTGTCACCTGCACAGTTTGGGTATGTTATGTCTTCAACGACGCACAAGACAACAAACTTTACATATGTGGAAATGATTTACAGTAAAATATTAGTCAGAAAAAGGGTTTGCATTTTCTACAGACTGCAGATTGATCAGCCAGGATGGCCAGGAGCCAGGAGGCTAATGTCCTTATATCTAATAGCTCACAACTTCAAACTACATGTCTAAATGATCACATATATAAACATTCTAAACATAACTTTAAAAGTCTATTTATGTACACACACACACACACACACACACTGCCCTCACTTGTGAACATAATGGAATCTCTGCCTCTGATTGGCTAACGCTGACACGCGTTACTTAGTTTAACCAATTATTATAGTCCCTTCATAAAAGTAAAAAGTTGAAGTACAGTAACAGTACCGGCGTTCTGCATCTGAAACAGCTCCACTGGCTAACAAGGCTAACGCTAGCACCTTTCTTTTGTGTCGTTTAATTGTTATGTTGACTGTTAATGTTAGAGAACTTTGATAAAAGTTGATCAATGTTGGACACCTGTTTTCCTCCACTGCGTGTCAGATGACATCATCAAACGACTAGTCGACACGACTTTGCGTGTGTTTATCTTCCATCGCTAGCTAGACTGAGCAGCAGTATTGGCCAGATGAAGTGGCTTCTTCTTCTGGCATGCTGGTCGCCGACGTAGCGCAATACTGCCCCCACTGTGTGGTACTGCAATGCAGAGGGGCATTTAAGTTTCAAATTAATCGCATGATCAATTTATTTTAAAGCGTTATAGAAAATTTATTTATGCAAAAAGTTAACGCAATATTTTTAACAGCACTAATAAAAACCTTTAAAAAGCTTAGTATAGGAACAACCCTTTATGATTGCTTATGCATAACAATTACAGAAGACCTGGGGTCAAATTTATCTTTCGCTTACTGCATTTGCCAGTCCAATATTGAACTGTAGTCAGTATCCATGGCTAACACTGAATGCTAGCCTTTAAGCTGGTAAGGTTTTTTTGGTTTTTTTTAAATTAATTATCAGGAAAAAAAAAAAAAGACATGACAGGAGTCACAGGGCAGCTGGTGGCCTAGTGGTTAGGGAGTTCTCCCTGAGATCAGAAGGTCATATTACTTTAAAACAGTGGCCACATCAGTGACTCACCTCTAAATCAACCCTTTTTCCCTCTTAATATACCCTCCCTGTATATATTTTTTTACCCATACAGCACATAATTAGACCTGTGCCCTATAGCAGCTTGTGTATGAACCTTTTCACAATCAAATCACAGTAAGACGTGTTATACCTTGACTTTAGCTTCAAATTCCAATTAAGTCCCCCTCCAGTGTCCGCCATGAGCATGTTCTGAAGAGCATTCAGTAGAGAAGAATTCGCTCGAGCAAATTCAATCATGTCGAGACCTTGAGAGCAGCTCTGTTACAGCGCTGGCTCAGGTTATGGACACAGAAACACTGAGGCTTTTCAGGGCACTTGGTCCATGGTCCACAGAGGCACTTTTCATCAGGAAATGCAGTCACAAGGCTCACCCTCTGACTCCAGCTAAATAGGCAAGTGTAGCCAATATTGTGCAGATCTGAATCAAAGACCTTTCTGGAGGAGGTGAAATCGTAATAACTGGTGAACACTGCCAGCTAATAGAACGACCTTCATTCCTGTACAGAGCGAGATGCTTTCACAAACGCGAGCTGTCTGATAAATCATTATAGCAGGACGAAATGAATGGTCTGTTCTTGCAATTTACTTGCTAAACAAGTTGTGTTTATCCACCAAGGACAAACTAGGATAAAATGTCAAGGCGTAATTTGAAAGTTGCATGCCTACTCACTGCCTTAGTGAAATGGCTCTAGAAAATAACACCTAACACGCCATTACAGCACTGCACACACATGATGGGGCAATTCACTGTTTTTAGAGATGGCACCAGTACAATACCAGGTATCATTGTTGGGCCAAAACTAGCAAAAATGTTGGATTAAATATCCAAAAAAACAAAATAGTCCTGATCCAATTCCAATCTAGCCTTACAAAGAGCGCACACACACACACACACACACACACACACGTTGTTAGCAGTGAATGTTGTCCAGTATGTAGGTAGAGTGTAAGTAGTACAAACATGCCGCCTTAAATTTAGCAGTTAGCTTTTAGTCGGGATGCACCGAATATTTGGCCACTAAATTAGTTTTTTACGTGACCGAAACAGTGATGATGAAATCAACAACTGCAACCTGCACGTGCCAGATTGAACATGTCTGCCATGTGGCGCAATTTGAAATATCTAAGAAAGACACGCAGAAAGCCGTTTGTAAAGCGCGAAATGCCGAAATTTCTCGCGGGGGTGCGTCCACAAACACACTCAATGCAAGACCCTTTGAGCAAACCCTTCCGTCTATGCCAGATATTTTTGAAAAGGCAAGAAAAAAAAAACTATTTTGTTTTAGGCCTAAAGAGAATCTTTCAACAGTTTTTAAAGCACTTGTTCTGAATGCACCTTGTTGATGAACTTCACTCAGAATTTTAAAATGCACTTGAATTCACTTGTTTTATAAGAGAAGATATTTAATTGTATAATATTTCAGCTCTCTTGCTTTTGGGCTATTCATGTGTGGGGCCATTGAAATTATTTTATTTCAAATTGTGCATTGTTTGAATGCTAACTAAATGTTTTCATAGCTTTTAATCATGCAATTGCAGGCACACACAGTGCCAGTCATTACGGCAAAATTACAAAAAATTGGTATAAAAATTTCTTTCTGTGTTTTGGTTTCGGGCATTTTCGGTTTCGGCCAAAAATCTAATTTCGGTGCATCCCTAGTTTTTAGACAGGGCTCTAAATCCGAGATCTGTGTTTATTTTTTTTCATCAGTCTGTATCTGCATTAGCCAAAGTGTATTATAAAATAAGAGGTCAACCTCTAATCATCCATTGACCTCCAGGACAGAACAGGCTCTTTCGTCTGGTTCAGAGAATAAGCCTCACTGCAGAAAGCTGTTAGGTCTGCTGAGAAAATCCTGAGCAACAACTTCTTAATCTTCCCACACCTCACCATTCAAGACATTTCTTTGATCTAAACCTGACCAAGAACAACAGTCGCCATTCCAATTCAAAAAATGTACTTCTCCATCCTGGAGCCCAATCACTGAGCAGAAATCCTGACATCACTGGTTCCCTTATTACTCTACAAGAAGACAACTACAGCCCACACCTGACGCACACAAAGTTCAGCATTATTCATATCACAACAGAAGCTCAGTCTCAGAAGTCACTGCGCCAAATATAAAGCAAGTTGTTTCAACAACTGACCTTTCATTCAGAACATTACACAAGCGCATCCTTCACGATCAACTACAAAGATTCAATTATGCAAGTTTCGTCGTCTTTTAGTAATTCCTCAAGGCCATATTTTCCATATGTATGAGTCCAAACATCTTTTTTCTGCCCATGTCATTCTAACAATGTGTGTGCCGTCAGTTTAACGAATGCGTGGTTTACAGATTTACATTTTCCTGTAATATAACAAATGTTTTGAACGCATGTACATAATAAACAAAGTTCTACAGAATCCAGAATTATACTGGGGTGGGAAAGATGACAATAGTTTCATTTTGCTGACATGTGACATCCTAGAGTAGTTTTGTGTGTATCTCAACATCGCTTACCACTGACCATCGATGTGTTTTTACGAAGCAAGTACAATTCGTTTTGTTTAACTGGGGTATAGAGGAGCATAGTGTGTGAAATATTGAATAAACTTCAATATATCATCACAGTACATTACATTACATTCACTTGGCAGATACATTACAATTTGCTTTGGATAAAACTCTGTGAACCCACATATAGTGTTCCATGAAAAAGTCTTCACATAGAGTCCACCTCTATACTGTATAAAGTGTTAACATTATGTATATGTTTTTCCATACATGAGTGATTCATGCTTACACTTACAGCAAGCCTAATGGAAAAGCAAGGCACCATGGGCCCTACCATGGTTCCCCATCTTCCTCAACACTCTGTGGGTTTCAAGGAATCCAAATATCTACATTTAAATGCCTTGGCACTGGAAAAGAATAAGTTATTTCAACCCACTGTTCGTTCCTGGACATTTATTAACAAACTAGTTACTTTTGCTTCAGTTGTTTATTTAGTTACTTAAGTTACTAAATGGTACCTTCTCAGAGCACTTTTAATTTTTTTTAAACATTTGAAGATTTGAAATAGTCTGCCACTGAGACTTGCCTGATTATAACTTGCCATTTTTATATCTAAAACAAGGACATGGCAGCATGTTGTGACACTGGATTATATCACTGTGGAGACCTTGGAGCCATAACTTCACTGAAGTGATCCAGAAACACACAGAAACAAAAAACCTTTTCAACTGTCTCTAATTAAGTTCAATAGTTGAATGATGGCAGTCGCTATAAATCTGTGCGCACTGATTCAATATTTGCTGGGTTTCAGAGCTCATTACAGAGAAGATGCAAATGAATCGGCTTCAGGTGAATCAGCACAAGGTGGCTTGGCGGCCTTAAAGAAGACTTATCTGGCTCGTTTACTGGAGACCCACTGTACTTGTTTTTCCGTAGGCAAACTGACATTATCGAATGTGGATCTGTCTTTGGCATGGTAGGGTGGTGTGATCAATAATCTGGTGAGGCGAATAACTAGCTATAATAACTTCAATGTTCATTATTCTACAGATAACTTCATGAGCATGGATGGAAGTTCTTTTCCTTTAGAATGGGACTTTTATCTTAGAAGGCATTAACTAAAGTTAATGTTTTAACCCAAAATCACCACCCAAAAAGTAACTGATTGTGTAAAAAAAAAAAAATGCAAAAAGGACATAAAAGGCTGCGATTCATCATATAAGTCAAATAAGTTTGCAAGCCTGTCAACCAGAAACCCCAATTGAAAATGAATAAATAACCTCAATCTGGAGGTTTGAGTCAGGATTTATTCTCAGAGGATTATGATAAGGACCTGTAATGCTCAATAAATATATCCATCAAACCTGAGGCCTGGAACGTGGAACACACGCCTGTGGACCCCAAAGATTTACTTTCATGAAGCAGGGGTTAAATCTGGTTAAAAAGGGGGAGGGGGGCACCTAGACTTCTACCACAAGACTTTGTGTTGGAGTACAGTTTAAAAAAAACAAAAATAAATATTTACAATTCAGTGCTTAAGTAAAATATAAAAAGGTTGCACACGAAAGCGAGTAAAGTTTGGAATTTTGCAACAGGTAGGCCTGCAGTCATCCTGGAGAGGCATGTGGAAGTTACTTATCCCAGCTGTGCTATCGGTGGAGCACAGAAGCAAACACCTACCTGCTGTAAACCAGACAGTCCATGTGGTTGATTTCTTTATCGGATCTGTGTCGCCTGTAATCCTCCCAGAGATCCTTTATAGCGGTCACGGATAAAATAAAGACCACCGGGGCGAGGGCGAGCTCCGGCTGGAACGCGTTCACTACAGGCACGAAATTCAACAGAGCTATAAAGACAAAGTAGACGTTGGCAAATCTGTGGAACTGCTCAAAAAGGTTCTTGGGTATAAAAGAGAGCAGGGTGTACTTGGTGGTCTTAATCTTGTTGTTTGCATAGTGCCTGTTGGGGTTCTCCCCTCCTTTGGCGTGCTCGTATAAAAGATTGGCGTGTACTATCCTCGTCTTGTTCTCTTTCTTGCTTTTCCTCTTCTTCTGCTTCTTGCTGCTTGAACTTTTGCCTCCTCCAGCCTCTCCAATCTCCCGCGCCATACTTCTCGCAAACTCTCCCAAAACTTTTTTCTGTCTCCTCTTTCTTTCCGTGTGCGAGAACAAAAAAGCCACTCAGACCATTCCTATGTGATCATGCCGATCCGTCTGGTAGTTGAGGGGGTCCGGGCCAAGTTTTTCATTTTGGTTTTTCTTTCGCCTCCATGTCCCCGTGTCCTCCTCTCTCACTCTTCAAACCATTGGAAAGTTATTGTTGCATCTCTCTTTTTTTCTCTCACTCCCAGTTGAAGATGCTTTAATGCTGGGCCGAGCTTGAGCACAACGCGCATGCGTGCTAATCCATATACCATAAGGCTCGGCCCAGAGCGGCTTCCACTGCTTTTTCGGTCAATCCGTATTGTTGTGTGTGCATTATTTCTGGGCAGTTGCAGCAAGCGTAGCACGTTTTAATGGGAGGTACCAAAGCTATCGTCACTTCTGACGAAATGAGCTGCGTGAGCTCCTCCCTGTGTGAGTCTGACTGGAAGTGCCACGCGTTAGTGTTTCAGTACGTGGTGGCCAGTCCTGCACAGTCAGTACTCAGTACACAAACAGGTCGACCTCAGTATCAGTGCGTGATGATCATTCCGCAGTCACTGTCGTATTACTGTGATTTACTGTCTGTCTTTCTGCTGTGGCCTTCAGCAAAAACCAAAAAGTTTGTAAAAAGTCATGATTTGTCATACAGTATATGAACACACCACAGCACACAGTGTGAAATTCATTCACCAAGTGAAGCAGCAGGCAGCAGTATGTGGGTGCCTTGCTCAAAGGCACCTCAGTGTTTCCACTAGCAGTACTGGGATTCAAACCCACAGCCTTTTGATCACACTCTCTAACGACTAGGCCACCTCCTACCCCATGCCATTTTCAGTGGAATCAGCGAAACACCTAATGCCATTTTCAGTGGTATTAAACTGAACTGAAATCCTCCAACATCAGGGGGCTGGAGCTCATCCTTCATTCTCTTTATGCATATCCTCAGTTTCTCCTTTGCCATTAGTGCCATATTTGGACTCTTGTGAATGGAGAAAGCTGTAGTCATGTATAGAAGGTCTCTGTTCTGTTGCGCTGCTGGAGTGGGGCAAAGGTTGGACGACAACTCTTGTGAAGCACACAAGGCCTGTCACTGCGTCTCTTCAAACCTCTGGCCACACAGCACGGGTCAGGGTGGAATGCTAAGTGCTCAGTTATCGCTCAGGCAGGAAACAGTAACGGGAGCCATTTAATATCACAAATGTTTAAAGGCATATAATAATAATATTAACAATAATAATACAGAACATAATGATGATGATGGAACCTGAGTCCAGTGTGTTCCTTGCTCTCATATACTGAACTAAATACATTGTTAAGCCCTCAAGACGCAAGTATGTTATAGAAAACAGTAGGACTGGGGTTTTCCAGCAAAAGTCTTAAGTTAATTTACTCCATCTTAAGATAAAAGCTTGTATTATGTGTCTAAGTATTTCAGAAGTTGTAAATAAACTTATAGTTATCAACAGTGTTTTGTTGTCCTTTATGTTTCTCCTTTATGTTTATGCCCTTTGTAAAACAACTTTGAGAATTTAGAAAAGTGCTACATAAAATTAATAATAATGTATCATTATTGTTGTTGTTGTTTTCACCATTTTTTACAGGACTGGATCCTTTAAATTAACCAATTAAAAAGTTCTTAGATTCAAAGCCCCTCATGGCTTACTCACATCCCCATATTTACTCACTCATATTTCGCAGGTCAAATTTTCCACAAGGGGCATCATAAGCAATCAAGTAGCTTTCATTGCTTCATAAAAGCTGTGCATCGTCTCAGCGACACTGTGTGTCCTTGATAGGGTTCATTTGAATGCTAAATCTAACACAGTCTGAACGTTGACTTTTGTGCTTATAATTCTAGATAATTTTCACCAAATGTATACTCTTCCTATCAGTATGTGATATCTGATGTGTTTGTGAGCCAGTCCTTAATTAAAACAAGAATCATGAGAACAATCTGAAAAGACTCCTCACTTGTACGTCCAAATCAAAGTGAATTGGAAATCATAAACTATCCTCATGCATTTCCAAAAACACGATTTCTATGTTTTTGGTCTGTGATAGGAGGGATAGCTTCAAAAATCAAAAGATGTAATGCAGATGGGCACAAGGCATTATATTTTAATTATGTAAATTAAAGTATCTAATTATGTATCTAAGTAAAAAAGAAAAAATAATTTTGTCTTTTTAATGGTATGACACAATTAACACGAATGAACTTGGTTGATTAGCTGAAGTTGATTGATTAAATCTCTTTTATAATTCAGACAGACCCCATTCAATATATTTGCACTGACCCTTCGTGCTAGTTTCTGTGCATTTCTATCAGCCATTACTAATTTTTCCTGTTTTACACATTTGTGTAAACATTTAAAGTGGAAACATATTAAATGTGAATGGCACAATCATTGAAGACTGTCCATTAAATCTAGGACCGGTTTGTTAAGCTTCATATTTGTAAAATATTATTTTTCTTTTCCTTTTGTTTCTTTCTTTATTTTTGAGCAACATCTTCATTTCATTCAGAGGTTCTATATGCCAGAGAAATATGTGGAATAGTGGAATATTCCAGTCTCTACAAACTTGTAAACATTGTCTTATCTTGTTTTAGTTCTTTTCTTGTTTCAGAGTTTCAACCTTGAAGTACAGGGCTCTTGTACTAAAACACATTTCGCAGGGGGGTCAGGCTTCTCGCTGGAACAGTTTTGTATGTTTTGTGCAGGAGCACGACTCACTGGGGTTCTGTGGAGGAGATGGTTAACCTTCCTCCTGTACTTATGATGAACAGTGTTTATATCCTCTCTGCAAACAAGCAGCTATCAGTTCCTCTTTGACTCAGAAGGTTGCTATGAGATGAATGCAGTCGAGCAGACTAATGCAAAAGCCGAGTTTATTAAGCTCTCCCAAATGTTTGTTCCTCGCTATCTTTTTGCTGATTAAAAGTTCACCACACCATTTTATCGGGCAAAAATAAATACACCACGATATAATATTGGAATCTCCGTGTTTTTCTTGGCTGAAGATTAAACGGAACAGTTTGAAGAAGAACATCAATGATTAGTCTCTGCCTAAGGAAACAGACAGCAATTATTATTCTGATAAGCAAAGCACGAGAAGTAAAGGAATATAAGAATTAAAAAAAGGATAATACTGCTTGTTGTTAAAGGTTGTGATGTTGCACAAACATGTTTACATATCTGCCTACCGGAGCTTAGCCTTACCCACTCACAGTGAGATTACAGGCCGTGTTTCTGGCAAGACAGCTTTTTGAATGAGGCACAAACCATTGCGACCTTTTGTAATAGAGGTCATTTATAAATATGACTTGCAGTGTTGCAGTGTGCATTGTGCTGTTGAAAGAGGCCACAGCCTTGGAGGGGTGCACTTGGTCTGCGACAATGTTTAGGTATGAGTTGCAAGTCAAAGTAACATAAATGCCAGGACCTGAGGTCCAGAGCCTCACTCTGCTTCTGCTGGCCTGCCTCCCATAGAACCTTCTGATTTCATTTCTTCCCCGGGTAAGAGATGCACACACACACCTGGCCATCCATGTGATTCATTAAACTGCCCATCTTCTTCTATTTCTCCATGATCCAGATTTGATGTCCTCATGCCATTGTCGGCACTTTTGGTGGTGGACAGGGGACAGTATGGGCACTCTGACTGGTCTGTATCTATAGAGCCCCATACACAGCTGCTCTGCACTGCATGTTCTGACAGCTTTCTAGAATAGCCAGCATGAACCTTTTCAGCAGTCTGTGCTCTTCTGTGGGATCAGACCAGATGGGTCTAACTCCACAAACGCATTAGTGAGATTTGAGCATCCATGATACTGTCACTGGTTCAATGACTGGCCATCCTTGGACCACTCTAAATACCAAGAACATCGCAAAGACCTGTCATTTTGGAGATGCTCTGACCCAGTTGTCTAAGGCAGCTGGCGGCTTGGTGGTAAGGGAGTTGTTTCTGTGATTGCAAAGTCATGGGTTTAAATTCCAGGACTGCCAAAGGCACCACTGGGGTACCATTAAGCAATGTACCGTCCCCACACACTGCCCCTCGGGCGCTGCATCATGGCTGCCCCCTGTTTCACTTGGTGAATGGGTTAAATGCAGAGAAAGAATTTCACACTGCTCACACTGTGTGGTGCTGTACTGTGTTTATATGTGATTATAAGGAGACACTTTACTTTACAATTTGCCCTTTTCTCAGTATCCCTACTTCTTAATTTCAAGTGTCTTGATGTGGCTGATCAGTGTAAAATCTAAAGAAAATATAGACCTTAAAATCTAAAGAAAATATGGACCTTTAAATGCTAAGGATTGATAATGTGTGTACATTTGCAGGCATGATTTGACGTTTTTTTGACAACAGTGGCCACCATGTCTGCACTTTCTATTTCTGCTCTAGTCGGGTTGCTGTTCTTAAGGAGGGCATTTTTCAGCTGGATATTTTCCTTGGATGATTTATGTCTCTGCCAGCCTACAAAGTCACCGATTTTGAACTTAGATTTATCTTATGGTCATGCAGTGAGCTTTTTAAACTCTGTTCAGGGTGTTTCATTTCTTCTAAGAAATATATAAATGCAACCCCCAACCTGATTTCTTTCCTTGTTTTTTTCTGCTATTGGTGATGGGGGGAGGCTATTTACTTAGTTAAAAAGGATGCAAATAATAAAATATGTGCAAGAGCACTGTGATATAGCTGATTCATCAGCAAAAATTGTGAGGCGTTCAAAGCTCATTATTTAGTACAGTAGGCCATTACTTCATATGACATATTTATTGCATATGTTCTGGGAAATTGAGCTTTTGTCAGCATATTTTTCAATTGTGCATCGGTATTCATAGCTACGAGCAGTATAAAGCTGCTGACCCCTTATGTAGAGGGAAGTCTTTGAATTGCCTGTTCACAAACCCCCATGAAATTAGGTTATGGCACTTTACAGCACTGGCAGCTGGAGAAATGAGAAAGCAGATGAACGAGGAAAAAACAAAACGGCTGATCATTTCTTCCCCTGTTCTCATAAACAAGCATAGAGCATGGCTTCCTCTCTCTCTGGAATGCCCAGATTACAGAGGGGGCGAGTGTGGCTACTCTAATGCCCCGAAACACGGCACGACTCATTACAGTTTCCCAGGCTTGTTTTGGGTCAGGACCAGACTACCCGAGTGTCTCAGGTCCAGCTCTCTCTGACCATCCATCACCGGGAAATTGAATCGTTCCCCAATGCCAAGATGCCATGGAGTCCAATCAGCCATTATTTTTTCCCCGGCCCAACAGCTGGACGGTGCTACCGCAAATCACGGCTGACGGCGGCCTGGATAGGCCCCTGATTGATCTGCTCCAGTCCTGCTTGCTGAGGGCTAAATGACCCGGCTCTTGCAAATCTGCTGAGATGTGGAGCTTTGGGTAGGCAATACTGCTTCTCATGGAAAAAAAAAAGCTGGAGACTATCCCTTCTTGGTCTGTGATCTGTCTTGGATTTTACTGTCTTCCTATTTTTTATTTCATATATAGTTTGAAAGTTAAAGATCTTCATAATATATTCAAGAAGGAAAAAAACACTATTAAAGAGCCCCTATAATGATGAAGCCTTAAAAGGGGATTATTCATATATGGGCTCTTTAACTGTGTTTTTCCCCAATAAATGCCATGTCATTGATTGCTATTGCTCTGGTGTCTCTGTCCTTGGTTAGTAATAGCTTAGGCCCTTCCAGTGGTCATAACCGAGATGCTACACGGATTCAGGCAGTTCCTTGTTCATACCCCTTAGAATTTGAGGGCAGTGACCTCACTGAAAGTTGTAATGTCCTTACACCAACTATTGCTGCTCCCCAGAGCTAGTCACTTAACCTCTGCATGTTGCCGCATGTCCTCTCTTACCTCGGCATGACAGCTGGAACAGCTCAGCGGCCCTGCTGTGATTAAACAAAAGCTGGAAGAACGGTAAAGTGGGCCTTTGTGGATCCATACACGGTTTTGTTTCCAGCTCCACTAGCCACCTGTTGGTTGCATTTTGTCTTTTGTTTTGTGGTTTTAGGTAAAGCAGATAAGAACTAAATTGCCCTTATAGGCGACTATTTTGAGTATCATTTATCACAGCAGCCTCCAGTCCTCAGGCCCTGGCAGGAAGTGTGTCTTTCAGGAGTAATTCAGACTGTTCCTGTTTGCATCCAATTTAGTACAGTATAACATTTTCTACCAAATTAATGAGTAATAAATGTGTGAGTCTCCCGAGCGTACAGTATGTCAACACAAAGCATTCGTTGTTATAATTTGCTTCATAATTTGATTGTCAGCTACTTGAATGAATCAGTAGCCGGGGACTTAATGGAGATAAAGTGTACAGTGTTCTCACATTTTACGCCTGTGTAAATGTGGCTGGCGCACCGGGCCGTTTGATAAGCTAATGGCTATCTGGCGGTGTAGGTGTAAATGGGGTGCACTGGCGATGTGCATATGGTCATGAGTGATGTTGCCTGTACACATTTAGAGTATGTAAACCAGTCTAGAATTAATTAACCGCGCTGACTGATATGTGAATTGATTGACTGTGTGCTCGAAATTACATTTTGTGCGAGAGTGTTTGTAATTTATGTGTTGTGTTGATTATTTATGAGTTGAGAACCAAAGCAGGTGTTAACAGAGATGAGATATGAAGGCTTGTCAAGATGATATTTTCAGCCACCGCCCCTCCACCCCACACATGCATGCACACACACACACACATCCGCACAGATGTGATTTCTCCACTTTCCCCTCTTTTGAGATGGTGGTTGACATTGAGATTGTTCTTGGAACACACAGGACAAAAGACCCTTCCTCTGCCCCATCTTTTCCACACGAGGGGTGTGTAGTAATCAGCCTAATATACAATGCAGGGACTTCCTCCATTTCTCTCAGCCCAATTCAATTATTTTTCCCCGTTGCCTAGTTAACAGAAGTAATGAAGCCGCAGTAGAAGCTTTTGTTTGGTTAATTTGTAACACTTTTTGCCAATTCAGCAAGTATAAAATAGCAAGAGCAGAGGAGTCCCCTCCAATTAGAGCTGATGTCTGGTGCCTAGTCAAGCTTGCAGATGTCCATTTGTGCATGCCGCAAGATGCAAAATGAGGGAAGAGTGGGTCAGTTTGGTCAATATCTTCCTTTCACAATTTATTAAACAGCAACTAGACTGGTGCAGACATGGTGGCCACCGTTTACGAGGAACTGCATCCAAATTCTGCCTTTAAAAACAAACACATTGTAGACTGTTGTGTTTGTCTAAGAACCACTTATGACTACAGTATGTATGGTGTTATGTCAGTTTTACATGACCGTTTAATAACCATTAAAGACCGTTTTTTTGTAATGGTGCCTTTTGAACAGAGTGACTTTATAATCTGATTAACTGTTCTGTTTTGTGCCTCCTTCAAAAAGCAGTGCAGCCTGAAACACTAACTTTTGCATGAAAAGGTGGGGCTAAACCGCTGTGGGCTGTGGGCGAAAACGGCATAAATTCAAAATAAATCATTTAAGCAGCTTAGTTGGCATGTTTGGGTGTATGAACAATTTGAACCGAATACATTACAATCTTTTATTCTAAACAAGTAAGAAATTCAGTTTCTTATAATATGGGAAGATGACTTTACTTACACCCCTCCATGAAACCCACCCAGCTCATGTGAGCATAGATGCACTGTCAATTGTGACTCAATGTGGAAATCACATCGCAGGCCTCAATCTGCTCACATTGATGTTAAGGTCATCAGTTCACAATGGTTAATCATAATCCACCGTGGCCGCGCTCTCCTCTGTGATAAGTCAGTGTGCATTTCATCAGCTGCAGAGGTGCCCCTGTGATAAATGACTGCTCAATACCTCATGTATCATCGGAGTGCAGATTTTGTTGTGCGCAGTTGGCTGTGCCTGTGAAGTGATGAGTAAGAGCCTAGGCAGTGGTGATAGCAGCATTTACAACCTCACTCGCTCGCATCCTTTAATAAGCGCAGCCCTGGGTCCAGAAACACTGGAGTGTGCTATCTGGGCCGATCTCAAGGGGATGCGGCAGTATCTGCTGAAAATGAGTTTGGTCTTGGGTTGAGCGGAGCGGGAGGGGGGTTGGGGACAGGTGGAGAGAGGTTTAGTGATAACAGGAGGTGTGTGTGTGTGTACATGGAGGCGGATAAGGTTAGATAGAAACAGAGAAGTCTTAGTTGTTCTTACCTGTTTTTTGTTTTTGTTGCTTTTTACATTCTTTCTTCCCACAAAACAATAGTCCACTCTGACTCCCTTAACAAATCTATTCCACCCTCTGAACCGCGACCGTGACAGGGTAGAAGCAAACAAACTGAACAGTTCCCTTTAAAAAAAGAAGCAATGGGGTCATTTTAAACAAGAAGAACATTTGATTTTGAGAAAAATGCATCAGTTTTGTTCAAAATAATTTCTCTCTTTTCTAAAAGGTTAACACATTTTCTTATGATAGTAACTAACTATAGAGAGAAGTACAAAGGATTTTTTTCAGTGAGATGTAAATGAAGCCATTCAGGGTGGTTTGATGTGAAATTGTATATTGTAAGGCCCAATTGTTTTACAAAGGTGCTAATTAGAAAGCACCGATCTCAATGTCTTCACTGCAAATACACAGAATTTATGTATCATACAAACTGACAAATGAACTTGTATGTGTTTTCTGAGCCTAAGCATAAAAGAGTGATACATTGGGGACCATTTTCCCTGTATATCTCTTTGCAATTAATACATTATTTTAAAAAGGGCAAAACCTTCAATTAAAAATGATCATAAAACACTACCTCAGGCATTAGACTACATGTTCACATCCATGTGTATAGGTAATATCTTTCTGTGAGCTACCTTATGGAAATATGAAACACTTTGGATATCTGGCTCCAGTACTGTGAAGAATTCTGATTCTGTGCTTGTATGCAGTTTTGCTTCGAACCACTTTTGTTTGCATGTTCCTGTTTTAATTAAGCATTATTGGGGGAAGGTGGTGGTGGGGGAGGGGGTAGGAATCCCCTTTATAGACTGAACTCCGTTAAAGAGACAATAAAGCCTAATACTGTAACCTTGTGATGTTAGAAATTGGGGTCATAAATCATGTGTGTGTACCTGTGTTTGCACTTTGTGCTGTGGAACTGGGTGCCGCAGTCTTCTGAGGATGAGGAGTTAATCACTCGCGCGGGCACGTGATCTGCCAGAAGAGGGCGCGAGACTCCGTCCAGAGAAAGAGAGCGAGAGAGAGAGAGAGAGAGAGAGAGAGAGAGAGAGGGGAATGGAGAGAAAGGGAGAGAGGAGAAAGAAAGAGAGAGGGAGATATGGAAGAAAGGAGGTAGAAAGAAACAGATAGGGGAGGAATAGGAAGATGGAGAGAGAGAGAGAGAGAGAGAGAGAGAGAGAGAGAGAGAGAGAGAGAGAGAGCGATGATGAGGGAGAAAGAGAAACAGAGAGAGGAGGCAGAGAGAGGTGGAGGAAGAGAGCGAGGGGGTAATAGTAATGAAGAAAGAGGAAGAATGGAGAGATAAGAGAAGGAAGAGAGAAAGAAGAAAGAGAGAGGATGAAGAGAGAGAGAGAGAGCGATGATGAGGGAGAAAGAGAAACAGAGAGAGGAGGCAGAGAGAGGTGGAGGAAGAGAGCG
>JBBPDB010000108.1:14245161-14257651 GCA_037974465.1 Brachypetersius altus | reverse complement strand
TTTTAGATCTTTAAGTCCATCTCATGAAAAATCGGAGCAGAAACAAAGGTGTTGTGTTTATATTTTTGTTGAGTGTACATTGGTTTTGCATGTCTCACAACATTTTATGTCTTTTGTCTATGTCTACACTGTGAAACCTAAGCTTCGCCATTTCGTCTCTCTGTATACTTGCAAATGGTTGCGATGACATTAAAGTTCACTTTGACGAAGTATATGTATCTAGATTATTTCATTTTCTGATAAATGCTGGGTATACTCAGAAGTTTTGCTCAGTAATCAGGTAGTGCATTTATACTTTCATCAGACTGTACTCTCACAATCTTTGCTTAATAATAAATGGAATATCCACAATGCCTCATATTTAAAAAGTTTAACAGAAATGTTAATATGTATAAAATAGGTATAACATTTGACATTTATTAACATTGAAAATACATTCCATTGTTTAGCTTATACCATTTCTACCCTGTATTATTACATTGTCACTGTATGCTGTGTAACTTACTATTGAATAATATAACCATTGCTAATATGATGGTGATGGATTAAACTGCAGTGTATGTTCTAGAGTGAGGCTACAGGAAATCCTCTTAGTTGTTGTGTCTATGCGCAATCGAAATGTACTCTGACATTGTAGGAAGGGCCCAGCTGAATGAGTGTAAATGATGAACTGTGAGTGCATTGAGATTTTTCATGCCCTGAGGGCCTGCACAGGCCTGGAAATCTATTACACTGAAGAAGCTATCACACTAAAAGAGACATAACCACGCTCACCGATATCCTGCAGTCAAGATGACCTCAGGTGAGCACGGGCAAGATGGTGAATCCTAAATCTAAGGGAATGCTGAAGGGAAATGGTCTTATATAGTATGTCCAGGGCATGTGGTATCTGTAAATATATTTTCCATTTACTGCAAGCTGGTACAGAGATAGCTCTGTGTGTGTGTGTGTGTGTGTGTGTGTGTGTGACAATGAAAGTTATATCTGTGTTGACATTCGCAGGCAGCGAGGGGAGAGAGAGGTTGTGCCTTGGCCTCAGGGGATGCAGCTTTGTTCACTGAGTCCTTCATCATGAAGAGCATGAGTCATGGAGGCAGTGAACCAACACACACACATACACAATGGGAGAAATATGTGAGTAATGGCTTTTCAGAGGACAATGATATCTCAATACCTTCTTTGGAACTGGCTAGTGTTGCCTTACAACAATACTTAAAACCGAGTACATATTCACCACACCACCGCTTTTGGAAAACATCATTTTTGTTGTTGGTTTTTATAATTATTTGGAAATGTCAGCTGATGTGTACACTGTGTCAACATTTCATGTCATTCCAACCAATAGAAATGGTCCAAAATGACTGAGAACAGTGTTGCCCAACCTTGGTTATGGAGGCACAATGCCCTGCACATTTTACTGCTGGCTGTAACACACACACACTCGCACACACCCAAGCACACACACACACACACACACACATCCACACATACACTGCCCAGGAACATTTTACTGCTGGCTGTAACACACACACACACATCCACACATATACTGCCCTGCACATTTTACTACTGGCTGTAACACATACACACACACACACACACACACACACACACACACACACACACACACACAAACATATCCACACATATATGGCTCTGCACATGTTATGATTGGTGGGAACACATACACACACACACACACACACACACACACACACACACACACACACACACACACACCTATGCACACACACACATACACTGCCCTACACATTTTACTGCTGGCTGTCACACACACACATACACACATGCAAATTTTCAGAATTTCCTCTGCATCAGCGCAAGTTAGAATGAGATTGTTCATTAGTTGGATACGGCATATTAGGAGCAGGGAAAACCAGGCCAGGGGTCTTCTAGGAGCAAACTAATATAAAATCCTGTCCCATTTAAATAAAAGTTAACAAAGTTTTCTTCTTAACTTTTTTGGTGATACGAATTTCTGACAGTGACATTAGGTTTTTGAAAGACTACACACTGTATTCTGCATGCTACACTTCCTCAAGGGTATGCAGTATTTGTATCTATTGTGAGACAAAAGCAATGTGCTGTATGGCAGGGCATGAGTCTAGCCATTTTTCAGCTTCTCAGCAGTGAGCATGAGGATGCATTTGGGTTTAAAATGGGACTTTTAAAAGACACTAAACATCGGTTTTCTATAATCATCACCACTGTATTCATCTGTGTGGTAAACCTGTGAAATTACTAGACTTTTTTGATATAAAGGTTAATTACTATTTGAATGAAATTTAGTTTTGGTGTCCAATACTAGTTGTTGCCAATTCCCCCTTTTTTCAAGAGAGAGAGAGAGAGATCAAATGTCCTATTAGTGTACCTCAGCTCGTGAGCCAGGGTTTACATGTCTGGCTGAAAAGAACAATAGCCAACAGAATTTCATCAGCAATAAAAAAACTGTACCTCAGTGCCTCTCATCTCAGCACCTCTCCCTCGCTCCCTCCCACACCCAGCACACCAAACTCATCAGCTCAACAGCCATCCTGTTCTCTTCTCAGCCTTGAAACAGTCATTGACATTTCAGGAGACCTCGCTAAAATGTGGTGGAGCATCGCTACAGCTGAAAGTACAGCTTGTGCCATTTGTTTTTCACTTATTGTACTTAAAACCCTTTTCAGCTGGAGTGGATTTTTTGTTTTGTGTGCTGTATGCTGTTGTTTAGCCACTGTACCATCTTGTGCGAGTATGTATGGAGATTCTTCATTATACAAAAGGCTTCTGGGCAGCATGCCAGGCTTTTACAGGACATACTGAAGAATACCATAATACAGCTCTTCATTCAGAGATATTGGACTGGTCCAACCACCATTACAAATGAGGTCAGACGAAGAGCACTGTAGACGTCTAACTTCTTCTGTGATGGGTCATTGCCTGATCTGTTTCTGAATGCTAAACCTGCACTTAGGCCTTCTGTAATACATAGAAATGTTTTTGTGGATGCTACATGCAGTCTCTTTCTGTTTCTTTCTTTCTTTCTTTCTTTCTTTTTGCCAGGCATGGAGGCCCAATGGGACACAGCTGTGGCTTCTCTATTCAATCATGCTTACCTCCACCTGAGCCCATTTGGATTCACATCAAAGAGATCCAGCCAGGTCCAGCAGCATTGCTAAACAGTCATGCACAGCAGAGTTGCCTTTGCAGTAACATTGACTTTACCTAAGAAGAGACGACATCCATGCTAAAAAAGACTGCTGTCTAATCTGTAAGCTATAATGAAATAATAATGGTGCCACAAAGTGCATACAAGATTGTAAGCTACATCTATACACACTCTTAAAAAATAAAGATATTTATTTTTAAAAATATCCTTTGGATGGACGCCATTAAGGAGCCACAGCTTGTACCACAAAGATCTTTCAGTCAATGTTTTTTAAAGATAAGAAAAGAAAATGAGGGACCAATTTTTAAGTTTAACAAACCTGCTTATTATTGAAAAGTTCTTTAGCAGTTATCATTCAGCCTGATGCCTGCACTCATTCATTCAATGTTTGGTGACAAAACCCCTGCAGCCATATCTAAATGTGTCGGGCTGCTAAATGGTGAAAAATATTCAGCATTAAAAAAGCAGCTGATGATGCAGTAACTGGTACAATTATTTTGGGAGCATGTTTTGAGTCATTTGTGTCGCCTAATCAGCCTTCATTCCAAATTACAGTTTATATACTGGTATCTACATCTTTTCGACTGGATTTGGTTTGGGGACTAGGATGGCCATGAAAAAATCTTGCTTTTGAGTTCATTTTTGTTTTGAGTAATTTTGGTGTGTGCTTCAAATCCTTCTGGATGATCCGACCACGCCCATGTTGTAGTTTTTTATTAGAGGCAGACAGATATAGATTTTAAATCTCCTGGTACCTCCTACGATTCATAATGGCTTGTTTGTGAACAACACTGTCATGACCTTTTGAGGAAAACAGCTTCACAACATCACAGATCCCCACCATATTTAAACTTGGCATTTGGTTCTTATTTTCGATGCCTTATTTTAATGTCTACGCTAACCTCACCTTAAGCGCTCGGAGTCTACTTTGGCTTGGGGTGAAAGGATGGGAAAAGCATCTTTCTTTATTTTCATCAAACAGAACATAAAAGTGGCTTGTGGGCCAGAATGACCAGCGTCCCTTGATACACCCCTCTTTTCGTGTCCCCCAAAGTCCTGGTCCAGGCTGGTTCCCCTCCAGCCCAGACGACGAGGGTGAGAACCCCTGGACGCTTGTCTTGACCTGTGGTCTGGGTCCCTCTCTGAGGAACCCCTCCGCTACCATGGAGGCCGTGCCTCCTCCAGGGAGCCCCTCTGCCGGCAGGGTGCTCTTAGTCCCAAAGCCCAGGTTCTTTTGACAGAGCCCCTTCGAGCTCCCTGCTGTGAGCCTCCCTCTGCCCTTCATACTGCGTCCCTCTTTCCGGGCCTCCTTATGTCTCTCTGTGAGCCCTCCTGAACTTGCTTGCATGTAGTCCCCTTCACGGGTCTCCTCCAGGCTTTCTCTGAGCCCCCTTGAGCATGCTGGCATGTAGGCCCCTTTGCGGGCCTTCTCCAGGCTCGAGCCCCCTTGAGCATGCTGGCATGTGAGCCCTTTCGTGGGCCTTCTCCTGGCTTTCTAAGAGCCCCCTTGAACATGTCGGCGTGCAGACCCCTTCGCGGGCCTGCTCCTTTCCGCCGCTAGTGGGTCTCTCTCTCTCTCTGCAGTCCCACTATCTCCCTCGCTATTGGACCCCCTACCCCCTGAAGCCTCACTCCTGCCCTCACAGACCCATGTACGCACCCCAAAAAAATGTATGGGAAGGTTTCCTCCCTCCGGAGGTGATGGTCCTCCATCAACTGTCTCTCACTCTCTCCCTGGGGCTTATGGTGTTATTGGACCTACTTTTAGGGCCTATAGTCACTACAGCACTCGCTTAACCCCCCAAAACCCCACAAACCATAGAAGTCGAGCTGTGATAGCCTCTACAGGCTCAGCCTCAGGGCTAGCTGATGCTATAGGGCGAGCTGCGGCTACACCTAGCTCTACTCGGTCGGTAAGGGTATTAGGGGCTTCACTAACTGGCACTGTAGCTCCTCTAAGGAGCCTAGAAGATCCTGTTGTCCCCTATGGTCCTCCACCTCTCTTTCCAGGCTAACAGCTATGCTAACGGGGCTTCCTACCGCTAGCTCTGGGTGCCTGGCTTCAGGCCTGATGGCTGGGGGCTTTCATCTGGGTGCTGGTCTTGGGGGCTGCTTTGGGCTGGGCAGCTGTTCTGCTGGGCCGAGGATGCCGAAGTCGTGGCGCAGGTACGGGATGCAGCCGACTCACTTGCTCTGCGTCGGCCTCTCCCTCTTGCTCCGCACCAGCCGCGCGCTCTCTCTCCGTGCCGGGCGAGCTCTCTCTCCGTGCCGGGCGAGCTCTCTCTCCGTGCCGGGCGAGCTCTCTTGCTCCGCGCCGGCCATGCTCTCTTGCTCCACGCCGGCCACGCTCTCTCTCTCCGTGTCGGCCGCACTCTCTTGATTTGGGAGCTCCTGCGTTTCACGGGGGCCAGCCATTTCCCCACGAAGGCTACACTTCTCCCCATCCTTGCCTATGTGGGCTGGGAGTGAGGCTCGCTGCACCCATTGAGGGTGAGCCTCTTGAGGCAATTCAGGGACGAGCCGGAGCGGTGAATCACCGGAGGAAGTCTCAGACTGGGGACTAGGTGGACGATGGACACCACGCGAGCCTCCACATCTCCCATCTCGCCTGTATGCGAGCCTGCATGGGAGCCCATCCGCGGTTGAGTCGGAGACGTGGGGATCCACAATGCGCTTCGGATCCAGGATCAGGGATCCGTCGATCCACCCGTTCCCCCAGTAGCCCAGGTCCTCGTCACTGTCCTACGACTCACCACCGTTCAACAACTCTCGGATTGTCCACCGACATCGCCTTGACGGCTCTTCCTTGAGCTATGTCCAGCTTGACTCACTCCAGCATTCCTCTCATGGCAGGGCTGCAGTCGCGACCCCGAGGATGAGTTCCTTCGGGGAGGAGCAGCCCCCTGTGGGCTCGTAGACCGATGTGCCTCTTTGGGTAGGGTCGGTCCATCTGTCATGCCACCCTGTGTTTCCCCAATGAGTACACCAAGGCAGGCAGGCATCCATGACAGTGGTTTCTTTATTTTTATCAAACAGAACATAAAAGTGGATCGTGGGCCAGAATGACTTCACAGTCAAAACCAAACGCAACACAAAACGGTAATGCGATGGACCGACACTGAGGTCCGCATAAACTGAACTTAAATACAAAACATGAACCAATGGGCAAACATAATCACTAAAGGAAAACACAAGACACCTGAAACTGGGACACAAGAAACAAACATCCACGAATGTGGCCTCTACCAAACCCAAGACAGTGGCCTCTACAATACTTTTAATGGAAAACCTCATTGTAATGACTTGGGAATTCCTTTTATTGGGTTCATAGGCCACAACTAGGCATTTAGATTAATGCTGGTATAGATATGACATACGAGATCCTTCAAATGAACAGAAACAACTGCTGACAACATGCAAAGGTACTATCAGGGCACTCTGATCCTCAGAGAGGTGGCCCTTGTGAGCAACACCTGAGATAGCATATCTCATTTAAATAAAACTGCAGTGGCTTGGTCCATCTGCAGACTGTTTTATTGTGCTCTTTTGTTTCATGCTTATTTCACCTGACTGACCAGCTCTTGATGATACACTGAGAATGACAGAGAATTGACCCATTCAATAGTAATGATCACAAGTGACTGCTCAAGCTGGTGTGGTTCTGTGGTAAACAAAAGTGCCCATCTTTCCTGTTAGAACAAAATCTCTCGTATAGGAGCTAGACTTTCGACATGAGTTCATTTAAAATATTTTATTCTAAGTCATTTTATTTAAGCAGTACAAGAGTCATTAAAAGTTCGAAGCAGGTTCCTTATAACTACTGATTATGATTATGGAGGCAACATATCTAAGCACTGCTGTTTAGGAGATGGTTCACTACATTCTTTCACTTTGAAGGTGAGTTTACAATAGATGATCAGGCTCTGTACATTCTCATGTAAATGGACAGGCTGGCTGTAGTTGCTTCTGAGTCACTTAGGTCATTATAAGACTGCCTCAGTGGCCCATCTGTTAATAAAAGCTTGTTACGAGTGTTTGATTGCTACATATTATCTGTGTGCTTGTTGATGGGCCCTGTGACTGTCAGAGCTGATTTCCAGGCCGGCTTGGCTTTGATTAATTGTGCTGTCTTTTGTGTGTAGGCGTGGAGGTCAGCCATGAGAGAATTCCCTCCATACTTGTGTTTGTTATTGGAGAAGACTAATCACATTCACTTCACCACCCCCTTACCAAGTCTAAATACAACCTTGCTCACACACACACACACACACACACACACACACACACACACAGATACACTCAAAAAGGCAAAACAAAGTAAACTTGGGTCCAGTAAACGACTAAGGACAAGCCGGAGTTAAATACACTACAAAAACATATGATTTCTTGCAAATGTGACAAGTACATATTCGCAATAATGTAACTAGATTGTCCTTATAAACACAGATGCACACATCTATGCTGAAAGACCGGGGCCAGGAAAAAGTGCTTTTTAGTCTGGAGACACAAGTGCCTGCACTGATTGTGCTAATGATTCTATCATTAACGCTGGGTGAGGTTGTGGAGGAGGATAATGGATGCAGTGAAATCTCGAGCTCGCTGTCTGCCAAACGCACTGCTCTGAATGCGTAATGATGTCCCTGAAGGAATGCCAGAGGAGGAAAAATGCACCCAATCAATTAGAATAAGGAAAAAAGGAGGGAGGGGAGTGATTTGTGAGGGAAAGGAGTGTCAGGTTTGATTTGAGGATGGACAATGGTCAACTGGAGCTACGTAGAGGTACGTGCCTGTCTTGACAATTAATCTTCATAGACAATGGAGAGTACAGCACAGAGAGAACCACACACAAAGCAGGGACGAGAAGAGTCGGAGGCTGAGCAGCCGGATGACCGGTTGACCTCTCCATGCTCCACCCACAAATACATCCTTTCAGGGAGGTTGAATAGGCTTTACAGAGCACTGACAAAAATCCTATTCAACCAAAAGTGGGATTATTATTATTATATTGTTCAGATGTTTATCAAAATATTTATTACTTTCAAATGAGATTCAATATATATAATGAATCTCCAATTCGCTTAATTTTTATTCACTGCAACAACATTGTACAGAACAGTAGGGCAGAATCGAAAGCCAATGCTAGAGCCCCTAAACAAACTTTGTAGTGGGAAACATTCTGACAAGAAATGAGTTGCGCTCTACTGTTCACGTCAGGCTGAATGAGAGTTTTGTGATTGTTCTGTGAAGCCTCACAGCAGTAGCTACAGCAGAATGCATTTGTGGGTGGAGCACAGATAGCTCAGGGAATCCGTGAGGATCGGGGAAACATACACAGAAATCTGCAAAGGCCGATAAACACTAATGTGATGTGTCTAACCCCAGCAACCCTTCTGCTGGTCTACAAAACCTGATTTAGCGCTTCACATACCCTGCCAACTTCCCTTTGGTAGCACGCATATCCATATGCACTGTCAGCAAGTTCAGAAAGGCTTGCCACTGGTTACAGCCTGATGTCAAGCTTGTGGAAATGCGTTTAGAAGCCTTTCTTCAGCCCAGAAGCAGCCTGTGCTGACAGAAACTTTTCTCCATTTCTCCATGCCTTAAGTGCTTACTGACTGGAAGTCTACAGGAAAATGTTAAAGCCATGCACGTTCACCAATCATTCCGCTTCATTTCTTCTGATTCAACTGTCAGGGGTAATAAGCATGTTTCTCTTGCTCTCTCTCTCTCTCTCTCTCTCTCTCTCTCTCTCTCTCTCTCTCTCTCTTTCTCTCTCTCTATTCAATTGTAGACTGAGGGGGTAACATCACCTATAATCTGCACATGATAGAAGCAAATGGAAAGACATGCATCAGCTATGCATCAGCTTTCTATGCATCAGCTTTCTTGTACTACAAAGAAAATATGTCAGAGGATACCAGCTGATAAATGCACCCTCAGTCACAGTGCAAAATGATATTTGGCTCAGGTTCAAGAGCAAATGGGCCTTCTTTTTACCTCAAAACTATGGCCATAGAATATAAAGCCAGGTCCAATAGAATTACCACACTCTGAAGTGAGAATAAAACATTTATGACTACAAGGAAGGAGCAAGGAGAGCAGATTGAGTGTGTTAAAGAAAGCAAAGAGGGAGAGAGCTGAAGCACCCAGGAAAGTCTGGTCAATTATTTGTGAGCACTTTCCTGTTTAACATAGTACAACTATCTACCATGTGATACACAGGGTCTGTCCGTAAATGAAGCCATCTTGACAAGTGTTAAATGATTAAGGATCTTCGAAACTCTCCGTGTACAGCTGTCCAAGCAGCTTATCATAGTTAGACTGCACAAGCACTGAGCGCTCACACACCGCACAGTGGACAAACCCAGACCACAAAACATTGTGTGTGGGAGCGGAACCTTGCTCAAGAGTACCTCAGTGATGCCTCTAGCGGTCCTTGGATTTAAACCCACATCCTTCCCCTAACCACTCTGCCCCTATTATTCCATAATTTACAGCAAGTCACCCACACCGCGGGGGAATGTTGCAAAAACACTAGCAGCTTGAGCTTGTGGCACACAGGGTGAAAGTGTACACAGAATTATGGAATAGTTCTGTCCCCAAGTGTTGCCTTTCAGTGCATAACTGTTATATATTGTGATATTGTTATATACTGATATATAGTGTGATATTAAGTCAAAATCTAGATTGGTTGAAGCTTGGCTCATTTGCATAAAGTTTGTCCAGAGCAAGTGAACAAGGTTAGTAAAGTATGCACCAGTGATTTGATGCATCATTTCTATGTTTGTTTTTAAATTTGGTCACATTATGCATAGTCTGTTGATTTGTTTCAGTGTAAATGATCCACAAATTCAAATGGATAAAAAAGGCAAATCTTACATGACATAATATATAGATAAATTTTTTGGCCGTTAACGCCAAGATTCCAATGAGATTAACGGCGTGAAAAAAATTTATCTATGCCCACCTCTAATTTTTATATATTATGTCATGTAACGTATGTTAACGGCGATAACCGCCCCCCGCCCCCCCCCGCGCGACAAGTTTAAAAACATGCGTGAACCGGACAAGTCACTGAAATATCAAGGTGAAATTCATCATAGGTTGCGTAGTATAGATCCAGCTCCCTCTGTCCGGGGTGGATGTAACGGTGATATTTTTTTTATCGCATGATAAGAATCTCGCACGGTTAACGGCCCAGCACTAATAAAAATATATAAAAATCAAATCCAGGAATGAGGACTCATTAGGGCATATTTCATATGGCACTAGCAAACTAAAATACAACGCAAAACAACCTTCACAAAAGCCATTTTCTACATGTAGTGTAGGATTGGTGTAGCACCATGCTCTAGAATCCTCATCTTCTTTGTCCCCTTTGTTATTCATAAAAGTGAGTTCTCCCCACCTCCTTTGATTTTGACTAGATCTAAACGTGTAACTGACTTTAGCAGCCATGGGCTATGGACATCCTCCAATGAAAAAGCCATTTTAAAAACATGGCTATGAGCTTCTGTGAGTCTTAATTTTAAGTCTTTTATTGGTGCAGGTGAGGAGGGAAATGTCTGTTGTGGACATGGCACTGCTCGGAGCATCCTTTGTTAAAGAATCAATGATGAGAAATGAGACTGTTACATATGTGGTAGTCAAAGTCTTTCTGAAGGAGTGAACCCACAGCCAACGTATAATATTAGAGTGAACCTTTGGGAGTGATGCCTAGCTTTCCAGCAAACAGAGGCCAAAACAAGGAGAGTGCAGTCTCAAGGACACTGGTGACAGGGAAAAAGTGCACTGGCAGGAGGGAATAGCCATTACCAGATAGTGCGACTGGCAGCCGTGGCAGAAAATCATTGCCTGATCCAGACTGGATTTATGACTTTTCAGATTTTTAAGAGGTCTATCCTGAAAGTAGAGAGCGGAGTCGAAGGAATTAGATGCTTATTCTGGAATGTTCTGTCTGATGGATTACAGCTAAGGTCGTCAGGGCTCGTTTAGCTCTCTGCTGCTGAAGGAGCTGATTGGTCACCCAGTTCTCCATCATCTCTGATAAGTCACTGCAGGGAAGATATTCTGTTCATGTTCAACTGAAGCTGTTCAGGTAAAGGCTGAACCTCTACCCCCAGTCCCCTTTCTCCAGTCTGCGTAGACATATGGACCTCCTCCCCTTGACAAATACTTATTCCTCTTTTTGACAGCTTGACCAGTAGATTGAGTGGTGGTGCAGTCTATACAGTTGAGGAAAAATGGAAGAATAAATGGAGAAAGAAAGCTGCCACCAGCTCATTTTCCTTTTACCTTTTACAATACTTTAATACAACAGTGGTGAATCACCTATTAAAGTAACTTCCATTTTTGTCTGCTTTTTTATAAAACAATCTAAAAAAATAAGCGTGCAGACAATGATTATTTGAGTCTATGCCAAAAAAGAACCACTTTGGTTTTTATAAAGACCTTTCAGTTATTTTTTTTCCCTAGAGCTGTGCATCCAAGCCAAAACTTAACAATAAAAATATTTCTTGTGTAGAAATTTTAGAACAACTTGTTTATGATGAAAATATACTGAAGAATTGAAAATCCAACCAATTCAATTTGTCTCAACTGTCCCTTACTTTAGCGTATTCTCTGTAACACACAGTAAATGTTCTGTAGATCCTTTTGATGCCCATTGTCACAATCTGAATGAGTGAAACAGGCAGATCCTGAACTCCCGCTAAATCAGACAGGAATTAATGTGATAGGGCTACATGTGATGGAAACAAAAAGACTGAGATATGAGCCTGGTTGTCATGGTGCTTAAACTCGTGACAACCCATTTCGGAGGTGAAATGATGTCCGCTCTGACCACTGTCAAAACACTGCAACCCAACTCTTTATGGCCTGTCGCTGGGCTGTCAAAGCTACCCTGCTAATAAGCCTGCCATATCCTCCCTATCTTTCGAGTGCGAACTATTTGAGATCAGACATAGAGATGAAAGGCCTGGCAGCATTTGTACAGGCAAGGCATGTACATTAAAATCAGTCTCATTGAACACTGCTACGGTCAATCCTAACTAAGAATTACTGGCAAAATCTTACAGAGCAACTCAATGCAAGTCATCAGTGAAATTTCTTGAAATCTTCCTAAACTGCAGCCACCTGTGTAAATACTAAAATTACATGAATTTATGAAATTACACAATTATTATTCTTTACCTTTCGTGCCTCAAAGTGGTAAAATTAGATATGAAAATGACTGAAATAAATCATTTACATTTACATTTACGGCATTTATCAGACGCTTTTATCCAAAGCGACTTCCAATTCCTAATTACAGGGGAC
>JBBPDB010000108.1:14230585-14242148 GCA_037974465.1 Brachypetersius altus | reverse complement strand
TTGCTGTTTTTGTGCTTGTTTTTATTATTGTTTCTGTTTTATATTGTATTTTAACATGTGTATATTATTCTTGTACATCACTCTGGTGCAGTTATACAACTGCTGTATAGAAATAATAATAAAGTGTTATAGAAATAAACTTGACTTGACTTGACTTGACTATGATGCTCAATTAACCTCTTAATGTTTCAGTGACAAGTAGACTTTTAGCAAGTCAAATCTGACACAAAACATCCAAAATATTTCAGCTCTAAACATTGAACTGGGACTTTAACAACATGGCAGTCTTTCTAGTCTATGGGCACTTCAGTTAAGTTACAGCAGGCGTCCTCAGATCAGTTGTTCTCCTTTAGCTGAACTAAATATTTTTTAATGATGCTTTCATTCCGCTAAACTACAACCCCATTTATTCAATCTGGCCTTGATGTAGTGTTTTATAATTTATGGTCTAAGTATGTACATTTATAATTTATTTATTATGATCATTATCACTTCTATTATTTTGTTTTTTCAATATTTTTATTGTTTATTTATATCACTCCATATTAAAGTATGAACATTTCCCTGAAATATCTTTATTGTCTTTTTTAATTGTCTGTCTCTGAAATTATATTTTAACATATTTTACAAATTGTCAGTCGCCTATTAATGTAACATTCTGCAAGAGGCCACCTTGGGATGTATTACGAAGGACTTTTAAGTTGAAATCAAAGTACACCAGGTTTTTGTTTGTGTCATTAGTTAGGGCTGGCCGGTGTTTATGTTTAAGTTTATGTTTTAGTTTCAATTGGTTCGTGTTTTTTGTGTTTTGTATTTAGTTCAGTTGAGGCTGGACTCCACTGACTTTCTGTATTATTGGTATTATTTAGGAGCTCTATTATTCTCAGCAGTGACTCTGACACAGTAGGGGCAGGTTTGTGTGTGTGTGTGTGTGTGTGTGTGTGTGTGTGTGTGTGTGTGTGTGTGTATATCGCACACAGCAGTACTGCTAGAGTTTTTCACATCTCAGTGTCACTGCTGGGCTGAGAACAGGCAAAATATGCAAAATATCCAAGTGTCTGGTGTTCAGAAACTTAGCAATGATGAAGTATTAGAGAGTTACAAATGTAAATCATCAGATGAACTATCATCAATAACTTCACATCTGCAAGGTCGACCAACCAGTGGCCAGAACACAGACATATGATTTAAAATATAACTTCTAACAAACACAAACTAATACACTGTCACTGCTGTACTAATAATAATCCACCAAACACAGTGATGGTATTTTGGGGGTCTTGAGCATTGATGAACAAGATAAGAGGGCTAACAAGTGATGCAAGGAAACAGAAAGATTATTGTTTGTTATTGTAAATTTAATCATGACATATATATGGACAAAAGTATTGGGACACTCCTTCTCAGGGTTTGAGCAAGACCCCTTACTGCCAGTGAAGTTCAACCTTAATGCTTCAGCATACCAAGACATTTCAGACAACGCAACACTTACAACTTTGTGTACACAATTTGGGGAAGAAGCTTTTCTATTCCAGCGTGACTGTGCCCCAGTGCAAGGACCATAAAGACATGGTTGGATGAGATCAGTGTGGAAGAACTTGACTGGCCCGCACAGAGTCCTGACCTCCACCCCATCCAGCACCTTTGGGATGAACTGGAACAGAGATTGCCTGACCAAATTAATGCTCTACATATGAATGGAAATATAACCCACTCCAAAACCTTGTGAAGAAGAAGAGTGGAAGCTGTTGTAGCTGCAAAGGGGGACCAGATTAAAGTCTATGGATTTGAATGCAATGCTGTTAAAGTCCCTGTTGATGTAATGGTTAGACACCCAATACTTTTGTCCATATATATATATATATATATATATATATATATGGTTATATATATATACAGCTACATGTTTTATGATCAAATTATGGTCAAGCTCTGTTCTTATGTTCTTAATATCATTTAACACAGTGATGTATTGTCTTCAATGGCAATATGCTCAGTATTTTATGCCTGGTTTCTGGCCAGTAGGCTACTTATTTAGTATCTCCGGCCTTCAGTAAATCATGTCCTGACATTAGGCAGCTTGTGTGTGAGGAGCAGGGTAATGAGGGAGGATGGAGCTCATAGTGCTCTCAGTCCCAGCTCTCTCAGTCACGGGGCCAGCAGAAATCACTTAAATCTCCCTTGCTGAAATGCAACTCCAAGCTTGTGCTGACAATCAGAGTGCAGCATGGGCAATTGCTTCTTTCCAGAGCTGTTGTGCGGGCAGGTCCAAGACCAGACATGGACCTGAAGATGAGTGACCTCTTCATGAACAAGAACATAGGCCAGAATTTATGAGTTAATCTCGTTCGGCCTGTCTAAGTGGAGATGTTACCCTCTACATTGAACGGTTTACTGAATGACCATACAGTGGGGATAAGAAAGATTGAGGCAAAATTGCTGTTCGAGGCATTTCTAGAAAAGTATTCACTGAGGTTCTGCACACACACACACACACATACACACAAAGCCAGTAATAATACCTTTTTCACAACTGGAAATGTTGCCTTATCATGAAAAAGCATTATGTAATACTACAGTAAAATAGTATTAATACAACAGTAACAAAAATAAAAATATGACCTAAATTTGTGTTTTTAAATTGATCCTGCTGGACTCGCAGTAGCCTTCAGCCGGTTCTGTTTAGGTCAGTGACATTTTAATAAATAAGAGTCATGCGTAAATAATCAAGAGTAAAGCCAGTTAGAGTGAGTCTTTTTGGTTTCTTAGAATTTCATGACTGTTACAAAATGACATACTCAGACTCATCCCTGCACTGAGACAGAGGTTCACAAGGACATCCCTGAATAGGATAAGAGCAGAAAGAGTATTAAAGCCTAAAGGGTAATTAGTGTAGGCCACAGTGGTTTACAGGGAACCTTGTCTCTAGCATATTTGTTCACCCCTGGAAGAGCTGTTATGTCTTTAATGAGAGAAGGCTCTGTCTACTGACTGCAGAGTGGCCCTGGCCTAGTTTTTACCCTGACCAGCCACATTAACATTTAAAGATAGTATGATTCCTGGTATTATGGTTCAGACAGGCCATTAATTGCAGTGGGACTGTTTTGTGCTTTACATGTATTAAATTCTAATACAATGGACATGTTTTGTTAAAGCACACTTTCCCTATTGGCCAAGCATATAATTTTAATTATTTAGTGAAAGAGACCACTGTGAACCGAGGTCCATGGTTTCATTTTATGATTAGGAAACACTAGGCTTTGGCCAACATATGCCATTCCATATCATTTGTGTTAAGGCAAATAGCCCCTGAACATAAACCGAGGGCACCATATGTTACACATATATGATGACTTATTTTGTGTCAGCGAGTTCATTTACAGAACTAGGTTTGGGACAAATTTAGCATGAGAGACATGCCCTAAAAATAAGGAAAATGTTGTGCAATACTGTTAAATAAAAATCTTGAATCGAAAAATTGAATGACACCAATGCTGCTGACAGCAGGTGCTGTCCTGGTATAGTCCAGTAAAGTTTAAGTACGGTGCATAAAATTTTATGCTTTGCACACAAAGTCATACAGTTGTGTATAAATGTTTTAGCACCCCTGATCAAGTGATGCGTTTTGTTGATTTTCTAAGAAAAATTTTAAGTATGAGTTTCATTTATTTGCTGAATTTAAAATATTGGGAAAAAAGAAAAAAATGTGTCAAACTCCAAAGCAAAATAAATTATGTGACCCTTCAAACCACTCAGGGTGTTGTGCTTGCACTCAATGGCTTTGGGCTCATTTATGACAATGACTGTGGATCTGAAACTGAAGATAATTGAGTCTTACGAAACTAGAAATGACAGTAAAAGATGTCTATATATTTTCCACTTCTATTTTTCTGCCTGATATATGACTGATAACAAAATGCCCTAACTGTTCATAAACTGGTCAAAACTGCAACACAAAATCCTTACATCACTGCCAAGGACCAAGAGGAAAGTTTGACTGGCAAAGGAATAGTGATGCAGTGGCCCACTTTGCAGTATTCTTGCATGGAAGAATCACCAGACGGAAACCTTAACAGTGATTTCACAGAAGTCAGCATCGGAAGACATGCTGTTATCTGAACAAAAATGAGCGCAATGGCAACATTCTTGAAAGGGAGAAAAAAGAAGTTTTTCAGTCAGAGAACACATTGGAAACGTTTAAGCATAGTGGTAGATCTATCATGTTGTGGGGGGGGTGGGGTGTTGTGTGGCAGCCTATGACACATAAATGTTCTGGTGACAGAGAGAGGAAAGCATGTTACTACATATCAACAAATCCCATAAGCTAATGTTCCAAAGTCAGTGAAGAGACTGAAGTAGAAAAATGACTGGAAAGTACAAGACAGTGATTCAAAAAATGCTTCACTGTCTCCAGATTTCTGTTTAGATCTATAACATACTGCATATGCAAGACAACCTACAACTTTTTTTCTGAACTAGAAGAGAACTGGAAAAGAATGATTGTATGCTTACTACAAAAATAATTAGTACAGTGTCTTTAGTGGAGACTAAAAAGGTGCCAGAACATATCTACGTACCTTTAAACAAATTGAATTTGCAGATATACAGTATGTTGTGTTTAAGCATGTTTTACTCAGTGTTGTTTTTTTTTTTTTAATTAGAACACTAGTTTCCAGTCTTATCTGCAAATGTTTACATTTCAAAGCAGCAGAAGCTTTTCTGGTTCCATTTGTTTAATCAGTTGGTCTCAGGGTTCTAATAACTGATCATCACTACGGCGTTTTTTCTTTTCTGCGTAAATAAATCGTGTAGCAGAGTTACAGCAAGGGTTTTTCGTTGGTGGCAATCCATTGCTGAAATTAATGGAGAGCGCGGCTGATGGTTGCTTAGCAACGACAGATACTTCCGGAGCGCAAGCGGGAAGCAAAATTATGGACATAAACCTTTTATTTCAAGTGTTATGTGGATTTGTGAGAAGATTAAAAATCTGTGTGTGTGGGGGGGGAGGGGTGCAGCAGTCATACTAAAGTCAGCATTGAAACCACTTAAGTTGACTTAAATCATGAAATATTGGGGCCCAATGTAAAAAAAAAAAAAATACGCTGGATTTTTGAACTATGTAAATTATACAAACTTTCCAGCAAGTATGCTTAACCAAAATATTTTTCTCTGGTTCTGGGCCAAATGATTTATGCAGATGGGAAAACTCATAAAAATAACACAAGTGGTATTTGTCACCGCACTCTCCCAGCTCTTTTTCATGTCGGAGTCCCCAGATTAAGAGGGGATGTGTGTGGGTGGATGGAGCATATGCTGGCTTACATAACCCCAAAAGCAGTGTGTCAGTGTGGAGGTGCAGCACAGGCACAAAGCGCATCGCATCGATTTGTACCTGAACAGGTCACAGCATGGGAGGATCAAACTCCCCAGCCATCAGAGAGGAGAACGGAGGAGTTACCTAACTAGACCAAAATACACCTTCACTCACACTGAATACAGCACTGGCTGCAGCACGAACTCTCTACTGGGTTACATTTATCAGGAGGTAGCTGAACAAACACTATAAACCACTTTCAGCACACAGTCCTCGATCATTAGATAATGAGAGATTTATATTTCAAGATCTGGCATTTTTTTTACTTCATTGGGGCTGTGGGTTGTGGAAAAAAACCAGTGAAAAAAGTGAAGCTAACAAGTAAAAACAGCGTATTTACACTGCATGTCTTTTGTCTATTTTTGTGCCATGCAATGTCACAAACCTCATGAGCAAGTCCATTTTAGGTGACTCAGATTGGTGCAGAAACGATGAATTAGGTAAGCCATTTAAAAATGTTCTGATTAAATTCACCTTAGATTTGTCATGTCCAGAGAAATCAGAAATAACTATCCAATTCCATTCTGAATTAGTTTGAGACTTTTTGTTTGATTCTAAAGTGAAAGTGACTGGTCATACGTGAACACACCACAGCACACAGTGTGAACAGCACAAAATACTTCCTCTGCATTTAACCTCTTCACCGGGTGAAGCAGGGGGCAGCCAGGAACACAGCGTCCAGGGAGCAGTGTGTGGGGACGGTACCTTGCTCAGGGTACCTCAGAGGTGCCTAGTAGTCTTGGGAATCAAACATGCGACTTCCTGATCACAAGGCGAATGCTCTAACGACTAGGCTACCAGCTGCCCTTTAAAACAGTGATAAGGTAGAAATAGGTAGCACAGCAATTGATATTTTAAGAAGTGCAATCAAACACACTTTAGTCATTAATCAGTGCTTGAGTTGCACTGATCTTTAAAAAGCTCTGTGTAAATTGAGACCTCAAACCAAAAGTGTCCAGCCGAGTCAGTTGAACCATCGAACAGAAATGATAGCAGCGTTAGAAGTGTAACATCATCCGCATTATCCGATACTCTTGCATTTCCTTTCGGAGATGACTGGATTCCTAAAGTGTCTGTGTGTAATGCAGTCGGAGCACCTGACAGCATCAGCGCCAGAGTCGGATGAGGATGTGGAGGATGGATGGTCTCGGCCCCACTCCCAGCTCAGACAGAGTCATTTAAAGCCTAGATTCATCGCTGCTGCAACAGGCCGCAGGACAGAAATGGAGGTTAAATGTAATTGTTTTCTAGCTGCATTGATCTCTGTGTTTTTAGCGGGTTACCTTGCAGCACAGAAGACAAAGAAAGTAAAAGAGAAGAAGAAAGAGCCAGGTCTCATAATGATGCATAGCAGCAGGTATAGTAAATGGTGTGTGTGTGCATGTGTGGAAGGAAGCCCTGGAGACTTTTCCCTTCTAGTGTAAAAAGCTCTCATTTCTCTGCTTAATGTGGTTAATAATGATAGTCTCCCAAAGGTAGACCACCACCCAGCACAACAAATTCATCTCACACTCTCCCCCATGCACAGACACACACACACACACATATCTCACAGAGAGAAGTCGACCAGTCATGTGTTTTTTTCCTCTCTCTCTGCCCTCGCTTGTGTACGCAATGCAATCTCTGCCTCTGATTGGCTTACGCTGACAGACGTTCCTTGGTTTAACCAATTATTATAGTCCCTTCATAAAAGGGCCAGGACCGTTGGCGCGAGGGGAATCTAAACACGAGACCAAAACAAGACCAGAGATATGATATATATATGAACTGCACAACCTGCAAGTCTATGTTAAAGTACAGTAACATTACCAGCGTTCTGCACAGCATCTGAAAAGGTGGTGCTAACTAAAATACCTAACGCTAGCACTGCAGGGAGTCGTCCTGCCATGGCTTAAACTGTTCCCACTCTCAGTTGTACACTTAAATTTACCAGAAAATTCAAAGTATCAGCCTTTGTTTGTTTTTTTTTTTGGTTGTCATGCTGACTGTTAATGTTACAGAGAACTTTAATTAAAATTGCTCAATGTTGGACGCCTGTGTTCCTCCACTGTGTGTGTGATGATGTCATCAAACATGGCATCGTTAATGCCCTAATAAATAAATAAATATATATATATATATGTGTGTGTGTGTGTGTGTGTGTGTGTGTGTGACTACATATAACAAAGGCTCAAAATTGCATCAGGTTTAAAATAGATAGTATTCATGTATATACATGTATTCACACACAACTGTGTGTGCATATTTGTATATAGATGCATGAATATTAGCTATATTAAACCTAGTGCAGTTTTGAGCCTTTGTCATATTAGTCTCTTGTGCTGTTTATGGTTGTTGCAGTCACATAAACAGACATTATTCATTGTAACCTGAGCTATGTAATCAGAAGTTAGTCCAAATATTTATAGTGTGAAACTATTTTGAAGTGTAAAACTGTCATAACAGAAAGGCTGCATTCAACTGGGGTCAACTAGCCACTTTTTATGAAAACACAGCCAAACTAAGCTCACACTCCCACCTCATGCTCAAGACTAGAGTGTGCATGAGTTTGTGAGTGAGTGAGGAGGTGGTGTAGGAGGTGGAGGCAGTGAGGGTGAAGTGAAACACAGAGTTGCCCGCTCTCTTCAAGTCCTTACATTCACTCCGGCTGGAGCAGCCTGGCAGTCTTTAGGGCAGACTGAGTCACAGTCCAGCCCACAGGGCCTATGCTGCTTCACCATCATACACACACACACAACACACACACACTAATCCACAAATACACACAAAGAAAGTCTTTTTACAGATATGCCCCATCTGAGAAAGAACTATTGTGTTTGTATTTTCTAAATTTACCCCATTATGTGGACGGGTAAAGAAAGAATGAAACAGAAGAATAAACAGGAGAGGAACTACGTGTAAGGAAAAATACAATTAACCTTAACAGTTCTGTACTCGGGGGAACAACTCAACTAACAGTGAAGGAAATGAAAAAGCATGCGTATGCATAAGCGCATGTGTGTGACAGGGAGAAAAAATGCTATTTATAATCAAAATGCTATGGTTGCTATTTTCGTATGATTAAATGTGCACTGTTTGTGTGTTCCGACTTCAATGGACTGATATACATCACTTTAATAGATTTGGTGTGACACTTAATATGAGCTTCTTGTGAGAAGAAGACAATACCTAACGCTACTCTGGCCGCAGATGCGTCATAGTTGATCCAGAAGGAAACCCAGGACAGGATAGTGATCAGGATGGAGGGCATGTACGTCTGCAGGATGAAATAGCCGATGTTCCTCTTCAGCTTGAAGCTCAGAGACAGCCGTGGATAGGCACCTGCGAGAGAGCGAGTGACAGAGAGAGAGAGGACAAGATAGACAGGAGGGGAGACAGGCTATTTATTTCAAGGAGCGAGGAGCCATACTTTATGTTTTGTTTCAGTTTCTATGGCAATGACTGCTCGAATTGCCTCTGTCGCTACGGCAACAGGCTATCGCGGTAGAATAAAGTGTTTGTGATTAGTTGTACATCGGCCTTGAGCACCACTGCCACGATCAGCAGGAAAAAAAATGATTAACTTATTGGAGGATACATTTAATACTGATCTGACATTGTCAAATCACAGATGTCTATCATCGCTGTCAAGGACGACTTTTCATTTTCGGTAACTATACAGGAGAAGGTAAAATGCTTATTCTTAACATCTGTTAATATTCTGAACATGTGACTTTTAAAAATTAGCTTATTTCATTTATTAAGAAATGTTCACATAGTGTTACAGCCGTCCAGGTCAGAGTGGAACACCCCTGTTCTAGTCCATCAATACACTGAGGTGTATTGTGCCTAAACAAATCTGACCATCAGTCCATACAAGAGCACTGTATTTCTAAGCTTTAGTAGTTTTGGCAACCACTAATATTATTTTTCCTGAGATTTCATTTGTTCAAGGGAATGCTGGTAATGGTGTGTGTTGCATCAACAATATAAATGTATAACTCCTGCAAACAAGAAAGCAGACGGGTTATGAGCTATGAGGTTTATGAGATAAAATACTCACAAATTAAAGGTTTTTCCAGTGACACTATAGACTGTTTTGAATGACCATTCACTACTGATGCCAGCTTGTACATACTGAAAAGAAGCAATCCCAGCACTTACACTGCTGCTATCGTATTACAGGACAACACGTGAGAAACTTACACACGCCATATGCAAAGCCTAGTTCTGCTCAGTTTCTGCTTCAAACACTGCTCACACATCAAACAGCCCACGTACAGAAAATACACACCCATGTTCTACTCAGAATCAGGGCACGGATCACTTGTTTGATGTGAACAGTCCTTCATTTGATATTTCAGGATAATATCTGGGTGTGCATTCTGGATTTCCATTCTTTTCTCCGTAAGGAGGACAGGCTTCAGCTCAACGGCCTGTTTATCCTCCTTCTCTTCCTCACTAGCACACAGAGGCCAAACAACAAACTCACAATTCTTTCGATTTCCCTCCAATATGTGCAGAGGGTGGTGAAGCCCAGTTCTATGCACCATTAATTCAGGAGTGGGAATAATCATTACTGTGCTGCTCCTGTGAGTGCTTCAGCTTTAGATGGGAATAATTTATGTAGTGGGTCTTCTGCCTCATGAATATATGATGTCTTGTATCAAGTGCTTCTCTTCTGCTCTCTCGCTCTCTTTTTCACTCTTCTTTTTTTTAACAGCTTGAAGAAACAGAGAAGTAATTGCACCGCCATTATCATTGGCTAGTGTTTCTATGACAAGGGGTTAGATGCATGATGCAAAGCCAGTAATTAGGCTTGCTTTTTAAAAAAAAAAAAAAACAAAACAGATCAAGAGTCTTCCTGAGAGCACAGAGAAAGTGAGAGAGTTAGAGAGAGAGAGAGAGCATGGCCACAAACACCCTGTAACAATGCCACCTTTCTGTGACATACACTACTCTGCAGTGTGAATCTAACGACCAAACACACCGGAGTAAACAGAAGATGCGAGGTTAGGACACTAAAACAGCCTCTTTGAGCCATCTGAGGGCCTTTACAAGTGGATTTGTCACAGTTCCCTTTGGAAATTTGAGAAAAGGAGAAAATGGGGTTCACAAACAGATTCATTGTCAAATGATACAGTCAGAAAAAGGTGAGGCTATCATTTGTCCACAATGTTTAATCTGAAGTCAGAAGGCAAAAGAGAAAAAGCTTGTTCTAGGAGGGGTTGACAGAACATTGCTTTAGAGAGCTTATATAAGACTAAATGTACTAATTTAGTGATAAATAAACATGCCACTGTTGTAAAGCTGATTAAGACACCAGTTTGGTAAACTCACCTGTGGAGAAGACAACGTTCCGAGAGACCAGTTTGTAGTCTACGATGGAGAACTGTGGAAGTTCGATTCGGGACACACCTGTCACTGCATTGTCTCCTCCTTTCCAGTAGAACTCAATATCATCCGTTGTGTAGCCATCTGCCCAGCAAACACATCCACAAACCACAAAGAGTCATTTATACATCCGTGTTAAGGACATTTAAAAAGATGTAATTTTATGCTTTTCTTTCAGGTATACGCTCAGTTACCACTTTGACCCTTCCTTTGTAGTTTCATTCACTATTCACTTTATGAGGTCCACTTATGCAATAGGTTTGCTGTAGAGATATACAGTCACATGCTGTAGCCTCACTACAGTTACAACACATTACAACCAAACTAATGTGTGTGCCTGTGTGTGTGTGTGTGTGTGTGTGTGTGTGTGTGTGTGTGTATGTTGCTGTCTGTTGAATGCCTTGTCAGAATGCCTTGTTATGCTGCTGGATGATTTGAAAAAAAAAAATAGATTGATCTTTTCCATTTTAGTAAATAGATCTTTCCAAAATTATGCACCTAAAAGTCACTGTATACTGAACACTTTTCAAACTGTAACATGGGCCGAATACTACATTACAGTCCAATCATGTGTGTAAAGGGAGAAGACACTCACAGCTCTCTATTTCCAGAGTGCAGTTTTGTTCATCCAGAGGATATCTCCTCAGGTCCATCATGCAAGCGGCTGTTGTAGTGATCCTACATCATAAAAACAAAGGTGTCAGTGTGGAACACAAAAAAGCAGCAAAACAGATGCACACACACACACACACACACACACACAGACACACAAACACAAACAGAAACACACACACAAACACACACACACACACACAC
>JBBPDB010000108.1:14200370-14219297 GCA_037974465.1 Brachypetersius altus | reverse complement strand
CTCTCTCTCTCTCTCTCTCTCTCTCTCTCTCTCTCTCTCTCTCCCTCTCTCTCTCTCTCTCTCTCTCTCTCTCTCTCACTCTCTCTCTCTCTCTCTCTCTCTCTGAGTTCCAGGGTCAGAGATAGAAATCTGTAGGTGGTGAGTTGTAGAAATAGATTTTCTGTTGTTAGGGTATTACATTTATAGAAACGTCAAACAACTTGGTTTCGAAACAAGCTGGTCTCCATTTTTCAAGCTGCCAGGGGAACACTCTGTGAGCCAGTGTGGACCCATATAGATTTCCCTTACCTTCTGCAACTGTCTGAGCAACTGTCTAAGCTGCATTCTCTACATTACGCTGAAGAGTTATACTGCATGACTCTAGCTCTACACTCTTAGGAAATCCAATCAGATGAAACCATTGGCACGATGGGCATTATATTTCAGCCACATATGAAACTTGATGAATTGTAAATTGGTGGAAATCTTATGGCTTATATAGTTTGCAGGTTCCTCAGGCGAACTATTGAACTTGCTTAGTATGCAGCAGGAAGCACCGCAAAGGTTGAATGTAATGTAGATAAATGTCTGCCTGTATAGGTGTGTGTGTGTGTGTGTGTTCACTCTGGTCGGCTACTGTATAGTGCACTCAAGGGCAAAATAAAGGCCTGACATGCTGTCCCCAACATTCTGAACAATCTGTTCACGTAATAAGGTCTAGTTAGGCATCATTTAGAAACATGTGTTTGAACTGACTCCGGCTGGCTCTCTTCCTTTAGGGGGTGAGTTCATTCTCTCGCTGCTGATAAGAAGCCAGTTGAGTTCATTAGAGCGTCAAGAGATTTCAGCAGCGGTCTGCATGATGTTTTTGCAATAGATGCAACATGCAAATCCTTGTCTGGCTGGCAATGGACTTTTGATAATGTCTTTAACAGCTATGTCACTTCTGTTAGTTGTATCTAACCTCACATTTGTGATCTGTGATGGTCTGCCGTATATATTTACAAGAGTTTTACAAAAATAGTCACTGAACACAGCCTATCGTGTTCATAATTTTTATGATTTAATATTTGAAGTTACATGCAAAAATGCAACTTCTTCATGGTAGGAGGTCTAATGATTTACTTATTAGCTATTAGCTCTGAGGAAGTTAATGAAACCACAACTGACCACACTAACCAAATGAGCTATGTTTTATAGATACGTTTCAGTCTCTCAAAGACATACATAAAAGCGTGCGACGTCTCATGACACAAACCAGACAAAGGTTTGGTCTCCGCAATTAGTTTTTAACTGAATTTTACTTAGGCATGACAAGTCAGACTCACCAAAATACCTGTGGGCACATACATGCGAACCACTCAAAGAACAATAAAACAGAGACAGTTCCTTTATATATAACAGAGACAGTATCTAACAGAGAGAGTTCCTTAATAACCATTACTTTTTTAATTTCAACCCTTCAAACATCTCCCAGTCTTTCTATCTCTCTTGTTCCGCGTGTGGGATTTTGGTTTTAATTAATCCTCTAAATGATTCTGAGAGATACAAATCGTCCTCATTACATTGTGCCGTACACCACCAGAAGTGTAAGTGCTAATTATCTGATTTGAGAAGGCTCGATACAACTTGACTTCTGTTCATTTGACACTAAAACTTCTGTCTCAGTGGTGCAGCCAGTTCTTCTATACTTAAATTGGACCATTTTTTCTCTGAACTACGGTTTCAGTGTACTCTCTCTCTGTGTTTAGCTTAATGTGTAACCATCAGAAAATATGTTGTCTCACTAAAAATAACCCATGTGCATTTATCACGCACAACAATAGTGTACACATATTCTGTTTGTCTCTAAGCAGTAAACCGTGTAAAAGCTTATAATCCTGCATAAGGTCATGAATACACATTAGTCCCTGAACCAAACTAAGGCTAAGCTGCTGGCATTTGCTGTATGCATATCTGCTCTTTAAATGCTGTTTTATGGGAGTTCAAACGTGCTTCATTTAAATAAGAGAAGTCTGTTTCCAGACTGATTTCGTCCCTCTAAAACTAACCAATATAATTCAAGAAAGCAAAAACTGAAACCTGTTAACCCAGTTATGTATATTGTGAAATAAAGCCTCTAACTTGTCATTTTAAGCTATTCCAAAAGACAAATGACAGGTAAATAGGAACACGGTGTCCTCGTCTTCCTTAAATATGTGTAATTATTACATTGATACATACTGATGTCATGTTGTTTAATAATTGATATTACTACTATTACATAAACAAAGCAATATCATTCATTTGCAACATTAATTGATTATTATCAATGGTTAAATAGCAACATTAAATGCCCAAAAGCTAAGGTGCAAAAGTCTGTAAAGAAACATATAATTACATCATTATATTTAAAGAATACAGCAAAATAAACTCTCATTTTCTAAGGTTTTAATCTGCATCATCTCGAGTCACTGAAATGGAGGAGCAGCGCTTATGAGGGCTTGTACTGGAAAACACCAGTGGGTTCAGTGGGGAGCCAAGCATGAAAAACATCACAGGCTTTGTTTCACTTGTCTTGGTTTGTGTCCCCCTTGATCTCCTGCATCGCTTTCTTTTTTCAACCATCTCTTTCATTCTTTTTCTTTCTTTGTCTCTCTCCGCTTTGTTTTTGGGCTTCAGGCCATACTAAATTGGGGATCCAGCCCGACATAAGAAACCATTACACAAGCAGGTCCAGACCACCCGCCTGTCTGCCGCCCACTAGCCGGGCTTGGCAGATCTGTCGAACAGACTGTAAGTGGTCACTTTCATGATTCAGATATCATGCATGTGAATACCTCCCTTTTCAAGTACACAACTTTTCGTTCGTCATTCTTTTGCAATCTTTTTTTGAAAACACAATTCACAATGAAATCTTTACAAAAAAGTTAATGATAATGCTTATTATGGGGGTTACGTCCAAGAGCACCCGCGTATAGTGAAAAACTGTTGTAATGTGGTAAAAGAATGCCTAAAAATGCCTAGTTTACACTATTATGGTGTAAACCCTAAATATGCTTCTAAAACATTAGATTTAATTTTGAAGGTAATTCTTAATGCATTACCCTTAAAAAAAGTCAAAGTAAACACGTATCCTAACTGTACAGTTTATACTGAACTGCTGTCTCCTGCAGTGTTAGAATGTAAAATACTGTATAGACCCTGTATAGACTGTACTGTAATTAATGCACGTGCGTTTTCTTTGGTATGTGCTGTTGTTTTCTTTGGTATTAGCAGGGTAAACTAATTTATTTCACAGCAATAAAAAAATACAGGGCTTTAACAAAAAGAACAAAAAGAAAAACACGAGAACTCTCAAGATGCTCCACCGGTGAAATTCTGGACTGCAGCTGTGAGGGATGCATCCCATCTCTGAGTATAGGGGTATTTCACCATCCCAAGATGCGCTTTCGTTGTGTTCTCTGGACAGTGCTACAAATGTATAGTTATTTTTTATAAGGAAATGTAGCTTAAATCGAAATTAGTCAAATATATTTTTCTTAATAATTTAGCACTAAAATAAATGAAAAACGATATATTACCACGAAAAAAACTGTGACATCCGGGCCTTGTCTGCCACGCCCCCTTGTGCTGGTTGTTTATGTTTGGGCAAGGCGCTGAGCAGTGGAGGGTCATTTAGGTGCGTCTGCTTGTCTTGCTAAACACTGCTCTCAAACATATACAACCAGCGCAAGGACGAGGGGTGCGGCAGACGAGGCCCGGACATCAGAAAAGCAAAAAATGCGGAAGATATATGCAGTTTCCGCAATAGTGTAGGGGTTTCCACGAACAATAATAAGTTGGGTTCTCAGAAAAAAAAAAGAGAAACTGATGCTGCGACTGCTGAACCGTGTATAAGTGAGGGGTTACTGTACTGGCTTATGAGGTTCCAGGCATCTTCTACTAATGTCTGGGGGAGGAACAGTCTTAGAATTTCATAAAATAAGTGTAACATTATCTTTATCTGTGAAAGGGACCATTCTGTCACTCCACAGCACACAGTGTGAACAGCACGAAATCCCTCCTCTGCATTTTACCCATTCACCAAGCGAAGCAGCGGGCAGTCAGGAACAGTGCGTGGTGAGGGTACCTTGCTCAAGTGTACCTCAGAGGTGCTAAGCAGTCTTGGGAATCAAACCCATGACTTCCTGAGTGGCCTAACCACTAGCCTGCTACATGGGGGGATTTTGCCAGCTATATGAGAATTAGTACCTTACAGACGATTAAAAGGGTAAGGGCGGAGGCGGTAGGGACCCGTAACTTTTCAGCTTTATAATTAGACAATTTGGCTCTGTGAGGGCAGTAATATCCTTGTTATAATTTTGTTAATTATTTGAGTCTCTTAGATGTTGTATGGCTTTAGGCAACCAATCATTATATGTCTAGCATGTTGTTAATTTGTTATATGTAAAAAAAGTGTGTGATCTTAGCCCTTTGATCCAGCAGCCCTACATGCTCTTCTTTAGTTGTTAAGTGTGTTTATAAGAATGTCTAGTAGAACATGTTCAGACATTTTATGGAAAGCAACGTTTTCTGCGCACTCTGACTCTGCTAACTCTGCTCCCTACATGACGAAAATCCTTAATTATTTAATACCACACTGGAACCAGCCGTCCCATCAATGCACACACACTAAACAAAACTATGTGTTTAAATTATTTATTCATGTGTAAACCCCCGAAAGTGCTGCCTGATTTGTCATGAGAGAGAGGCATCATGGGATTTAGCCTGCTGCTCTAAATCTGTTGTTATAATCTGGTAAAATGACGCGTAAATGTACACAATTTTCAATGCACTCTTAATGTAGTGAAGACTCATTCATTCTCAGAATTTGGCATCTTTAGTTGAGCACTGGAGCTGTGACATTGGCAGCAAACTCAAGAATTCAATAGTCACCCAAATATCTTTCATAAATACATCCCTCAACCTTCACAAGACACTCATATAGAGGATTGATCTTGGGTTAGATTCATCTGTATTTAAAATGGTCATTGTCATAAAAACTCCTACTTCTGAGATAGTTTGTGAAAGCTTACATTATCATACTGTGTCCTTTAATTATAGTTTTGGTGACTATTGACTTTGAAGGGTTTATTGGTAATCTTCACTTAAAAATTCCAGCTGTAAACTAGAGAAACAACATTTTGACTCCAAGCATGTCTTGGCTCATCAGTTACACCTGAGGTGAGTGGGAAATTGTGTAAATTTGATTTTTCACAGAACCATTCCTTTAAATCACTAAATAAAGTAATACCAGTCTGCTGCATGTCCACAATAAAAGCAAGTGCAAGATATACACACTTAAATGTTACGGTTCCATGAAAAAAAAAAAAAAGAATGAATTAATGACTGAATGAATGAATAAATAAATTAGTGGTGGGCCCTTATCTGCGTTAACGTGCTGCATTAACATGAGACTCTTATCAGGCCATAAAAGAAATATCGCCGTTAATCTATTCACAAAGTTGTGTTGGGAGCTGGATCTATACTACGCAAGCTATGGTGACTTTCACCTTGATATTTTAGCGCGGATGTATACCTAGCCGAATTGCGCTGTAGGGGGCGAGAATGCCTACTGTGAAACAGGGACTTCACTAGGACGGAAAGACAAGGGGGGCTTAGCCCACAGGGTTGTAGGAAGGAATTCGCATGTATAGAGGACTGAAAACTTCACCAAACCTTTCCTTTCACTTAAGGAAACAAGTAAAGTTAAGCAGTTAACAGTTATGGACACTCATAGTATTGTTCTGTTGAACTGAGTACAAATGGCGCTACCAGAGAAATATTACTAAACAGGCTCCGGATGCTGCTCCGGTTGCTACTCGCTAACAAGCAGCGCCATGTAGCTTCGCCTGGGTCCTAGTGCCCGCCTGCTACCTACAGCAGCTTCAACAGCCAGGACATCATTTTACATTTACATTTACATTTACGGCATTTATCAGACGCTTTTACCCAAGGCGACTTCCAATCCCTACCTACAGGAGACAGTCTCCCTGGAGCAACTTGGGGTTAAGGGTCTTGCTCAGGAACCCATTGGTGGTGTACTGAAGGCAGAATTCAAACCCATGACCTCTTGGTCTAGAGGCAAGTATCCTACCCACTACGCCGCCACCACCACCCCATTTTAATTCAATAATGATAGCTAGACTTATTATTTTTAATTTCAATTCATAGTCTTGTTTCTATTTGTAAAGTGTATCTGTGCTCAGTGATATCTTGTATGTAATGTTTGGATATATCATTTAAAAATAGTAGAATATATTTAGGGTGGCTTGGGATCATTTTGGGGGGTGGGGCTTCAGACCAGAATTCAACTGAGTCATTTTAATTTAGATTAATCTAGATTAATTCCAAGATTACAATGTATTCCCACCTCTAAAATAAATATACAAACAAACAAACAAACAAACAAACAAACAAATAAATACATACATGAATAAATGTTTATTGTCTGTATATGGCTTTAGTAGAGATAATATAGAAAATGTACCTTATGTGCAGGCTTTTAAAATATGATGCCTTTACATTGATTTAAAGTCTTCATGAACCAAAAGTAATAGTACTATGCCATTAGTCCAAGCAATCTTTTGGCACATATATTTTTATTTCATTTCTACTAACACCACCAACACAAACTATTCAAAAGTTAAATCAGGCAGTAAATAATACGTTTTTTAGTTTTTCAATTAGTTTCAGATCAATGATTTGAAATGATCTAGCTGTCGAATACGAGTTACCTTAGAAGGGTTCTGTGAAATTAAATAGACAATCTTGTCTTTCTGCTGATGTCTCTGAATACAAAACAGTTTCAGATGGAGAAACAAATGAACTCAACAAAACACATGTTGGTGCCTCATTGAAAAAAAAAATACCCAGAGAGTGAGTTAAAGCTAGAAGAATACAGAAGAGTGAAAACACAGAAAAAGAGAGAGGGGGGAAAATGAGAGACAGAGAAACAAAAACTTATGATGTTAAATGAGGTCCTTTGGGAAAGTGAGGCAATGGTGTCATCACTGAGACGAGGTGTGCGCACTCTCATACACACACATGCACCCGGTTATGGTGCGCCAGTCAAACAACATTTACGTCAACTTAACACCACAATGTCTACTGGGGATACCAGAATAGCAGCAATACAAGAGAGGGGGGAGATTCCTCCACAGAATGCAGCACTTAACGTGTGTGTGTGTGTGTGTGTGTGTGTGTGTGTGTGTGTGTGTGTGTGTGTCTGTGTGTGTATGATCCTGAGTCATGCTTCTGTTTCAGCAGGCCATGCCTGTTTTCCAAATGTACAATTGTAATGGTTCAGTGCGCATCTGTAAATGTGCAGGTCAGGGTGAGTGAGGGGAAGAATGCTGTAAACGCTAACAGATTAGAATGCATTTGGTCCTTCAGGAGTGACCTGAGCCTTAAGTTAAAGCAACAGTTTAGGATAAAAAAAAAACTGCTTGTGCAGGACATTTATAGTACAATATAGTAAATCTACAGTGGCAGTCTACTAAAGCATAATTCTAGCTGTATAGTGTACACATAATTATTTACACGTGTGTGTGAGTATATATATATATATAAAAATTTGTGTGTGTGTGTATGTATTGCAGGTGACAAGCTGACCTGACAAAGATTAATTACTTACATCATTCTTTTCATACTCTAATACACCTTGATGTCTTGTCTAATTTGCATTTTTGCTAAGAAGTCACTTTAACACGATATTCGCACAGCTGCTGTGATCTCAGTTCCTCCCCTTGCTGCGCCCCACTGGTGCCTGACTGGGACATGCCCACGGGGACTTTACAGTTTGTCGCCTCTGTATGTGTGTGAGAGTGTGTGAGAGTGTGTGTATGTGAGTGTGTGTGTGTGTGTGTGTGTGCACAATCTTTTAAGCGTAAATCTTCATGGGGACTTCAGAGAGCACGGCCCACTGGGCATCCCTGCCCACGGGAGCTGTAAACAAGTGTCAAAATGTCGGCGTGTGTTTAACAGCAGGCGCTTTGCATTCCCCTGTTAAATTGCTGAGAATTACACATATTATTACAGCACCAGATGCGTAGACATCTACATGCCTCCTCGCAGTCTACGTCATGGCTCCAGATCCACCAGAGATAGTGGCATTACAACATGCAGACCTCCAGTTCAATATGACACAAACCTGTTGCTTGCCGTAAACGGCCCCACAAGCATATGCGTTTATCCTGGAGCCGGAGATAATGAGTAGCTATTGTAATGCAGCCTTAAAGCTGCTATACACCAGTATTGCACCTGATTGGACAATTATAGGCCCCAAAGCCAACTATCAGGCTAAAAATAAAGGGGAGGAGAGCAAACAAAACAGTGAAATATATTAAATCCCGTCTCCTTGACAACAAGCTCTCTGCAACACGCCCACACAGACACAGTGGGCTTTGGGCTGATACCTTGTGTGACTCTCAGTCTTTCAAGGCATAACACACATACACACTCAAACACACACACACACACACACACACACACACACACACACACAGACAAACAATCACTCTATCCCACCTCCTCTTTCTTTTCTTTGTAGTCCCCTCTTTTTCTTTTGTTTATTGACACATTTAGTCGTGACCCATACCAATGCTCGTATTCAATGCAATTGTACTATCTGTACATTTTATGCATTATATCAGTACTCCAATATTATGTCTTTCAGCTTACATACTTTAGGTAATAATTGTGTTGGAATATATTTAGTTCAGAACAGTTATTCCTTTAAAGTGAGCTTGATATGAAATTGCAAACACTTTATGCACTAATGCTCCTTTTTCCCAAGCTGATGTACCGGGGGTGTAACAGACTCCTCACCTGCTTGTCTTTTGGCAGAAATAAATGAGAAAAAGGCATTCATCTCTCAGGCTGTTTCCTTCTCATGTGCTACACACACACACACACACACACACAAAGCAACAGCTGCAAGCTCCCTGCGGTACTACATTTCATTTGACAAAGGAGCAGGAGATTTATGTGGTCTTTTTGTACGCTTTTTTTAAGGGGATGATGGTGTTTTCATTGCTTTATGCTGAGAAAACAGTAATTTCATAACACCCCCCCCACCTTCCCTCTTCACCTAAGTGCCACAAACATCTTCAGATAGTGACTGAAGATGATATTGGTTTCTAAGGCAACCGCTTCCACTCAGCATGCACTCTATGCTGAAGCGCTCATGGTCTGTGTGTCTGCACAATGCTCTCACACCTCACTCACAACTGATCAGAACACACAATTTGGTCTGATGGCCACATGTTTACAGGCACAAACACACACACACACCACACACACACACACACACACACACACACACAAACACACACACACACACACATACACACACACACACAAACACGCACACGCACCACACACACAAACACACATACACACACACGTACACACATACACACACACAAACACACACACAAACACACACACACACACACACACACACACACACACACACACACACATACATACATACACAAAAGGAGGACAATGAGTAATCACACTTAGTACAAGGTACAAATAAACATAGATGCTATTTTTATTTAAAGTTTAATTGTTATTTTTAAATGTTAGATGTATATAATGTTATTACTGTCATCACTTCATTTATTACATTTAAATACATAACTAAGTATTTATGTATGTAATGAATGGCTTTCACAAACATACAACAACTTTTAGTGCTCACATTTCTGTCTACATTCATTTCAGTATCAAAATGTGTCAAAAACGATGGCAAAATCTAAACAAGACTGTATATGCAAAAGTGCATTATCAGCAAATTTACCAAAAAAAATTATCTTCTGCTTCCAAACACAAGTGTGGTGTTGAATGAAGTTATATAACCTGCGCTGTCACAAAATTCATCTGGTACTTTAACTTGCTGCGTAACTGTGACTTCTAAGGGTTAAAGAGTTACATCACACAGCATGGCACTAAACATATTGATGCATCCCAATCATGAAATATACATAAGATACTACTGATCTTAGCAGTGCATAAAAAATAGTTCTGACATCAGCACAGGGGTGATTCGAGAGAGAGAGAGAGAGAGAGTGGCCTGTGATAGTGCTAGAGGCCACTCTTAGAGGATAATTCTACCATTAATAACGGCTAACATACCTACATTTATTAATATAAGGAGAGAGTCATAGTATAATTTAATATTTAATAAATACATTTTAGACTTCCTGGCTCTATTTACTATTAATGTAATATTTGTCTGATAGAATGACAAAAGCCTGATCATTTTTCAAAGCTTGTTTGAAATACTCTTCTTGCTTCTGTGTTCTGAGCAGGCTTTTCTGTCAATGCACAAAACAGGAAGGCCCCATTGATTACGTCTGAATGCTGTTGGTTTCTGGGATATATTCTGCTTACTAACAGCACATTCTGACAGTGTAATTTAATAGGTGCTGTGTGGGTGCTCCTTTTGGAGAGGTTACAGAAGTGGACCAGTCTATCAGAACTTGATTAGACTTAATTAATTTTTATGGGACAGTGTTGCATTTTCAACACTTCTGCACTTTATTTCTACCCGGTGCTCGCCGCATTGGTTGACATCTAAGATTTCAAGCCATTCATTTTTGATGCAACTGTTGGTGGAAGAAACCTTTGATGAGTGCGTGTGTGTGTATCATGTGGTGTTGTGCATGTGTGTGCAGGAGGCAGAATCACTGTCAGTTTGCTCACAGTAAAGCCAGCAGCTGTAAGTGTGTGAGCAACAATTGCATTTGCTGTAGCTGTTGTCAGATCCACATATCTGCTTTCAGCTAAAACACAACCCTACACTAGACACACCGCAGGTGTGCTGGTGCTGGCTTTTAGGATTTCGGCGAGTCAGTAAGTAAAAGGTTTTAATGATTTATTTCACTAACTAAAGCTGTTTTTTTCACTAAAAAAACACATTGGTTTACAAATGGAAAAGGTATTCAACTTCTTAAAAGAGAAAAATACAGATTTATACTTTTGTTAAATCATTTCGATCAGGCCAGTGCTGAAGGACTCATTTTGATCTACTAAAAAAGCTAACAACAAATTTAAACCAGCTTTTAATCTGTAACATTTCAATCTGTAAAGGTCTACCTTCTCATGGAGATTTCACAGTATTGCATATTCATGCTGTTTCTGGTTAAATCTTTTTTGTACAGAGACTCTGTCTCACACACACATTAATTCAGTTACACAAACCAGGATGTACATTTGACCAGACACACCACATTAGCACTTTATCTCTCTCCCTCACCTGAACACACACACATATGCACTCACACATATAAAACTCCACCTCAAAGCAAGCCTCATTGCCATGGCAGCAAGCTATTTATACACTATTTCACACAATCAGCCCTCAATGGAGTCACGAAAGGTACTTGGAAAATAAAACTGCAGTATGTCAATCAGTGCAGGCATCTTTTAATAGCCCATGGTTAAAGTTAACAAGTTTGACTAATCAGCAGTGAACATGGTAAGCAAGTGTGGCACACTGTCATTGTATCACCTCCATCAATCAGTAACTCCAGACACAGCCAATTCCAGCAGGGCCACAAGCAGACCAAACATCAGGCTTGCTGAAATCAGCTCCAAACTGCTGCCTTTCCTCTAATGTCTCTCTCACTACATCAGCTGACTCTAACACCACAGGAGCAGAAGGAAGGAGGCGGCAGTGGATGTCTTATTTAGCACGTGTAAGCAGTCCTGTCCGTGGTCTCTGGTGGAATTTTAACAGCCTGTGATGTAATCTGCATTGCAAACACACCACACAAGTTCAGGTTTGTTAAAGGACTGACCTCACATTTTTCAATTGGCAATTACAATCACAACACAATGACAACAATCACAGCCAGGTTTCAAGATGAAACGCATAATCAGCAAGTCTGGCGACATAAATCACAGCCCCCTCTAACCCAAATATTTGACCCATTTCAAAACCTAAAAGTATAAAGAGGGCCCTTTGAAAAAATATCTTTTTAAAGCAACCTGTGACCTGAGGGTTAAATAATTGAAATTTCTAATGCCCTTTGTGCAGTCATGCTTACTTATTACAATCTGCACTCTACACTGCTGGAACCTTTTACTGAAATTAACAACATACAAAATAATAGCAGCGTGTTATGACATATAAGATTGGAACATAAATATGAGCATGTGTTTGTTTGTAGAGAAATGCTGTAGGAAAGTGAGTTCATTTAACTGAAGAAACGCATTTATACAAACTATTAAAACAAATGTGCGTAAGTGATTGTACACATACTTGCATCTGTGGGTGTGTGAGAGCCCTGAAATCTTGACATGAACACATTAAAGTTAAGTGCCCAGTAAAATCCCAATGACATGCTCTCTCGCTCACCTGGGAAATGTTGGATCATGCAGTGGGCAGGTACCGCCCACAGCTAAGAGTAACCTTCTGTAGCACTGCAAAGGTTAGGAGCTGCTCTGTATAACATTATGCATAATATTTTCTATTATCCCACCAAATAACAGGGAAACTCCAGGGCCATTCACTGTGAAAATGTGATACTATTTATAACATTCTGAGGCTAATAAATTCACCCATGGACCAAGCTGTCATGCTTCTCACAAACCAAGTCAAAAATAGAACAGTATTCTTTAGCCCTTTGTTGCCTACGCAGAAAAAAACAGCTCCTTCTTCCTTTTAATATACTCTCCTCCTCCTGTAATAATGTGATGCCTCAGTGTAATGTGACATATATTTTGAAATGTAAAAAAACATGATGCAATAAATTGGAAAACTCTTGAATGAAATGGGTTTCCATGGCAGGGCATGTGTAAGATCACTATGCAAAGCCAAGAGTCGGCTGGAGTTTTGTACACAGCACACAGCGCTGAAGCAGTGGAAATGTGCTCTCTGGAGAGAAGAATCACACTTCACGCTCTGTCATGAAAACTTGATCTACCTGAATCCATAAGGCCAACAGTAAGGTTTGGTGGCTGTATTTAGGGGCTTTGGTTCAGGTTAATGTTAATATTACAGGAAACAAATATAGTATAGAAAATTATATGCTTCAGATTTTGACGCAACAATTTGGAGAAAGCAATATCCTGTTCTAGTATCATGCTCCCCTGGGTATAAAGACATGGCTCCAGTAGCCTGCATACAGCCTAAATGGATGTTAGGATGTTAATTGCAAGACAGATCTTCTTATCCAATGTCCCTGCCAGACCCCACAAATGCTCTTTTGACTGAATGGGTACAAGAAACGTGCTTAAATTTGCATGGAAACCCACCCCAAAGAGTGGATGTTGTAAATGGGGTGGTGTTTGTGTGTGTTTGTAAGTGTGTGGGACAAGTATTTACATAATTCTGGTCATATAGTGTATGTCACATAATAATATCCTTTCACTGGTTGGTCATTCTGAAAATGTGACCGCCGATAAACTATCTTAGTGCACCCAACAGCATGAAGTTTATATTATATTGTAAGAGAATTTTCCATTGTCCACTGTGGATATTCTGTCAGCAGATTAAAGGCCTGAGGGAAATGGCTGATAATGCGTACATTTACATAAACATTATTGGTTTGATGGTCTGTATAAGGAGTTGATCTTAAGCTTAAAATTAGGAATAAAGCCTAAGATTAAAACAATTCATACACTACTAGACAGACTACTTAACACAGATTTGGACAGGTAAATGAATAGATTGTTCCACGTTGTGGATTTGCAACATTTGACACTTTCTGCATTTGGTCTTGTATCTTAGACTAAATAAGAACTTAGACAAACTATTGGACCTGTGTAAACGTAGTAAGTGACACATAAACAACTTTTATTATATGTAATACATACATAAAGCACAAATACACATATCCATGCTATCTCAATGACCATCTAAGCAGAATAAAACACCCACTGCGTGTGTGCAAGCATTATTGGCACTATTACATGCTGCCCTCTATTCTTGTCACTCTCAAATGTTAATCTGTCTCAGAAAATAATCATCACAAGGGCTAGTGTAATCCCTTCCATGCACGGTTTGCCTGATACCACTGCTGCTCTGTGCTGCACTGAGCCAAAAGCTCTTGTACACACACACACACACACACACACACACACACACACACACACTCCGTGTCACTGATACTAAATGTAAAGTAATCCTAATTTGTGTCTCTAAAGAAAGCTAATCCGTTGTACAGAAATAACTAATCTGAAAAGAGCAAGTGCCATTCTTTGGCTGGCAAATCCTGTTAGCGCTGGCTTGATTACCTTGCTCAGCTAAAGACCTCCCTTAGGACTTCCTGTGTGTGTTTTGTAAGTTCTGTCATAAAGCTGACCTCATAAAAAGGTCAAACCCTGGCCATACTCTTGATTTCCTTTAAAACATGGTTTGATATTTCATGCTGATGGGATCAGGAAGAAGTTATGTGAGTGTAGTGAATAATTCATTTTCCTGATAACACTTCACATGTTGTTAATGGTACAGAAAGCACTAATCGATAAATCAATATGATAATTGAGAGTATTATATCAGGAGATCACAAAAAGGTAGTGAATGGCAGAAAAGATAAATATTGCTTCACTGTGTCAGCACATCTCTTACGTAACTGACAGTTTAAATCAAAATATGTTTCTCCTTTTAAAGTCTGTAGGCCCCATTTATCCTTGGTGTTTCAGATACACATTAAAATATTCTGTTTCTTTAGGTTTTAAATGCATGAAAAAAAATGTCATTCAGTCATGTTGTGGAATTCATGTACTGGTCTCTTCATTAGTTCATGAAAAAGTATGAAGTGAACATATTTAACCAGAGAAAGTTTTGCAATCTTAGGAAAATATAACCAAAATATGACTGAATAATAGCAAGACTAACAGCTAATGAGCCATTGTAAATAATACAACATACTTTAAAGCATAAAAAATTCACATCATACCAAACTGTAAAAGAATATAAAGAAAATGTATCTGACTGATATGATATTTTTCATGGTTATTTTTCATGCTGCACAGTGCTATGTTGGATGTGCTATTCAGTTACACCCTGTTAATAATGATAATACTGGGCTTCAGTAAAGTTAATGGCACCACACTGCTAATCAGTATCCTGGGGAGAACAGCACGGAACATCAAGGACAGTCTAATCAGGACCTTTCAATCAGCATTAAAACTTTGTGGTGTGCTGTGCATCTGTGTGGATTATGTGACATCATTTATAGTGCTGGGTCCTTTAGAGGTAATGCTGGTTCAATATAGTTATTCACTCTAAGTTTGAACTTTAGAAATCTTCTTTTGACCACACCTACACATCTTTGTCACTTCTTCTGTCTCACCATCTGTGTGAAATAAGTGCCTCAAATGTCAACGACAGTTTATGACGCACGTTCCTAATGGCATTCTTACACTAATGGTATGTGGAATTTGTAGTGGAATTACTCATGTGTCATACATCCTCCAGACATTTTGTGATTGACAATATGGTATCATACTGGGATAAATGATGTCATAGTATATTATTCAGAGTATACTGTTTTTTTCAGTAATTATAGGACATTAAACCATTTCACAGATCAGTGAATGTTTAGAGGTCATAGCAAACCTAGAAACTAATGTACAGTTACTGTGTAAGTGCACAGTTTAAAACAGATGATTGAACATTGGTCCATTATGTTATTTTATTTTTTATGCACTTATTTTAATTTATTTTACTACTTGAAGATTGTTCTGTTTCTTCTATTTCTTCCTAAGCACTTTCTTTTTGAAAAAAAAAAAACTGAATAAAACAATCACTGTAGTCATTTGTTGTTGGGCTACTCTTGGGTGATTAGACTATTGAGGTCATTCACCATCTCTTATTTTCCATTCACTCAGTTTACATTTGTACTGACAAAAGTTTTACTCCAAAGCTTTCTGTATGTTAACTAAGAAATGCAATCATGCCATTGGACCATGTACCATCAACTCCAGACTTCGGTACATGTGTCCCACCCATTTCTGGTCATGAGGGAACACAGAGTAGAAGCAGCCAGGTGAGAGAGTTAGCTCATCTGCTCATCCGCCTCTTTACCACAGTGAATTGGACATGGTTACCATTATGTCAGCCTGGTCTCATATGGTATTACGCTCACTGGCCATTAGGACAGGCTGACACTGTGTCTACACCAGGTGTGGTCCAGTCTACACATGGTGTCTGACTAATCAACACACTCAGTCTAATAAACATGCATAGAAAAGAATATACACTATGATGTAACCATGCAATACCAACCTTATACAATGCTGTGTAAAATGAGGATACAGTATGCCATAAGAGCATTGGATTTAGAAAGCTCTACAAGATGTGCACTTCCTCTTACAACCTAATGGACAGCATAACTGTATTCCTCATATACAGATGAATAGTAAGCTCCCTGATAGCTTGACAATCAATACTGCTGGCCCTCAACATTTTGCTGACTCAAAATGCACCAAAAGCTTCCTGTCATAAGTTTTTGTCAAGAGTATATTTCCTCCAGTAAACAAACCAGAGGGTCATTAACTTGGTTATGCCAAAACCAGAAACTAAAGACATATTAGTCTCTATGCCAGCTGTATGCAGTCAATGTTTGTGTTATTGCTTTATCATTTATTACACATGTACACACACACTACAATATGTTTGAACATCAAAAGTACTTGGGTGGAAAATCAGACTTTAAGGGCCTCCATTCACCCCTGTGGTGGGTCTGTGTGATTTCAGCACCCTGGACAGCAGGCTGCCACTCTCTACCACTGCCCCGAGGCAGCAGAACACACACAGGTAATCCTCTGTATATCACTAGTTAATCCTCTGTGTATCACGAGTGTAGACCCCCTGAAGTCATGTATGACGAGTCTCAGAGACCCCGCGGCCAGGAGCGCAGAAGGAAAAGTGAGTGCACTTACCATGTTGACTTCAGACACCATGTCTATGCTCGCCACGTCAATACTCATCCCAACCGCCACCGGTGCGCCTTGAAAGAGCAAAGCAAACTTATCATCATCCACCCTGATCCACGAGCACTTTTCCCACATCACAGCAACCCAGAATAAGTTGTACACAACTTGAATCCAGAAAATAGAAAAAAAAAAAAAGTAAATACTGAGGCTCAACGTACCTCCAAAGTCAGGGCGAAGACGAATGTCGTATCCTTTCAGCAGCTTGTCCACTGTCTCTTTGACAAAAGACATGTTGCCCGGTTCGTTGGCGCTGGAAGAGAATGAAAACAACATGTTTGGCTCGTTCCTCCAAAGCACGGCACTTCCAGCCTCGGTGCTGGCCGGGCGCACTTACCTCTGAGCACAGCACATGACAGCCACGAGCACCGGCACCGAGAGAACACCGCACAGCCTCCGCTTCTGTGTCCGGATCATTCCTCTCTCTTTCTGACACGGAACCGAGAGAGCAAACGGACGTGGCGAGGCTTCCCCGGTGTGTACACCGCCCGGCTACAGGTCTCCCCCGCTCAGCCTTACTCCATCAGTGCCTCCGAGCTGATGAAGTCATTCCGGACTCCGGTCTCGCTGGGGTGGGAGGGAGAGAAGTGGTGGTCTCAGTCCTGCTTCTCGCTCTTGTGTGGAGACGCTGCGCTGAGCCTCCGCGCATCGTGCCCACAGACTCTACGGGCAGCGGCCGCTGGGGAGTCGGTGTTTGGGGCCAAGCCAAGCCTCCATCCCTCGGTTCTCACACCTGGTGGCCGTGCTGCTGCCCCCCACACACACTCCCGAAGCCCCACTCTCCTGTTTCACTCACTTTTCTCGCGCCCCGTGGTTAAAATCGCACAGGTGAGCACGCACCCAACAGACAAAAATTGTAAAAAAGAAAAAAACGAAAAAAGAAGTAAAACGGTAGGAGGGTTGTGAGATTCAGATCCTTTACCTCCAAGCCTTGCTACTCACTGCAGTCTGTGAAGTGTGGGCACCACCCCTGCCCACAGTTAGAGGAAACTCACGCCATTAGGACATCGCCTCAGACGAGGCGGTCACGTGACCCGATGCTTGACGATCCCTCTGTCCAGGGTCCGATCGATTCTAGAGACGGACCAGTGAAATAGATTGAAGGCGTTCCACACAACACTGGTGTCTCGCTAATGAACACCAGAAAGACGAAGACACGAAGGGGTTTAGCGGGAGACCTGCTGTTTGAAACTCCGTGGCACGAAAAAAGTGGATCTGTTGCGTCATTTCGGTTAAAAGGGAGGAAAAGAGGAAGTGTGGGCACAGTGTTAGCTAAAGCCCACGCGGAAAAGAATCCAGTGCTTTCACATCACTTCATTCAAATGCCATACATGGGTGTTCATGAATAAAATGCATCACTGACTATTGCCGAAAGCAAGTGAAGTAAAGAGAGTAGGCCACGTTGTGTTGATGTCTTCATGTGAAACCAATGTGGAATGAAGTAAAGCGCCGTTTCTTGCTGTTGAGTGGCTGAGCTTAAAGACTTTTAAGTGGTTGAGCTTCAAGCAGAGGCTTTTGTTTTCATAGCTGTCATGGTTTGTGAGTTGAGAATGTAGATTCCCAACTACTAGCTCTCCACAGCTCAGCTGGCAGAGTTACATATGTGCCTGGGCTTGTATGAAAAAGGCAGCAGCGGAGGACTGGCTCAGAGATTAGACAAGCACTGAACAGAGACTTGAAGTCTTATCTCTTAACTTCATCCTTTACAACTCAACGATACGGAAGGTAGACAGTTTAAGAGCTGATCCTTCAAACGCCAGAGCATTGTATCTGTGGCAGCTTTCATGGGAGCTGTCATGACTGTTAAGTACCCAGCACCCTCTTCATTTGAATGTTATGAATACAGGTACTCTCTCTCCCTCTCTCCCTCTCCATCTCTCTCGCCCTCTCTCTCTCTCTCTCTCTCTCTCTCTCTCTCTCTCTCTCTCTCTCTCTCTCTCTCTTTATCTCTCTCTCTCTCTCTCTCTCTCTCTC
>JBBPDB010000108.1:14181401-14198166 GCA_037974465.1 Brachypetersius altus | reverse complement strand
CACACACACACACACACACACACACACACACACACACACACACACACACACACACACACACACACACACAACTGATAAATAGATCATCATGCTACACACAGGGGGGAGAGAAATAAGGCTCCTTTAATGACACTTTGTGTGATGAAACCAATATGATCTATCACTTGTCTTCACCTGCTCTCTCCATCAGTGGATATTAAACCCTTTGCGGTGGCCTCCAGACAGATCTTATAATCCATAATCAGATTTTCAGGGTGAGGGCTGACAGTCTGCTGGAGATTAAGCCTTGGTGGAATGGTTGCTACAGGCCCTTAAAAAACTTATCAAGCTGATAAAACAATCTCGTTAAGATGATCTGTATTCATTAGAGCGGCACACCCTGGACAGAGTGAGTGGGAAAGCTGTGGACGAGGACTGCTGTAGATTGGACAGAGACTCAGACAGCAGTGGAAGTCTGTCTGGGGCTAACTCAAATCCCTCTTGCTCCATTAGATCCGGAGCGTGGCGTGGGCGCGGTGTGATTGCACCCTAATGGCTTTGGAGGCTCACTCTGGATGCACAGGGCTGGGAGTTCTGCTTCTCGGCATAGCTTTAAAGCCATGAAACGAGCCTTAAGGAGGCTTGTGTGAGACAGTGCAGTCCGGGAAGGGCCATTCCTTCAGACATCCGACTGAGCAGGAAGATTATTTTAGCAGGATGCCGACATTAATGGATTAGCTCTCTTCACTGGAGGTTTGGAAAAGTCAATCTATTGACTTAGAAGAGGCCGCAGTACACTCTTAAAAGTAAATGTGTCAGAAAGGGTTTTGGTAGCAATGCTTTAGAATAACCATGTTTAGCTCCCTAAACAACTTTTCAGGTCATGGTTCTATAAGCAATTTCAAAGTCACAAGTTTGTCTTCCTCTAAAACTGTATAGCCAAGCTAAAATTCATTTAGGAACCTCAGATTTTCAAGAGTGTGATCCAAAATAATTCGAAAATGTAATATTACGCATTTCATTACATGCTAGCAGAAGGTCTGCATCTTTTATTACATCAATCATTTATATAATTAGACATCATTTCACTTTTAGAGCAATCTTCCTTCATGCTAGGCTCAAATCCTTTAGGTTGTGAAAAAATGTAGTGGGGGCAATTCTGGCTGCTAAATAAAAGCGGCCAAATTCATAAATTGCCACTTGCTTTCTCTGAATGTGTATGGAGGCAGTGTTTTGCTTCTTGCAGCAAAGCCATTTGGAAAAAATCAGTCCTTTCAAAGAGGGAAAAGCAGGCGTTGGGTGCTTCTCCACAGCACATACCCACACACGCCCACGACGCATCATCCAAACAAAGCAGCCCACTCATGCACCATGATGCGTCTGAAAAAGCAAAGGTTCCTGGGAGTGTGGGCTGAGCAAATGGCACCAAGTCACAGTCATACAGCAAGCCAAATGCTGTTAAAGCATTTAAAGTGATGGTAGTCAAACAAATAGGCTGTGGGTGGACGCAGGACCTTCAGTCCCTTCAGTCTCCATCTCCATGGCAAACATGTCTGGGTCCAGCAGTGTCTTTGATTTGAGCAGCCTCCGTTGGGCCTCCTGATCCCACGGCAGAACACATCACACATGCACATACATATTTGTGTCAATATATTTGATTGCTTCCACGAGGGGTAGGCAGTGTTGCTATCTTTGCTGCCTGTAATCCACCGAAGGAGAAAAGTAGTGCAACATCACTGAGGGAGAATGAAAACACGGCCGCTCCGGCTTCCCCTAAAAAGGTTTTGCTTTCTATTTATGTCAAGTTGCAGATGCAGCAGATACCTCCCCAGATTGAATGGACACAGATAAGTAGATCCTGTGGATGAAGTGAATATCGTGCTATGCTGAATGAATAATGCATGCATGCCGCTGACATTGGAGGCCTGATTTGTTTTAGATTGAGACGGGCTTGCTCCAAGTGTCTTGCAATACATACTGAAAACTTTCAAGGGATTCAGGCAGCTGGGAAAAGCTAGGCACATGGCTGGGCAGGTGTCATACAGGAGAACACTCAGAGAATGCACTGATCCACACACAGTTTTATAGTACATCTTACACATATTTATTAAGATAATTAGCTTACCTTGTGTCATAGATGGCAAAAAGCTTCTTATTTCCATCCACCGCATTCCTAAAAAACACAATGGGAAAGAACATTACAGTAATCACACTATAAGCAGCTAACAGACAGCATGCAGGTATACAAGTAAGATTAGGTCCATGTTAGCAGTTTTATGTGCACATATTTCAAAAGTGACATTTTTTCAGACGTCTACACATTAATATCTTTTTTTTCCACATGCGTGTGTGTATTCTTTGTCCCAAATGGTGATTCTATAAGTTCTCTGTCCCATACCACAAGTTCATTTGTCTGTAATGTCCTTCTAATGACCATGTGGGTTTCTTATCTAATGACTTCATGCCACTGTATGGTTGAGAAAGCAAGTCATAAAAGCCATTATGTGCTAATAGCCATTTTCTAAATTCAGAGAAAATAGTAGAACTTTCTGTGTTAGGATTTTGGGGTCGCTGGGGCTAAACAAATTGTAACATCGGTACAGTAATATTAAACTACACAGACGCGATAAAATAAGCATGACTGAGGCTGAGTGTCCCATTAACTCTACCTTCATTTATTTAAGCTCTATTTAACACATTCCCACATAGACACACTCGCACACAAGCACAGATAGACACACAGGATCAGGCTGATCTGGAACTCACATGGCACAGGTGGCCTGTCACAGCTGTTCTTGTAACAGGGTCTCTGGGGCTTTACATCAATAGAGTCAAACAGCATTCAAACATAAACATGCCAAAAATGAACCACAGCCCAGAACGCACTGCTAACATATCAGCTCAGCAGATAAACACTTCAGTTGCCCTGTCAAATAACAACACGACACTGCTCTTCAAACATTACACATACCTGACTGTCAGTTTTGGCATCTGCAATGTGACCATGAAAGCACTTTTTTCCTATTTGCACATATTTGCACATATTTGCTTAGAATACTTCAAATTCCTTCTGGCCACTACAGAACATTCAGTTTTCGTATATCAACCTTGTGAAATTAAATTAACTTTACAAATATGAGCAAAAGTCATGCATTCATGGCCATAAACATAGACTAAAAACCAAACTGAAAGAGAAAAAAGATACCACATTAGTACTTTGTCACAAAGCTGTTCTTGGCAGTTACAACTCTGAGACACCTATTGTAAGGAGTAATTAGCATTTCGTAGCATTGTGATTCAATTTTTGCTAATTTTTTGTTATGAGAGTTCCTCTGTTGGACTTTCAAAACCCTCCATGAAATTTTAATGAGATTCAAGTCAGCATATTGGCCAGGCCATGCTTACAAACTTTTTGAGGAACCAAAGTCTTTTTTGGCTGATATTTGGGCTGTTTGTTTTGGGTTGTTATCTCTGTGAAATGTCTTTCTTTTCCTTTTTTTTGCTGATGAAATTTTTCCCAGTATCTCACTCCATTTACGTCTATCCAGTGCTTTGCAATGTCCCAGAACTGTTTACGGAGATGGAGCTCATATTCTTATCCTACCCTTGAGCTAAAATGCTGCACTGTCCCAAATTGCTTCAGATTAGTTTAAACGTATTTGTGCAAATTTTAGACCCGTATCTCTGTGCTTGTGTGTAAGGTGTGTGAGTAAAGGTGATTGCAATACAGTGTATTTCTTATTGCTCTCTGTGTAACTGTTGCTCCTGCTGTGTTTAGGTAATCTTGCCACTAATTTGAGTGACTGCTTCAATCTATCTTACCTTATTTTTCATTAGTGTGCCCAGGGATTATAACAATAATAATAATAACAACAACAACAACAACAACAACAACAATAATAATTATATATAATAATACATTTTTATAAGGTGCCTTTCAGGTCACCCAAGGACGCCGTACAATCATTGTTAAAATATGAATACAAAAAAGAAGCATATAAAGAAGCGTGCCTCAGAAAACAATAAAACAAGTTCAGACAGAATACAAGTAAAACATTTTGCACTGTGTGTAAGAAGAGGATGATCTTCTCCACCGATGGTGTATGGAAAGCTTATGAAAAAAGATGAGTTTTGAGTTGAGCTTTGAATGTAGAAAGCTCTGTGCAGTGGTGAAGTGCAGGAGGGGAGAATTCCAGAGTTTAGGGTCCGCCACACTGAAAGCCCTGTCTCCCATAGTGCGCAGATGCGTGGGGGAAGCGGAGAGGAGATAGGCATCAGTGGCATGATTGTTGTTATATTACATTTTTCAAATCAGTCTTTAATAGTGATCATATTTTAGTATTTGTATATGTATTTAGTATATGCTCTCATGAATACATAGTGTTTTGTTCATATTTATCAGTCCAAACGTGTTTTTTGAATTCAAAGTGGATATACATGCTGGAAGTTTAAAAAAAAAAAAAAAAATGTCTAAAAATGTGTTTGCCTTCCCTTTTACTTTAAAGATAAAATTACAAACAAAATTTGACGCGCAGAAGTCTCTTAGTTATAGAAAGGGTTCACTTCAAAGTATGGGCCTTCTTGGATGGAGCAGCTAGGATTACTTCAGGGATTCATGTTAGTGTGACTACCATTTGCTAGTTCCCTTCAGCTAGTTTTCCCTCTGTGTGTAATACTGAAACACAGGTGAATTGCAGGCAACTATGTGTTGATGTACTGGCTGAAAATGAGCACTGCGGAGTGACAGGGAGCATCAGAAAAAATGGGATTAGAGTACCCTCTGATGGCTGTGCTCATTACTACTCTCTGGAACCCCTCCTCCACAAACATACACACAAGAACACATACACAGACTCAATCAGATTGCAGAAACACTCTATTTCCCTCACAAATCTCCTTTTATCATCATGTCTAGGCAAAGGCCTGTCTATCATCCAGCGCTGTGCCCTGACCCTCTCTGCCCTTTCCCCTGGCTCTTATTACTTCAGAACCTCTCCATTTCAGCTGCACTGTATTAGTGCCCTATGAGCCCAGGGAGGCATAATGATGAGGAAGGGAAATGCCAATAAACTGCCAGAATACTCATCTTGGACACGTGAATAAAAACATTTTATTCCAAGTTCAGACTTAACAAGACTGCATATAGGTCTGGGTTTTTTTTTCATTTGTAGTCCCCTTCCCCCTCTAGGCAAGGAAAGGCTACTGATTGGCGCTTGGGAAAACGCAGAGTAAGCACAAATGTTGGGAAATCCACTCATTTTCATGTTCCATCTTTATGCCCCGGGGTGGCTTTATTGGCCACCGTTCCCCCTGCCCCACCGAAAGAGATTACAGTCGAGCTCGTTTATGTCTTACCTGCCTTTCCTGCTTCCCCATGAGGGGAGGCTAATTATACCGAAGGTGTTTTCATTCGTATTCCCAGTCCACACCAGTGCTGCTGGGGTCCAGCAGTGGGACTGGGAGAGACACTCGCCGCCTAGTGGTCAGATTAGGAGGTTGCTACTCTGCAAAAAAAAAAAAAACCTAGTGGGAGCTCCAGTGGCAAACAGCACTCAGTTCCATTACAGGGCAGGGAAAAGTGGTGGTCTGTAGAAAATGCGTATTGCTGGATAGAATAAAGACAAAAGGCAGAGCAGGGAGAGGACTGGACAGGGTGGGAGCGCACACGCGTTTTTGTGCTGTGCGTGCTCGTAACAGCGCTGCGTTGCAGGAGTGATGGGGAGGAAGGCAAGAGGGGGTTCGTGTGCAGCGGATGTTCAGTCCTGAGTGCTGAAGTAGCGAGGAGAGGAGAGAGGAGGACGGAGAGGAGCTCCGAGGCTCCACACTGCGGGCTCTGCGGCCACTTCTGGAGGACCCTCAGGAAAGCGTCAGCTGCACCGGCAGGTAAAGACCCCCAGCACTGGAGCTTTCTTTCATATCCCCCATATGTTTTTTTCTCTTCACGTGGGCTTTTCCAATGGCTCTCACACGAATGGGTGCAGTTTTGTCTCCCAGCCGAAGCTTTAAAAACTAGAACTGCTGCAAACTCAGAGCAATAAAACAAAAGACTGCAGTGAACGTTACGATGAGGATTTTTTTTTGGTTCCAAGACAAGTTGACCTATCATTGATCATTGAGTACCGCACAATTAAAATACAAGAGCTGATTTTTTTTGTTTGTGTCAATGGGGGTGAGGGGAGGTGGTAGATATTAGAATGGCAGCTTTTATTTATTCCAGACCGGCTGACAGGAATACTAATGGCTACTGGGCGACCGGACTTTTGTCATGGGCTGCTGGTGTAAGTTGGTGTAGGAGCCACAGCAGCCCCCTGACCCGAGGTGTTCGTCTGGGTGAGAAGGAATTTATGGGGCTTTGTTTGTTATGACTGAGAAAAAACAAACAAACATACAAAAACAATATAATTAAATATTAATAGATTAATAATTAGCATGAATACAAATGTCAGTCTTATTATGGGAACTCAAACTAGAATATTATATATATATATATGCATATATATAAATATATATATATAATACATTGGTTTGTTCTAATGTTGAACACATGTTTTGTATTCACTCCCTCAAACTCTTCCCTGCTGTGGTCTGGGCTGGCACACAGATGTTGCGTGAATAGTTTAGTTTCAGCGTGCCCGTGTGGTCTGATTATCTCTGCCCTGTAGTCTGCTGTAGGTTCTGTCTTTTGATGCTCATCCTCAGTTGTCTGACTGTGTTGCCAGTGTGGTCAGTCACTTGGCTGTGTGTGTGCTGCTCTCTTCTGCAGGTATGGGCTGTGAAAAACACTGCAACGCTGCAATGAGAAGCGCGTGGGTCGCTGCTCTCTTCATCTGCTTCACGTGGCATCACAGGTACAGAACTGAAGCACTCACTTTCTACCACTGACCCATGCACTGTCCATGCAAGGAAATTATGCTAATATGTAATAATTTCTCACCAATTTCACTATATTGCATCATATCCACAAAGATTACCATTTTGTCTTGCTGTTTTGACTTTGAAACTGTTGTGCAGAATCAATAGCAGTCACACTTCGATAAACACACACAGATATGAAGTCATAGTGAAGGGGTTTTTCATTTCTAAAATCAAATTGAATGGGAAAAGTTTATTGGTGCCATGCTCCATGTGTGAAGTGTGTTACACTATGACGATGTGTGTTTCCGAACCAGCCACTGCCAGACGACTACGGGGGCTCCTAATGAGGCAGAGCTGAACGACAACATCACGGTTTTCACGCGCATCCTGGATGGGCTGCTGGACGGCTATGATAACAGGCTGCGGCCCGGCCTGGGAGGTAAATTCTGCTCTGAGACCAACTCTGCTGTAGCACACACGCACTCATACGCACAAACACGCACACACAAACACACACACACACACACAAACAAGAGAGCCAGCTTTCTGTATTTATTTACCCATAGGCTGTTTGTATATTATGTGCACTGGAAGGCAGTAAGTCAGTACTTTCCGAACACCTTTCTGAATGCCGTATGGCCCTGAAGAATTCTTATCGCACACTGGTTCAGGCAGGAGGACGGAGGAGAAGAGGCCAAACATGAGTTGCTATTCATTCCAGCTGATGAGATGTTTTCACACAACAAAAGCGATCACTGTAACTTCGAGGTCCTCTGTGCAATTTAAGAGCCTTTGCCAGCGCTCTGAATCAAAGTGTTCTTTAGGGGGAGAGAAATACTGTGTGTGTGTGTGTGTGTGTGTGTGTGTGTGTATGAGAGAGAGAGAGAGAAGGAGAGAGAGAACGAGAGAGAGAGAGCAGCTGAAAGTGTGGATGCTGACCTTGAAAAAGCTATCGGGGGGGAAGGTTCATTGTTCTCTGAGGACTGAACCGTGGCACAGAGATGGAGCGAAAGAGAGAGAGAGAGAGAGAAAGATGGAGAGACCCTGGCCTGTTCTATTCATGCAGTTGCTTTGGAGAGCAGGATGCGCATCTCTAGCGACTGTTTCGTGATGTTTCCAGACAAAAGATGGCATTGGAGTAATGGCAAGATTTAAATGCGAGATCCAATTGGAGCAAAAGGAATTTGTCTCTTTCAGAGACGGTCAATCAGAGAAGGTTTGTCCATTTATGAGTTTCATTGCTATTCAGTTCTCTTCACACGTATAAATTCTTTATAAACTACTATAGGGATCCATTGTCAGATTTCACGAAGCCAGGATCTTCAGTATTGGAGATATTTATTAATATTTTATTTCTACTACGGTGTGCAATCAATATTCCAACCGCTCTGCAGACATTTTCGTGATGTGTGGCATGTACCTTTTGATATGGAAATTCATTTCTAAATGTATCTCAAATTTTGACAGGCATGAAGATGAACAGCACTGCGCAGTAGGGCTGGCCCCGATAGCATTTTTCATACTTTGAATATGAATTAGTTTCCAAATGAGCATCAGACTAACAACTTCTGTTTGCTTTTCATATTTAATCATAACTTTAGTGTGGTTGCTTGTTTTAAAATTAAAATATATTCCAGTTCTTGATAGTTTTACAAAGAATGCACAATATTATGTTATGCTGCAAGTTGATGTCTGGAGGGGAAACACACGACTAGAGATTTGCTGACCTTAAAGTATAAATGCAAGTAAATACAAGTAGATTTAAGACATAAATCTATTAAAATCTGTGTTTAGTGACATATTTTAAATGTCAGATACAGTGATTTGCCAGGTTTTTATTTCATCACCAACACAGTGTAGTTTCCGTTCCACCTTACATGGTGCAGCAGTCAGACTGGAAAATATCATTCCAAGATAAACTATTACTACATGAGAATGCTACAGAATACTACAAGAAAAAATTAATGTGAAGGAGTATAAAAATATTTTGTATATCCCTTTGGATCCTTAGAAAAAGTCATAGAAAAAATAGAAAATGTATTTTAAAATATATATATGACATCTATAGGTGATAAGGGTTGAAGTGAGAACTGAGAATAATCCACCAGTCAGGAGTGCCCAGCTGACGGACATGTGACCAGAAACTGATGTTGAAAACAAATTCAGACTTGCTGATTAGACTGGCTAAGGAAATGAGAAAGCAGATAATGGAGCTAAAAATGGAAATGAGCCGATGCTCTCTTAGATGAATTGCTCTAGATAATAGACATTAAAACATTTCAAATCAGTTCAATCGTGAGAACCATGAGCATTTTGACTAGAGCTATGCTGATCATTAATTTTAATGAACGATTCCAATGTTTTTGTTAGGAATTTCTTTTCAACTCATCAAATATAACTAACAATGTTTGCCCATAACATATATTTTAAATTATTAAAGGGAACATATTCTGTATTTTTCTTGTATTGTATTTTCCCCCTGAGGTACACTTTTGATGTTTCTGTGATTTCCTGTATACATATATTTTACTTGATGTTTTCCAACCTCTCTACTAGGTTTGGACAATATAAAAAAATATTTATTTTGTAAGCTAATTTTGGATTTGCTATGAGACATATCACATACTGTGCAGCACTAAATCTAACTAAACAAGATTAATTATGCTCTTTATGCTCTTTATGATGTTGTTCTCAATACTGTATGCTCAGAATGCTCCTTTATGGGTGGACTTTAATTGCTATTGGTTGAAAAGGAAGAAATGTAAAATGAAAACGTATGTTTTTCATGTCATTTAAAAAACAGTGAATACAAAACAAGGCAGTTCTTACAGTGTATGCACTGTATATGGACTGGGGAGTGAACAGTATGTGTTTAAGCTTTGGTGGTGTTTAGCACTATGAGTCATGCATAATTCTGCTAAGACATTTTGGTACAGGTTTAGCAGCAGCACTCAAACACAGTTGAGTGTTTAACTTACAATACTTTCAGGCAAAACTAAAATAACCCATTGACTGATTGCCGATTGGAGTTACGAAGCCTTACTAAGAACATAACCACATAGTAGAAAAAGGAAATAAAGGATACATAATGAACTGGGCATAAGGACATCATGCACCAAAATATCAAATATACCACAAAAATATTTTAAACGTCATGCGTGTTTAACGTCATATTTTAATGATGTGGTCACTTTTGTACAGTAATGCAGTATCGTTTGAATACAAAAGAAGCGATTTAATTATTCAGACAAAGACACTTACAGTGCACGCTTCTGTCCAGCTGGACTAAAATAAATGTACTGTTTCATTATGTACAAAGATTGGGGATTTGACTGTGTGATCCTACAGCTAACTCATTTTCTCTGTGTGACTTTGCAGAAAAGGTGACTGAGATTAAGACCAACATCTTTGTCACCAGCTTTGGGCCTGTGTCAGATACTGAGATGGTAGGTTAATCCTTTAGTGATGGAAATCATTTGCCTCCATAATTGGCTGTTTCAAGCAACCAAGCCCTCCATCATTGCCATGCCACCAGTGCACCATTTGCCACACAACTTCCTGTCTCCATTACTGTTGTTTGGTTTTGTTTCTCATTCCATTACTCTTGGTCGGCGGAGCTGATGGATGGTAGTAATATGGCTCATTTCCATATTCAGCAGCTCAGCTCAGTGTCACGTAATTTGGCCTTCCCTTCGGGATGCACTCTAAATGCCCCAGTGCTAACATCTGCTCTCCTCCATAGGAGTACACAATCGATGTGTTTTTCCGACAAAGCTGGAAGGACGAGCGCTTGCGTTTTAAAGGCCCAATGGAGAAGCTGCCTCTGAATAACATGCTGGCCAGTAACATCTGGACCCCCGACACTTTCTTCTTGAATGGCAAGAAATCCATTGCCCACAACATGACCACACCCAACAAGCTGCTGAGGCTGCAAGACGACGGCACGCTGCTCTACACTATGAGGTGAGGCTTTCTTAGCACGTCTGAAACAGAATAAACCGATATTTGTGGAATACAGTTATCACAAAGTATTTCCAAATATACCACAATACCACAGTAATACATGGCATATAATTGCCTCCAAAGGTTCTTTGAATGGCACTGTAAAAGGACAAATGTTGGTTCCCTAGAGAACCATGTATTAAAAAGGGCTTTCACACGATTAAAAAGGAAATAGACCAATTGTTTAAAGTTTAGTCCAGAGTGGTTGCGTATATATTGCTTTCTTCCGCAGAAACATACTGAATCAATTAACAGTGGTGGTGTTAGAACCCAGAGTGAATTAAACATATGAAGAGTTTAAAGCCTCTGAAATTTACCTCAGGTCATGAATATGTTTGCTGATGCCTGACACATTGTTTTACAATAGGCTTACCAAAAACCTATTTTGATTTATGCATGCATGGAGGATGTATACATGGTATTCTAAGGAAAAATAGCCTTTTTTTCAGATGTTTTACCATTTTCCACATTACATATAGACACTCAGAAATATTATTTTGGGTGAATTATGTTCACCCAAAACAAATTCCATTTTTGTGAATAAAATAAAATAAAAGTAGGTCAGTGAGTTTTCCTAAAATACGCCATTTCATGTTAAACCTCTCTTAATGACCTTTACAACCTAATGATGAGTTATGCATAAAAATGTTTTTTTCCCAAATAATCTGAAACATATAGTACAATACATACACTACATAAACTTTCATGTAAAACAATCCTAAAATATAATTTACCAGCTGTTAAATTAAATACATGGATACTGCTGAAACTGAAAATTCTTTTCACAATGCGACACCATTGCTGATAATATGTAGCCTGGGATTAAATTTTCCAAATCAATATGCTTATTCATGTGTGGGCATGTAGAAATGTTGTAAATGCATACTGATCAGTCTCAACATTAAAACCACCAAAAGGTGAGAGGAAAACCACAACACACTTTTCTAAATCAGTGTGTCTTGCTGATTTCAGATCTGTCACAGCAACTTTTTGAATTATGAGTAATATTAGATTTGTGATAGACTTTCATGCCGTTTTTATTAAACCGCAGGCACCAATCAAGAAACTGTTTCAATATTTTCAGTGTGAAGTCAGACAGGTCACACTGTGGCATAGATATAATGACCAGTGTCAGTCAGCTACCACTGTTTCTTCAAAAACGCTCAGCATATGATTATTATATTATTATACCAACTATCATGCAATATATAACTTCATCAAAAAACTGTACACACACTAAACACAGATTTGAAATCAGCATGAAAAACACTACAAAACCCACATAAACTTATCTCTGATGATTTTGATCTGTTGCCCTGTATTATCTTATTACACTGGCACCTGTCAAGGGGTGCAATAAATTAGGCAGTTGGTGAACAGTCAGTTCTTTAAGTGGATGTGTTGGCAGATTAACAGTACCATACCCACATTGTGGTGGCAAGATGACTGCGTCAGAGCATCTCCCAAATGGCAGATGGAGTGTTCCAGTATGCATGTTAGTGGAATGACAACCAGTGTCTTGACGACAGGGTCATAATTCCCCTGGCTCATTAATGTGCGTGTGGAGAGAATTATAGCCCATCTGTTCTAGCCCCACGGAAGAGCTCCTGTAGCATAAAATTGCAGAAAAAGTGCATCACAGCTTTCTGTGTATGGCGCTGCATAACTTCAGACTGATCAAATTGCCCATGCTGACCTCTGTCCACTACCGAAAGCTCCTACCGTGGGCACATGAGCATCAGAAATGGAGCATAGGGTAATGGATGAAGGGCTGGGTACTTGTGTAATGCTTACCTATGGAAGAACAAGTGCACCCTTTTGTGACAGTGGTGTTCTCTAATGGCAGTGGCCTCTTTCAGCAGAATGAAGCGCCCTGCTATGTTGCAAAAACTGTTATGGAATTTTTTGAGGAACATGACAAACGTTGACTCCACAATGTTGACTCCAAATTCCAGTCGAGTCTCTGTGGGATGTGCAAGGCAATCTAGTTTGATCAATGGCCCCACCTTCCAAATCACAGGACTTTAAAGGATCTGCTGCAAACATATTAGTGCCAGACACCACAGCACTGCTTAAGAGGTCTTTTAGAGTTCATGCCTCAATGGGTCAGAGCTATTTTAGCAGCACAAGGGAGACCTACACAGTGTTAGATTGGTGATTCTAATCTTACAGCTGATCTATGTATTTGTCACCTAGTGATTAAGTTGGTAATTCATACCAAAATCAGTTTTGAGAAGCAGACCGTTTATCTTTCCAGTTTTGCTGCTGAACTGAAAACACAGATGCATTGGTGCTAGTCAAGAGCTTCAGATGTTATTATGGTACCTTTTTGGATTTTACATATCAGCAAATAAACTGTAGCGCATCAGAACACACTGACACAGATCAAGCTAAAAACAGCCCAAAAGACAACTCTAGCAGGCTTATTTTTTATCGATGTGCCAGAAACCACCTAAGTCAATCCATTTTACATTTACATTTACATTTACATTTACATTTACATTTACGGCATTTAGCTGACGCTCTTATCCAGAGCGACGTACATCAGTGCTTCATCAGCATTTTAAATTGCTTAACAACATGGTTTGAAGTGGGAGTTGGTTTGGATACAGTGTTTGGTGTGGTGAGAAATCACTTATAAGTATAAAGTCTTTCAACAGAAGGCCATACACATACAGATGTAATAGTTGGCAAAGTCATGAATAAGCATTCTTTCTCTCTCTATCTCTGTTCTCCAACCTTCACCTTCACATTGTGTGACAGATGTGTTTAGCACATACGCTTTTGCCTCCCAGCTCCAATGCTGTACAGTCACCTGAGAATAGCATAGGACCTCAAAAAGGCCTCAAAAACCAGGCTTCAGCATCTTTGTCTGATCTAGGCCATGTCCTAAACAGGCAAACACTGACATACTCCTCTCGTATATTTCAGAGCATTACGCCTGATGAACACTTATATAAACTCTCTGCTACTGGAAGCAGTGCGCTACAATGATGACCTTTTTGTAAATTCCGTAAAAACCTTTTTAAATTTCATTGCATGAATGTAGGCTAATTGTGAAAATGGCCTAGCGCTTCACAGCTCTGATGATGCATGCATGTGTGGGTGAGACCAGTGTGTATGCAAGACATAAAGATCCTACACCCCCAAAGTAGCGGCCTCAGTGTCTAACATACAGGACACATGAGCTTAAAGAAAAACATATAAATATATATTTATATATATTTTTAAAACTTTTTATTTTGTCTCTTTGTTTTTATAATGCAAAGTGTGTTTGTTTGTGTGTGTGTGTGTGTGTGAGTGTGTGTGTGTGTGTAAACATGTGGATGTGTGAGAGAGAGAGAGATGGAAAGAAGGAAAGAGGGAGAGAGAAATAGAGGCAGAGTTAAAAAAGGGTGTGTGTGTGTGTGTTTTATGCCCTTGTTGTGGAGCTTTTCTCCATGGACTGTCTGCCCCATTAACCGCACTATGAGGGCTGGTACACACACACACACACACACACACACACATCCAAAACTCTCTCTTCTTCTTTTGTGCACATACACACTCTCTCCCAGTAACATTCCTCTGCTCAAACATTCACTGGTGTATTAGCACAGAGTTTCAGTTTAGCAACAACATTAAATCAATTTTAGGAAAGCTTGCAAATACTAACAGCAGTGAGAGGATGCTAAAGCACAATCAGAAGATAAAGGCTAAGGTTCACTTTCAGCTATTTATTTTTTAAAAACTAAAATTACACCAAAAGTTAATTATCAGGTTTTGGATACCATGCAATATAAATCCAGTACTGTAACCGATTCATTGGATTGAATTAAGAAAATAAATCAGCACTTAGTTGAGTGCGTCCAACAGTTCCTTCATTTTGAATTAATGAAACGGGTAAGTTTTAGTAGATTTAATGACATTTAATTGCCGTATGATATCCTGAGTTTTATGTCTGACATCATTATACAGTTGAAACGCAGAGCTTCCCAGCATTCTTAATGGTTTGTGAGGATCTGTTTTTAGCTCTTGCTTTTCTTTTTTACATGAGTGATTGTCAAGTCTACAGCTTGATCTTGGTGCTAAAGGTTAGGATTGTATATATTCACAATTAACTAATATGAAACTAATATGTGAGTTATGTAGTGAAGAATTGAATTATCGGCCAATAATGGGCAGTGCGTAGTATTCAGACACTTTTCTCTTTCAGTGCATATGTCAACTTTCAATTTATAAGCATACATTTGCCTTTAGAGTTCTGAACAAAAATATGTAATCAAAAGCACAGAATAGTTTAATTATGAAAATGATAGAGAAATAGTATTCAGATACTATATTAAATAATAAAATAATAGACCAAGTTTGCAATAATAATGCTTCAGAAACATAGACGCCCAAACATAAGGCAAAAAATAGCACAAAGAAACTGACAGCGTTTGCGTGGCCGAGCCTCTCTCCTGACTTAAAGGGGCCCTCGTAACCCGGGGAGACTTCTAGCTGAAGATGGTTTTCCAAAAGAAATGAGCCAACACTGAACTGCAATGCTGTAAAAACGGCAGCAATGGCTTTAAAGGTAATGTTAGACAACTCTTGGTTTATGTTTATGCATGTATATTTATGCTCATATTTATTAGCACAAAGTCAAAAGAAATGAAAATCATATTTAAAACTTTAGATGAGCAGTGAGTGTTTTTAAAATTAATATTACTGAATAACTAAATATACTAAATGAAACTGAAAAGAAAAAATACAAATAACATTACACAGCAAATTGTGATTTTTTTTGTATATCAGTGTTCTTTGTGGGAACCCAGTATTACCTGTAGTTTCCATTAGAAACCTGGTTTGACTCAATCAGCCCCAAATTAAATTCAATCATGAGCTGCTGATGGAATTTCACAAATCACAAAACAGCCGACGACATAGAGATGAAAAAAAAAACTGTTCTTACTAGCTCAAAAAATACCAACTACTTTTATTCAAACAAAGCAAATCGTGATACGTTATACTTCTTTCATGTTTGTTTGGATTTATTCTAATGTTAACGTTGTTAGCAGAGAGACACTTTATCAAACATTGAGAAAAATGCTTTAAACTATTTGCATAGGTGCCTTAGACTTTTTGCACAGTTCTGTATATTAAAGGACAAAAACAGATGTCTGAATACTTGTTTCCCCTCGCTGTATATTCATCTTATTTGTGATGTTTTTGCTGTTTGGCTTTTGCTTGGCTGGTAACATTTCCATATTACTTATTGTATAGTAGTGCAGGATGTAGTGAGGCACATAAAGCTAGAAGAAACCAGCCTCTTTTAACACATCACCAGCATGTCATTAATGTCAGTCAGTTATTTCTTCTTGTTTAGTAGACATTATTATCCACTCTGGAAATGAAGCTGCTCACTAAAATATTAATGGATCCGAGAGGGGAAATGGTCAGAGTCATTTAGGAATCGATATTTAATAACTCATCTATGGTTCCTCAGCCCAGAGATACAGTTCCAGTGCAGGTCATTACATGTTATTTCTTCCACTCTCCCAAAGAGTGTTTTCAGCGAGCAGCGGAAGGAGGGACTTATTGAGGGAAGATGCTCGGTGGTAGACTTAATGCACAGGGCCTGTGTGCCAGCGTTGCTCTGAGAGCACAGAGCGCCAGAGCACCCCCATGGGCACAAAAACAGGCCAGAACACTTCACCACCCACATTCTAAAAGTGGAACACGGTCTACAGGCTTTTATTAGAGTTAAAAAGCAGGTTAGGAGACCGAACAAAGGAGTGGTGTACCAGAAACAACTGCTCAATCAGCAGCTATGAAATCCTAATGAAGTGCTGTGTTTTTTAAAGCCATGTACATCTTTTTTTGTGTGTGTGTGTGTGTGTGTGTGTGTGTGTGTGTGTGTGTGTGTGTGTATGTATGTGTGTGTGTGTGTGTGTCTATCTTTCTA
>JBBPDB010000108.1:14151819-14171963 GCA_037974465.1 Brachypetersius altus | reverse complement strand
CTAGCGGTCTTGGGGATCGAACCCGGACTTTCTGGTCGCAGGGCGGATGCCTTAACCACTAGGCCACCCAACTGCCCTGTAAACTTCCTCATCCTGTTTACTCATCCTGGTTACCATTTTGAAAGCTGCATAAAAACTTTGCCCAGAAGAGACTCCTCAGAAAATAATTTTTTTTTACATACTTTTTTACATACAACCTTTATTTTGGCTCTGTATCACTAGTTTAAGAGATTAATGTTTCTAACACCACCAAGCACAAGTTCATTTCATTTGTATTCAGTACAACATTTATTTCCAGGTTGTTGAGAAGTAATATTTGTAGATTGCAGTATTTTTTTAAGATTTCATATAATTTTAACATGATTTTAAAGGTTACCATTATTATTATTATTATTATTATTATTATTATTATTATTATTATTATAAATGAAGCGCATCATTATTTTCACAGATTTACAATGACAAAACTAAGGCGGAATTACAGCTCATGCCCCAAAATGAAAGGCATGTTGTCTTTATTAAGAGGGTGATTAACACGTGTTTCCCCTAAACAATTAAATTGTTGGTGAATTAAAAAGGTGAATATTCATATGCCTCTCAATATGATGTTAATGCATGTTAATGCTGTTTGACTGTTGTGACTCATCAAGTACAAAATAACAGTAACAACTAAATGATTTTAAAAAAATAAAACACTTAAACATTAAAACATTCAAACAATTAAGAGGGAGTTTATTTGTTCTTACATTTTTTAAGTTAAACTTTTACAATGCAACACATACGAAATTACACTTCATGTTAATGTGTTTTTGTTTAACTCTTTTTACCTTTATTAAATAAAAACAATTAAAATTACAACTAAATTCACAATTGTGAGCTTGTGAGCAGGGGTGTTCCTAAAGGGTGCAATGTACCCATTAAGCCCAACCCGGACTTTTTGCATTTAAAGCTGTACGTCTTTTTAATTAATTGCATTTTCTTAAAAATGAAGTTATAAACTATTAATTGAGGGATTGATTTGTGATGGGTAACTTTTGGGTGAGCTTAATTGGTACGTTTACCCTATGCATTCTCTACACATTTATTTTCAAGTTCAATGAGCTCATTTTAATCAATAGGTCATGAAGAATGCTCCAAGTAGGAAACGCTATGGAAACTCCTCTTGGGCAAACCAAGCAAATCTGTGTATCGCACCACTGTGTAACACAATGATTACAGTGAATGGATCCACATCAGATTTTTCTTGCGTATAAAAACAGAACTTTATTTTGTCCAAAACTGAGTTCATATTTAATAAAATACAGAATGCTAGGAAGCCTGTCAGTCACATGCTAGTGTCCATTTTTCATCCAGGCCTGGCATCTGGGGGAAAGGCGTTCTTCTTTTCTTATAGTGGCAGATGGCAAACGAGGCTTAGCTGCTGTGCCACCACATTCTGCTAATAATGCGCCAATAAAAAAAGTTGGAATAAACATTTTGTCAGACTATATGTTTTTTTCTGTTTATTTTTTATAATTGAACAATTATTTGAATATTTGAAAATCATCTATTATCCATATCCGATGAGGTGGTACTATGTGATTTGCGACCCTTTTTGTTTACTGTTTTTGACTGACACTCTCACACATTTGCTCACTGTCTGCTCATGTTTCTTTTTGCTTTTTAAAAAAAAAAAAGGTCCTTTTATGCAGACATCCAGCATTAATTAAATGGAATTGGATTAAGTGTGAATACAAGTCATAGCCTATATAATTGACTCTGCAGTTTACCTTCATTCTAGTATGATTCCTCAGAAATTAAATCCACTATTTGTTGTAAATTATTGTATAATACACCAATTTTGTATAAAACCACCTCTGTCTTGTGTTCCTCTTTTTTTGTGTGCCACCCGTTTCCATCCCACCAACCCTGTTCATTATGCCTAGCCGTAATAAGTTAAATTGTCAGGTTTGTTGAGTGGAGAGTGTATTTTTTAGTCAGTTGTAGTGTCCTATTACTTGAGAGAAGTGACAAAATCTGCCCCTAAAGCACCTGTGGCTTGATTAACTATGAACAATACTAAGAGGCTTTTTTTTTAACACATTGGTCATAATCCATTTTTAGTTTGCTGCTTTGTCCAAATTATAATAGACAGTTTGTTGAGTGTTGTTGATGGAAGTATTTTGTCCAGACAGGTTGTCATGGCAGCCATAGTATAACATGTCGCACCTTGTGTGGGTGTGGGCCAGTTGAACTTGAAAATTACATTGTATTCGAGTCAAAGCTTTGAACACATTTAGAAGTGTCTGTACAGCTGGTGTTACATTAGTGTATACAGTAATCCCCCATTTTTACGCGGATCAGGAGTCGCGGATTCAGTCACACAGATTTTTTTCTGAGAACCGAACTCTCAACAATACGTGGGAATCTCCACAGCAATGCATTTTTTTTTGGTGCTTTTTTCATGTTTTTTTTTTTAAACAAATTTTTGTTCTAAATTATTAAAAATATATAATTTACTAAAAACATAAATAGTAATCCAAATATAAATTCAGCTAAATATCCAGTTATTGGCTGCTGCCCTCCTGTTCTCCTGTTTTCGTTTCATGCTTCTAAAAGCCCTATGCTGCTCTGCCCCTCTGGCAAAATCTCGGGCGGCCATGGTTCGGGGGCCAAGATTTTATTTTAAATACATTAATACATTACCCTTAACGAAAATGTATACAGGGGCGGACTGGCAGTCTCTGCGTTCCGCACACTGGACGGCCGTTCTGGACTTTTCCAGAAGAGAGAGAGATTTAAATTTAGTGCGGCAGAACGGCCTGTCTCGGGCCCAACGGCCGCTCACTGGATGGGCGTTCTTGACTTTCCAAGAGAAAGAGAGAGATTTAAAGAAACAATGACTGCTGCAGTTCCATATAAAATGTAATTGAACACAAAGAAAGCTGCCTTTGGGTGTTTAATTGTTTCAGTTTTGTTAAAGCTCTATATTTCCTTCTTAAAGCTCTATATTTTTTATTACTGTAAATTAAATTAAAAGGCTGTTGAGCTCAATAGCCGTCCAGTGTGTGCTTTATCCGGTGGGTCACTACAATACAACTTGCCGCCAGATGAACAGATTGCTGTACTTGCATTGATATACATACTGTATTTTCTTCCAACACCCAGATTATAGAGGACTACGGTGTGGTAGCTGTGAATAAAAAAAGTAATGTTCTCTTGTTCTAAAGGGCTGATTAAGCATTATGTTATCATGCTCAGACAGTGAATGTGTTCAGGATTTTTGTCAATGCTCAGTCTAGAGATAATCAGGTCAAGAGAGCAGGTGATACTGATACTATAGGTGATACCCTTTGATAAAACGAGGGGGTTTCGTTGTGTTTTTTTTTTTAATTAGAAGTACAAGTGAGAAAAGAATGGGGTTTTTGCATGTTTGACAATTTATGTTTCCAGATTGGTAGGGTTATTTTACTATATACGTCAGCTGTGGTAGATTTAGTAACACTTCCTGTTGAAAATCACTTTCTCTTGTACAGGGAAGTTCCCTCTGCAGTGTACGTGTGAGATCTTTGTGAGCTGATAAAACACAGGTGTTTTGCATATACTACCTCTGTTATGTGCGTACATTGTAAGTTATTCCAGAGGAAATTTCATTTCCTGAGTGTGTTACAATGCTGAGGGAAATTTGGTGTCTTTTCCTCTGGGATTCAAAGTTACATACTGTATGTCATGGACTGTAGAAACTGCAATGGCTCTGTCTTCTTTTTTTTTCATGGAACTCCTAATTTATCACTAGTATTATATGATTGTCTTAAAAGTCAGTAACCACCAAATTCAGTAGTCATAAGTTTGCCTGTTCCTTTCCAGTCATGGACTACATCGTATCTTTTCCTGTCGTGGGATTGCCATCGCTGTCGAGGCCTTCTGGCAGAGGGGTCATCGAGAGATCACTGTGTTTGTTCCCCAGTGGAGACAGAAGAAAGACCCCAACATCACTGGTAAGAGTTGAGTGTTTCTGTGGCCTGTTGTCAAGCCTGGAGCAGATCTGTTTGTTCAGGTGGTGACTACTTTATTGTCTACTGTTTCAAGTTTAATGTTCTTCTTTCCTCATAGAGCAACACTTTCTTAATCAGCTAGAGGACTTGCGATTGCTCTCTTTCACTCCTTCCCGGGAGGTCTGCGGACAAAGGATTTCCTCACATGATGACAGGTAGGCATCCAGGGAGGCAAAGGCATGGATTTTTAATTCCAAGTGTAAAAAGGGTCTACAATGGTAACCTTTCTGGTCTCATCCACCCATCAAAAACCTCAAACGGATGGCTGAGATGTGAATTTACACTTTTTGGTACTGTACTGAGATTATCTGTTCTGTGGTTTACCTCCTACAGGTTCCTGCTTCATCTGGCAGAGAAGACAGGAGGTATCATTGTCACCAATGACAACCTGAGAGACTTTGTTAGCCAGTCCGAAGCTTGGAGAAATATTATCCAACAACGGTAAATTTATATCTATATTCTCCTGCTAAGTCCTACATTGTGGTCTCAGACATTAAGAAAGTAGGGCATGTTGTCTTATCACAAGCTAATTGTAACTGACTTTATACAGACTGCTGCAGTTTACCTTTGTTGGTGATCACTTCATGATCCCAGATGATCCTTTGGGAAAGCATGGGCCACACCTGGAGCAGTTCCTACGCAAAGATAGCAAGTGAGTTAAAGGGGGAATTTGGCTGACGCTCTTATCCAGAGTGACTTACAATCATTAGCTACAGGGACAGTTCCCCTGGAGCAACTGAGGGTTAAGTGTCTTGCTCAAGCAGGTAGTAAGTGGGGTTCGAACCTGCGACTTTTGTGGTCATCGGGTTCACAGGCAAGTGTTTTACCCAATAGGCCACCCTATGTTATGTAAATACTGTCAGTAATCCAGTGTTGATTTATAGTTATTATATACCTGTGTTCATATATTTTGCAAATGTTCTTGGAAGAAGTGTGTGATGTCATCTTCATCTATTCTTTATCTAGGCGGAGTCTTGTTACAGATCTACAAGTCCCACGTCCCTACGCTCAGACGCTTCAGTCAGTAACACATTCACCCTTCCCCTCCCACTCAAGACAGCCTTCCCATTGGCCACATTCTGGCCCACCTGACTGGCACCCACCTCGCCCATCCTCTTCTCCGCCTCCTTCTCAGCGGTCGCCTCTGGAAACTACAGAGCTGAAGAGGAAGTTGTACGACATCTTCCCTGACCAAAAGCAGCGAATTGACCGCATCCTCAACGATAACCCGTACATGAGGGACCTGAATGCACTGTCGGGCCTATTGCTGGGCTGAGCACTACACTTCAGTTTGATTCGGGGAAAAATAAAAAGCCTTTGAATGTTGAAAAATGTACAGTCCAAGTGGCATATATTTGATGTACATATTTATTATGAATAATCTTCTGATAATTTATCTTTAAAACAAATCTTTGTTCTAAAAGGTGTTCCAGCCAAACAGCTTTGGTCAGATATTTTGGCTTTGCCAAAACGACAACCAAACTTTTTTTCTGTTTTGATATGTTTGCTGGTTTAATGGCAACATCAACCTTGGTTTTAAATATTGACCTTTTTGAAACTGCAGATCCATTTTTCTTGAAGTGTACAGCAGAGAGTAAAAGAATATCTGTAGTTTAAAGTGCCCCACTGAAGTGCCCTAAGAATCTGTTTGGAGTATGGACCTGATCATCTGATCACCCAGGTTTACTATGTGCCATGTTTTAAAATAATGACGGAACTGTTTCCTGTCTAGGAAGCTCTCTGGAGACCCCCCCCTACCCCACCCAAATGACTTATGGTCTTTAAAATAGAATACACTGAAGCTTGAACTGTATGTCACAATTTTTGGTACTCCTCCTACTTTCTCTCAATTGTGCAACACATGGCTTTACAAGCAGTGACTTCAGACATGAAACCACCCAGTTGACCAAAATGTTCATTGCAGTAACTGAGCTCTCCAGCAGAGGGCTGTATCAGATTTAAAACTCAATCAGTGTTGCTACAATGTCCATACTGATATCTGGAACAAAACCTAATGTACAGTTGTGTAAAAAGAAAAAAGATTTATTTGGAGATCTTTCTATATGTTGCCACTACAATGGTAAACTTGCACACCTGTCAGTGTCTTTGTTTCCACCCTGTTAACCTTTTATGCTGTATTCATTATGTGCAGCAGTTGGTCTTAATTTGTGAATTTATATTTTGGGGACTTCTGGGATTTGTCTGAAACAGAGAAGGGAAGACACATGCAAGCAGCAGATTATCCTGGTGAGCTGTGGGTATCTCACAGTGAGGCTGCTGGCTCCTGGTTTTCTAGATGACCGTGTCAATAAAGGCCATTTCTGTGTTTACTAGACAGACACTCTAGTAATTTTTGATTATTTTTTGTCCCACCTGCAAGGACATGTAATTAGAGCTATACATACTTATCTCTAACCATGCTTTTATTCCAAAAATCTGATGCAAAGCAGATCAAATAAGTTCTAAAATTGCTTTACAAGAAGGTCATAATGTAGTTCTAGTGATTCTCTTGGTGTTAAAGAAAAAAATGTGACATTTAGAGGCAAGGACAGATCAAACTAAAACAAATAGAGTGGTTATTAAAAGCTAAATTAAAGATGTTAATGTTTTTGGTGCTTTCACAATATTCTGTAGTTCTGAAGCACAAACAGAAAGAATCCCCTTAATTTTTCTGTATGGGTTTGTGCAGAAGGCTAGTACCTGCAGGTCTAAGAAACAGATATTCAGTGAGGTTTGCAGGTGCTCAGCCATTTAGAACTTTACTAGAAGTAAAAATCCTGTGATGAATGATACAGGTAACTAGTGCAGGTCTTTCCAAATAGAGGCAATGTAAGCTGTCTTGTTTTGGTTAGGTTCCAAGTAGCTATGTAAAAGAGCCCAGTAAAGAGAGCAGTAATGGGTTAAGCTTTTTCTGCTGTAGACTGGTGACATATCCAGGGTGTTTCTCCACCTTTTGCCCTGTGGGTGCTGGGACAGGCTCCAGCAACCCTGGTAAGGTTGAGCATGAACAGAGTAGATTTCTGAGGAAAAATTCTTATTAATTAGACTAAAATAATATACTCTTTTTCATGGCATTATTGTAAATGGAGCCTTGCTGTTTGAGAACATCGTGTCAGTAGTTAAGCTTTCCTCCAAAGACGATTTCTTTTATCTCCTCGTTAATCCGAGGCTTTTTGAGAAAGCGAGTTTTTCTTCCGTTTGGCAAGTGCAAGAATGTCAAGAATTTCCTTTCGTCTAGCTTTCGGATTAGAAACCAGAGGAGATAATGGTGTGTGTTATGGTGCATTATTTTAAACATTTTAAACCTTGTAACCATTTTTAACACTTTTTAACAAAACACTTTATTCTTAACATTAAAAAGCACTCAATAATGGCCTGACCATTACAAATGAGGGACGTGTTTGTCTAATAAATTCTGTAGCATTACTGTCCAAAAAAAAAAATCTCCATTAAATCATGTTTATGTTCTTTAATAACAGCTTGGATCGTTCAGTACAGCAGTGTTAAATGTGCCATGCGTTCTTTTGTTTTTGTTTTTTTTAACGTAATGCTCTTTGCAAGGTAAATGCAGTTCAATCCTCACAGATGTTCTAACATCTCATGTAAGATTTTCTGGATGAGTAGAGAGGGACAAATCTATAGCGTGTATCTGTGGCAAGCCCCAGCTCTTTTCATCATTGATCAGCCTGGGGAACCCAGGGTTAGTTTTTTTCACTCCGCCTGTGAGGGTGTCCCTACTTTACATTGTAATCAGGTTTTCTCAGGTTGCGTTAGAGCTAAATGCTAAGCTTGTATTTTGAGCTGAAGGGTCACCTACACTCTGGAGTAAGAAGAGAACACCACCTGTTTGGAAATAGCCTGTTGTGAATGCAGTAATGTGATTATGCTAGCATGGGGGAAACTGCCCTCTTTGTGCACAATTTAAAAAAATGATGTAGGGGTGGACCACATCAGATATATAACATTAAATTACATTACATTCACTTGGCAGATGGTCTTATCCAAAGTGACTTACAGTATTCAGAAACACTTAAGTTTCAGGACAGTGTGAGCTCTAAGTGCTAAAATCTGTGGGTATAGTGTGAGAACGTGCACGATTCAAGATTCAAGATTTTTATTTGCCATTTGTGCATGAGACCAGCAGTCCATGCACATTGGAATTCTTGTGCAAAGCTCTCTCCGAGTCAGGTTACACTTTTGGTGGGTAGAAAAGACAGGAAAATAAAGCAGAAAATAAAGCATAAATCTAATAGTAGTATACAATATATAAACTATAAAACCATGTATAAAATATATAATGATATAAAGATATAAGGATCACTGCACAAGAGGATTATCTACAAAAGATTTTAAAAAAAATACAAGTACTCGCTCATTTTAATATTGCACATTTTACTAATACACATTTTGAATATTGCACCTGATATTGTACCTGAATTTTCACAAATCTAACTGCTTCAGTTAGCATATTGCACCTTAAAACGTAGTAGGAGAAGGAGGAGGAGGAATAGTAATAGTTGTAGTAGTAGTGGTGGTAGTATTGATATGATGTCTGATCAGATTTACAATTGACAATACAAATTGAAGTAATGTTTATGTGGGAAAATAATATTTTCAAAAACGCCACTGAAACACTTCAAAATGCCAGATGAGAGAAGTAAACTTGGTGTTTTTAATTTTTGACATCATTATTGATGATTATTTCTCCTTTCTTTTACATTGAGATTTGAAAACATGGATGAACGGACCAATAGAAATGAAGAAAATATATATTTGCATTATGGGTTAAAAGAACAGTTATCCATCTCCTGTAAAGCTACCATTTTGCACATACTTTCTCTCAAAGATTGTCATCATAATGATACAGTCTCAATACTAAACACCCCTATATCAAAAATTATGCAGCTCTTCTTTACATAGCACTCCAGTGAATGCTTTCAAGGCACTTATTATGAATATTATGAAATATTACTGGTAAATCAGATGTTGTAGAAGATTAGTAAACTGATGCACAGTAGATGGCTGCACTGTTACATCATATTTATCATTTAAGGCCTCATTGCCAAGAAGCTCAGTGGCTCAGCTTGGCTTTGTCCAGCCTGTGCCTTGCTTTTTTCTTAAAAACAAACTGTATACCTGATTCACTTTTCAACAAACTTACATTGTGATGTCCGTTGTGTACCTACAGCATGTGGTTTCTATGGCCAGTTAATAGAACATGTACAATTGTATGGTTTTATGATAGGTATTCTAAGGATCATTGCCTATATTTACCATCCATATACAGATAATCCTTGTCTTACTGCAGCACAGCCTTGGGACATGTGATGGTATGTCATATGTGATTGCTGTCAAGAGATTATACAAATCATAGCTTACAGAGGCAAGAAGGATTGATATGTGGTCCCTGTGTTGAGCCATATTCATAGCAGTAGTAAATAGAAAGCTGGATATCATGAGTAAGTCTCAGCAGTATCTTTTCTATAGCAATTGTAGTCAAAACAAATCTGCCAACTTTGCAGTAAAAGTGATGAATGCGGTAAAATATATGTACTATATTGTGTAACCCAATATGTTAGACAGTGGACATTTTCAGACATCCCTTCCAATTAGAGAAAGCGGCTACTTTACTGTGTACCCAGTGCTGACACAGACTGTTCAATTATACACACACACACACACACACATACACACACACACACACACACACACACACACACCTTATATGATCTCCAAAGTCCTGGGAGGTCCTGGAACAGGCACATATGAGCCAGAAGGTACCATTTCCAAATAGAAGAGGAGTATAAAGGGGCACAAACTCCCTATTAATACCACTGGACTCAGCAGGACTGTTTGATGAGCAGATGTCTACAAACTTTCAAGCAGCTGGTAGCTTAGTGGTTAGGGCATGTGCCCTTAGATCAGGAAGTTGTGGATTTGAAGTCCCAGACCTGCTAAGCACCTCTGAGGTACCCTGAGCAAAGTACCATCCCCACACACTGCTCCCTGGGTGTGCTGTGGTGTGTCCACATATAACAGAAGGGTCACTTTCACTTTTGCACATATGGTGTATTAGGTATATAAATAAGTCTTAAACACACCTACCTAGGTCACAGCACTGGCTTACTGAATACAAATCCACACACAAACAAATGTACTGTACTGTACAAAAGTCAAATGACATTTTTACAAAAAAAAACATTAACGTCCTTAAAATTAAAGTTTTTTTTTATTACAACACACACATCATAATCTTAATTAGAATGTTATTCACTTTACCTGACACAGGTTTTAATGTTGTGACTGACATTATGATCAAGATTATTTCGTTACAAGAGCATCTGCCAAGGAGTGGGATATATAAGACAGGAAAAGAATAGTCCATTCTAACTAAGACTGAAATCAATGTATAGGAAGCAGGAAAAAGAGGACAAGCGCAAGGATATGAATGGCCAACCAGTGAAAAATAGATGACTAGAAAACACTATGTGAGGGAAACAAGCCAACAGAGGCATTATGATGTTCTGGGTTATGATCTGCTGGGAAACCTTGAATGCTGGCATTCAGTTGCATGTTACTTTGACACACACCACCTACCTAAACACTGGCAGACCAAGAACATTCATTGAAACAGTATTCCCTAATGGCAGTGTCTTCTTTCTGCAGGATAATGGTCCTGCTACACTGCAAAAATTGTTCAGGATTGGTTTGGGAAACATAACAAAGAGTTCAGTTGTTCAAGCCGGCCTCCAAGTTCCCCAGATCTCAATGTAAGTGAGAATCAGTGGGATGTACTGAACAAACTAGTCCAGTCTATGGAGGCCCCTCCTCACTTACGGGACTTAAAGGATCTTCTGCTTATGTCTTGGAGTCTATGTTTTGAAGCATCAAAGCTATTTTGGTGTTTTGGGATATTGATGATATGTCATATACACACAACATTTGCCCAGTGTTTTTAATGTTATAGCTGATTGGTGGCTATGTACACATATTGTGTATATTCGCAACCACCACACCTGTGTAGTGAACACACAATTACACACACACACAAGCTTAAATTGTATTTAAAGTAAAAAAAAAATGAGAGTCATGTTCCAACCAAAAAATCGTCTTCCCAAATATAATCCAGCTTCATCTCCGGTAGCCCACCTGTTTCCCCGGCTGCTGAGCTGAAGTATTTAAGGCTGGTTGTTGTATGTTAGTGCAGTGGGGAGCCAGTAGAAATGGCTGAAGCCTGTTCCAGCTCTATAATCCTGTGTTAAAAGGTATGGACTTTAAGGACATGGCAGTGTGTGGGTGTTAACCAGCCCTGAGTGATCTGATAGAGTTATTTTTAAAGGCCAGTACACTAGGAGAGCACAGTGCCATTATCTGCCAGAAAGTGAGACAGACAAAAACGAAATGTTCTTTCACACATTTTAAAATTGGTTGTTCATCTGGTTTAGTGGAGAAATGATGGTGAAATTGATGAAAGGTAATATTTGCTTAGACACACATATGTACACACACTAGACATACCACTAAGGGGTGTGTGATATTACCACCACAAAAGAGAACAATCAGTAGAGAGAAATGTGAGAGGATGATTAATTGGACCGTTTCAACGGGTGAGAGAGGATTTACATTTTGTAAATGTTTAGTAAGGATTTATTTGAGCACCCAACCATGTCAGAGAAAAACCATAACTGAAATAGGGAAACCAACAGCTATATCATAATAGAATAAATGAGTTTACAAAATTGTATTATTCTTGACCATTCACACATACATGTATTGGCTGCTGCATATTGATTGACTATTGGTGACCATTTTGTTTAGTGAGCCAAATTTAATAATTTTAGTTTTGGTGGTTTTGAGGAAGTTGCAGCATCAACCATGGATAAAAGTTCATGAAATGCTTCCAAAGAATGTGGTGGTGATAGTGATGCATCTTGTACAATTTTGTGGAGCATTTAATGGTCTAAAAAGGACAACTGGGAACAACAGGGCAACAGGGTGCCATCCAGTCATCTTCCTGTTAGGGAAACGCTTTTTGATCTGGAATCATTTTTAAGGCTTCAAATGGATTCATTATATTTGTGTATATATTTGTACGAGATCTTGTTGGGACACGATGGTGACTCTGTCTTAATGAAAAGCTGCTTTAGGGGCCCCTAAGCCATGACTCCTGACCTGAAGGAAGGATAATCTTCTGTACTCACTCTGGCCCTGTTACTACTGAAGACCTTCAGTTCAGTGGTTCTGAACTGTAATGTGGTAATGTGTGTCTTACTAAATCCGGTCCATATGCGGGCCTGTAGTTCAGTTCCTTGATATGTTAATGCCTCGAAATTTAGAAAAAACTTGCATTTTTCTACCTTTTTCTAGGAGACATCTGATGCAGAAATCTTTTTTTTTTTTATTAAACATTTTAGTAACTTTTTGGAGGAACGTTGTATAATTGCAACGTTGGGCCTGTAGGGTAGCAGCGTTTTAGTGATATCACTCACACTCTGAACACATGTAAAGAACAATTAAGGATTTGTTTGTACTGCTTATATAGGGCCACAGAAGTATCTTCTGTGAGATACATCCACACAGCAGTAACAGTCGCACGAGTCATATTTTATAATACAATAATTGATTATAAAAATGAATACCATATTTAAAAACACTGGACCCAGACTGCATGTACAAATCATAATAAAACACTGAATGTGCATCAACAGATCCACTCTGTCCATGAATTTGTTAAAGACTGCCACGATGTAAGGCCTTTCAATTTCAACAAATCATTTAGCAGTTTTGTCCCAGCGTTGAATCTGGTTTGGGCCAGTAAAGGATGACACAAGTGGAACCTGCCTGTTGTCGTACTATTTCACAGCACAGATGTTGTGGTTTGCCTCCACTCTGACATCAAGGCTTTGTCTCCGTTTTACTTTAAGCTTTTCTCATCCTCAAGGTTGGGAAGGCGTAGCTGTCTGGCTGTTCCTGTGTAATGAATTCCACAATCATACAGCCTAACAATCAGTGGGGCACTGGTGAAATAGTTGTCTGCGTAGATCTTGTAGTTGTGACCACGTGGAAGCGTGGAGGTAAGCTTCATCACAACATCTCCTGTATCGTGTGTCTGCTTCCCAGTACATGCCATTTGGACTATACCCATCTTCTGACACATGCCAATCATCTGCTCTATTTCCTTTTTGTTGGTGTTTATGGCTGTTCCATTCTTCTGAAAACTGTTCTGATTGGTGTAATCAGCCAGGAGCCTGGCTCATGTCTTCAGGCACAAACTTCTGAAAGTAAACTTATTACTTAAATTACGTTTTAATGTAATAATCGTTGCTATAAAATTCAAATAAACTTGTGCTATGAGACTAATTTTGCTAAGAAACACCAGAAGTCAAAAGTATTGTTTGGACTCATTTCAAAGCTAAGATTCTGAAGTTTCATGTGCCAGAGAAGTAAAATATGTAAGCTTATTTGCAAATAGTAACACAGGATGGAATACCGGGTTTTATATTATGCTCGTGGCAAACCTCTTTGAATTCAGGAATCCTTATCGGCCCTGTCAGAAGATTTTATAATTATAAATCAATATCCGCTTCACAGCCGCTTCTCTCCCATTCATTCTGTACAAAAGGCTCTGATCAACCAACTCGCACTGTTGGCCCCACCCCTCACACTGTCGGCCCCGCCCCTCACCCGGTTGGCTCCGCCCCTCACCCGGTCAGCTCCGCCCCTCACACTGTCAGCTTTGCCCCTCACACTGTCGGCACACCGAACTCCGGTCAGGCGCACCAAATACTTGACAAAACTCACTCCAAACCCCATTAACACCTCCAAAACAACTCGTTTTGTTTCATCGTAAAAAAACATTTTTCAGACTGAGCGCAGCAGAGCGCCTCTCTGTCTGCATCGCTCGACTGATCTGGGAGTGGTTTTTGGGCGAGAGAACTCATTCGAAATGCAACAAAAGGTTGTAATAATACACCAACAGCGTTTTAATAATACACCAATCGCTGCGTAAAAAGGGTTTTTTCGCACCAATTGCGGACACATTGAAGACCAATGGCCTGTCTTCGTTTTATACTCAAGGACCAATCAAAAGCCTTCACGACCCATCAGAGGTCCACGGCCCAGTGGTTGACAAACCTGGGTATAGAGCACTGTTCTCTTGAATACAACTTTGTGAATACAAGCCCAGCTTTATAACAACTAAGTCATACTGTGTCCTAAAATACGAGGCCAGTCTGCCCACCTTAATAAAGGATGCAGTTTCTGCAGATTGAGAAAGTTTTTAGTAATATATTTTTTAGTTCCAGGACTTGTTAGCTACATAAATATCACAACTACAGGTCAAAACTGAAAGAGAGTCATTTGAACAGTAGAAATATATTGACTAGGGGAAAATAACAAGGCAAGCATTATTTGTTCATTACAGCTTCTGTCTTCTTCACAATTCTTTATTCAGGATCAAGTCAAAAACAAAAAAAATCCTTTATCATATGTTATAGTGCCTCATATCATTTACAGATGATTGTGGGCTTTGCTGATTTATTAAACATCTGCCTTTACAATGTGAGAGGCACCTGTCACTTTTCCACTGCAGGCTAGATTAATCACTCAGGATAAATACAGAATAAGATGCATAGACTATTCTGACTGCTCTATTAATAGAACCGTTCAGAAGTCAGTGCCTATGACTAATTAGACCACGTTTCATAGACACGTTTGCACACAAACCAGCAGATGTACAGCGAGTTTTTAACGCCCAGTGACACTAACCCACAGTGTTCTGTAGTAGCAGGGTGTTGCCTGCTGAGTGCAGTCGGTGCTCCCCAGAGTAATAATGTCATGACACTTACATCCATTTGAATTAGCTTCCTATAACTAATTAGACACAGTCATGAGAAAGAGGAAAATGTGTTTTGGTTCGCTTTTAAATCTCTGCTGCTCCTACATCTATAGCATATGGTCAGTTACCACAGACAATAATTTTGATGCATTTTCTTGTACTTGATAAAAACTTGTTGAAATAAAATACACTTGTAATTGGGTCCAAAGGGCTGCTGCTGAATTACATAAATTATATTATGCTTTTTGTACAACACAGACAAACAGTCACAATATCTTCACTTGGAGGGATGAATTTGTGCCAGAATGTTACAACTGAAGTGGTGTGGAAGGAGCTCCCATCTGAATACATATAAATCCGAGTAACCAGACTAGGATGTATCAAAACAGCTTCCATTATTAGTTTCAAGTCAACCAGATTTCAGCTCTTTTCTAAGTACAGAAATATGCCATAACATTATCCATAGTAATGAATGCCACAATATAAAGTCTGAAAAATGCTGCAGTAGTCCTTTAGCTCACTCGTTGTACTGGATATACACAAAGCCTGCTTGTTGTGGACAGACTTTAATGCAAAAGAGTCTGGCTAGTCCAAGAAGGAAGATTATGATCATTAATAAGTGTGTCTGTCCATTGTTATCCAAGTGCACTACATCTTTTTACATGTATTCTCCTATATCTAGCTCTTCACACCATGACAAGGAATCGGGTTTGCACAAGTTCTGGCCTGCATACATATTCCAGAGTGGTGTTACAAAGATTAGATGCAAACACAACAAACCTCTATGAAAGCTACTCAGAGATATAAATAAACTCTCCTATCAGCTGCAGCACAGCTGGGAGCGTACTGGCACAGGGAACACATCATACTTATCATATATTTTGTCAAAAGGAAAGTGCAACAACTGCACCATCTCAGTAAATTAATGTAGCTTATACCACGGAGTACGATCTTTGTTCTTTGTTCTGAAACCTTACAAACCACCATAGTTATCTTGGGAAACTAGTAAAGAGACTGATTTGCTGTATGCCGGGTGCAATAAAATGGTCCAAAACATAACCGTATTTGTACATGTGGGAAAATGTGATGGTCACCACACATGAAAACGGATCCAATATATGAAAAGGAAGATTTATAAAAAGCTATACGTCTGTAGCACTCTAACACTCATTCACACCTTTACAAAGTCCATAGATTCATTCCAAGCCATCCATTTGGTTGTCACTGATTAGGATTTATTGGTTTTACTCAGGTTTATTAGAATGCACCCGCCTCAGGAATGCGATTCTTTTATGACAGCCTTTGTTTGTCAAACAATTCAAACACATTTGTTCAGAAATGTAATTGTCCGTGCGCGCCCAAAGGCAAGCATCAGTCTGCTCATCTAAATATACTTGTATCATGTCGAAATATAGAATAAACAGCTTTTTTCCACTGTATGCTAGTATATGCTTTGTAACATATCATCACCGCCTGTAGACATCTCTGAAACTTCTCAGAGTAAGAATGATATTAGTGTAAGAAGGCTTTATTAAAGGTAAATCTGGACTTTTCTATTGGTTCCTGTATTTTGAAATCTTTAGTCAAAAGTTTGGATTGACTTTGATGATCTAATGAGGATCAGAAGACAAATGACTCCAATGAATGACGTGTGATATTCAACTGGTAGATGAGATGTTTCCTCAGAGCAGCTAATACTTCAGCCGTATTAGCATGTGAGGGCTGGACTTGTCCTCTGTTGGCCTCTCGCTCTGAACTGTCTAAGGTTACTCAAGAATGGCAGGGAGTCCACAAGCCGCTCTCTGAAATGACACCTTACATAATGTGCTTGTTTAAAATGAGAGGCTAAATACAAATAGAATTTTACAGGCGAAGTGCCACTCATCAAAACCAGGCTTTGTAATTAAGTTCACTTAAAATAATTTCATTATAATTTAAAGCAGTTATGCAGTTACATAAGGTTCCATTTTTAAAGATATTATATAGCAACTGAGGGCTGCTTTGATGCAAGTCAGTTGCACAAGACAGTTGTGCTCATATCCAAATTTTACTTTCTGTGAATTCATGACAAATATACCAGTAAATCTGGTTCAAAATGAGAATACAATTCCTATATTTTGACACAAAGAATGTTTTTCTTCTCTGTTACCAGTTCTACAGTTTTGTTACAGCAGTGATTATATATTGAACCTTTGCCAAAGGTCTTTTGCAGCAAAGATCCACTGTCTGGTGGTAGTTTGTCTGTCCTAGAGAGGAATGTGAGTGCAAATGTGTGAGGACTGAGCGTTGGAGCCAAATAATCCCACAGTCGGGATGGCTGGAGTCAATCTTAATTGCGCAGGAGACATCCGTCATGAGAGTGGCAGGATTAATGGATCGCTTAGAGATTGGATGCCATGATGGAGTGCGTTGGGGGATTGGAGCAAGAGATAAGGGAGAAAAAAGAGAGTTCCATAAAGAGACGAGTGCTGCAGCCAAATCGACCAGTGTGTACATTAGGGACTTGTTCTGCCTGTAGATTATACCTCATGGAAAAGCAGTTGTGTACACTATCATTTATTTAGGAGGGAAATGACTCAGAGAGAAATGAATGCCAATGCCATTAGATGGAATGGTAAGACAAATGGCTAGATAAAATGAAAGTAATCCGTTATATAAAAATAAACCTACAGCAAATCTAATTGTTCCCAAAGTACAGTATTCCGCTTATTAAGGCTGCTGTGTTGGCACTACTCTTTAAGGTTTTTAATGAGATGCCTCTGTGAATCGTATTGTGTTAATCAGACGAAACAGGTTAACCTAAAACTTTGATCTCATTATGCAACACAGATGCTGATTAAATTTATTACCACTAATGCTTGACTTGGCCTAGATGGACAGGTACACCTGCTGCTCGCAAAGAAGGGGAATATTTCTCAGCTGCTAACAGATGTAGGACTGCACTCTTGATCTAATAAGAAAGCATTCTTTGCACAAATCAGTTGGGATACAACCTGCAAGTTGTAATACATTTGGTTCATCACACTCTGAGGCATAGAGGCCCATTCATGCAACCTAACGCTCCGTCTAGGGCTGCAGAACACATTGTTCTTTGGCCTTTACAATATGTAGATGAACGTTTTAGCCGATCGCAATCTTTTTTACTGCATACTATGTGATTCTTGGTCAGTCAGTTTCAGGGGAATGTGTGCGTTGGGATTTTGCTGAATCAAACTTTTGATGTATCTCAGCAAATGTATTATTTTAGTGAAAAATAGAACAGCACCGTATTCAAAAACAGTTCTTACAGAGTCACTCAAGTTTCCATCTCAACTTTGTAGTTCCTGCTGGATCTGCTAAGCTAAGTATGTGTGTTATTCCAGATGCCTATCCTACTTCTGAGGTGGTGTACCAGTGGACCCAGGGCCCGGCCAAGTCTGTTGTTGTGGCAGAGGAGGGCTCCCGACTCAACCAGTACCACCTGATTGGCCAGACAGCTGGTACCCAGGACATCAGCACTAGCCGAGGTAAACCTCCTCCCACCACCCTCAGGCACAGCTGTCAGTCATGTCAGCATCTGGCCTTCATCTCCACAGTCAATAGTGCCATGACCCAGCTAATATGCCATGTTCTCCTCTATTTATATTCGCATTATCTAATCTTACCATGAAAACACATAACATGTGGATAACGGGAGTGCAGTTTCTGTATATTTATGGTTTGCATGTCCTTACTCGTTTGTCCTCATCCTCGGTCCCTTAATTTGTGATGGAAGTCAGTGTGATTTAATGTTAACCAAAGCCATTCTGTCAGATTTATGTCTCATTGTTTAACCTGTGATTGTTTACCATTGTTTACCAAAGAAGCATCCCAAGTTTTATTTGTCTGTTGCATGTTAGTGATACTGTTCCTGTTTAAAATGTGATTCAACTAAGATTGTGCAATACTAGTGTGAGAAGAAAAAAGTTTTCAAATCAAGCTGGATGTAGAAGACAAATGAATGTTGAGGATTTGAGAACACCTCCCACTCACTTCCAGAGCCTGTCTCTAGGGTCTGGCTGAGACAGAGAATGCAGGAAAGAGAGATAGGGAGGGGGAAAAAAACACTTATCCCTGTCCTGAGCCACTGGCTCTGGAGGGTTAATCCGTGTGCCTACCCATCAGTTGTGCTTTTACTTAGTGACGTCAGGGACCTGTCATTGGCTGGAGACGGCCCGGGACACTGGGACACGTGGGAAAGGGGGCGGGGAGGAGGGGGCCCAGGCGGCATCTGCTTAATTCGGTTATGTAAAGAGGGGTGGTAATACACTGTTATCATAGCTGTCTTCAGCCCAGGGGTTATTACAGGATGTGCATGGGGGGTGGCTTCCCCCTACTATTGCTTCTGTGGATGGACATATATGGACTTCCTCTCAGCTTCATAAAGACAGTGGTCCATTTTTTAGTGGCCACATTGTTAACCAGAAAGTCCATATTTTTTTCTGAACCAAAGACAGGCATAAATTAGAGCAAATGCATGGACTAGCTGAAAGGCTCCATAGGCCTGGATGGAAATCCATTGCATCTAGAGAGGCCTGAACAAAGATTAGTGTGCCACAGCTCCTTTCTAAGCTTTCTGCAGACCTGCTTTTCGTCACTCTCTACTTGGCAGCTCTTCTTGTACTATTCTTGTACTATTCTTATTTATGTATACTATGTAATTGTATTGTTATATATTGTAATATCTATGTATCATGCATTAAGTTTAAATCAACGATTTATCAAACCTAACATCGTTTTTGATTCATTGCAACACACTCATCTAAGATGCCTGAGACTAGTTAAAATGCTCAAAGCAGAATGAACAATTTGATTTGTTAAAGCTTGTTTGCTTACTGTGCTGTCCTAACGGTTTATGAATTTTGTGATAGAAATTAACAGACAGTATATTATGTAGTCCTGGCAGATAAAGAGGGCATTGGCCTCACCTGATCATCAGTAGGGCCTTCCCTTCTTTTTTCAGTTTTCTGTCCCTCCTTCCCCCTCCCTCCCCCACTCATGCCGTCTGTGGCCGACTTGCAAGGATTGCAAGAAGGCTCCAAGGCTATTAGTGGCACTAATCTGAGGTGCAAACCCTCTTTAACAAATCAAGAATAGTTCCACCAAGACCTCACAGCAGGTCATTAGAAACAGTTAAACTGAGAAACCCGGTGAGCAGAGAGAGAGAGAGAGAGAGAAAGAGAGAGAGGGAGAGAGAGACAGAGAGAGAGAGAGAGAGAGAGAGAGAGAGTGAAAAGTGCTTTAACTGACAGACT
>JBBPDB010000108.1:14100408-14123737 GCA_037974465.1 Brachypetersius altus | reverse complement strand
AGGAAACATGGCAGGGAGAGACACATGAAGGACACATCAGAAACACAGAACAGCAGGGTGACATAGGGGAAGACCATGAACGCAGACAGGGCAGGGTATGAGGAGCCAGGCAGGAACACTGAGGACGAGCGGGGAACACACAGCAGGCCAGGACACATAAGGGAGGACAGGAACACGGACCTGGCAGGGGAACCTAAAGGGGGAACAGGGACACAGAACTGGCACACAAGACAAGACAGAACAGAACAGACCATTACTTAACAGAACTTAGATTCCTCAGCTATAGCTGGCATTAGGGCATATCGAACACAACAGAAAACAAACAGAACACAAGAACAGAAACAGAAAACCAAGCCTGGCACGGCTCTAGCGTGCCAGCCATGACAGCTACCCAATCTCTTGTTAGTAATCAGACTACATAGAAAGGAAGATGGACTCCATGACTGGGGGCATGGGTGGGGGTGTGGTAGGGTGTGGTAGGGTGTTATAACAAACTGAGCTTTCCACCCCAACCAGTGCCCCCAGGTTCCAATTCCACACAGCTCGAACCTGTACCACCAAACCAGACACAATTTTCTGCCCAACTTCAGAAAATATGAGAAAACTTTGTACAAAATAGACATTCGGCTGATTGGGCTCTTCTATTCAAGAGAGATCGCTTCTGTTCACTTCATGATGAGAGGATAATAATAAGAGGGGATTACACAGGTCAGGGTTTTCTGTTCCCATACAGTACAACTAGGCACCTCCAGACAGGAAGAGCTCCCTGCCTGAAAACTGCATAGCGCCCAGCGCAGGATACAATAAAACAGCTTTTCTCAGTTCAAGAAGTTTTAACAAGTTTCGCCTGAGTGAAAAAAAACCTCTTTTACACACAAAACCCTCTGTGATCAAGAAAATCTACATTTTTTTGTAAAATACTCAAACATTATGGGTTCAGTTTACAGGGAAGTCATGTTTACATTTTCAGTGCAAGTCAACATTTCTCTTTTTGATCATATGGAATTCATCCGTCATGGATAAACGGTTAAAAACAGAGAAAGAAAAATGTCAAGAATGGGCTGATAAGTGAATCAACTACCATATCTCAGAGAAAGAATTCAAGCAAAAGCTGCAAATTCACATGCAGCAGTGAGTGCATAGTGCTAGGTAGGAAGCTCTGTTGCGCAGCTGCTAGACTGTCTAGTCTTTACACCTTTTCTCAGTTTTATTGTTCTGGAGGTCACAGTGCACATTGCAGGCAGGTCAAGTTCAATATCATAAGCTTCTGTACTCACTTCCAGCTTCACTGCCTTAGGCTAAGAGTCCTGATGCAGCTGACATGTCAGGACCTGTTGTATGGTAGCACAATAAATTGAGATTGTGATAATGGCCTCTAAAATTATGTGTCAGGAGGCAGATAAATACATTTTAATTAGCTGCATGTATGCTGTGCTACAAATAGGCATTTTTGTTAAAAAAAAAAAAAAAACAGTGTTTTCAGGAATCACAGAATGTTATATTCTAAAAGCATTTTACTTTAGTATTTTACTATTTTGAACCATAGCCCAAATGTATACAGTATTAGTGAAATGCTAATATAGGATACATCTGCAAGTCATTCTACCAAGACACATAAAAAATGTATTTTTAATTTTTCTAAAAACATTTATTCACATCTGTTCAGACACACTATAAATGTGTATATACAGGTAAAGACAGGCATGCAATTAAGCTTTTCTGTGCACTTCATCTCATCAGCACACTCTGAATTCAGTGCTCCAAAACTGAATGAGGTGTAATGATGGAAATGCTCCACCTGATTATCAGCCGACAAGAATTTGGAAGAACGACAAAAGCATCACTCAATCATGGTTTTCTGAATCATCCTGATCAAATTTGTATCAGAGCGAGGCCCTCTACATTCACTTTTATTCCTTTTTCAAACATTTTTGTCATTCATGGCTCCTCCAGAAACCACAATGACTGGATTTTCATTCGTGATAATGGCTAGAACTAATGCACATGCCATTTCCTACACCTTTTTACAATATTCCATTTACCTCGTTATAGTAATTAGCACATAATGTACAAATATTTGTTTCCTAAATTTCCTAAATATATTTATTAAAATACATTTTGTCAGGGCTGAAGGGGCTAGCCCTCCTCAGCCCTGCTCTTCCTCGGGGCATGGAACAGGCAGAGAAGCAGGGATCCATGCTGCTACGTTTATTAAAAAAAACCCCAAAACAACAGAAATAGGCATGAGTGCAGTCAGGAATGTGAACTAGAACTAGATACAGGATAACAGGCAGGGAAAACGAGGCATAAACGAGGCGAAATGAGGTGATGGACACATGACTGGGGATAACACAAACAGGACTTAAATACTAACAGAAATCAGGGGCTAAACACAAACCAGATGGAATCAATGAATCAAAAATAAAAGTCCTCAAAACCACAGAACAGAAAACAGAGCAAAAACGGAAATGAAAAACCAACAGAAAAGCAGTGGCCACTGACCGAACCGTGACGCATTTACTCTTTAATACCCTTGTGTTCTTATATTGGTGTGTAAAAACATGTTAATTGAAATAAACCCAAGAACGTTTTTCTTTTCTTGTACATCTATGAAGCCTCCCTATTTGTAAATAGTACTTTTTATTCCTCTTTTTCATTATTTCCTTCCATTCATCATATTTTAGCATAATTTCTGAGCTCTCCCTTAATTATTTGATGCTTGTCCTTTTGTTGCTAATACACTAATGAACTGAAAATCTTGATAAGTTGTTGAGTTGAATCAGGAATGTTAGGGCAGGGAAAACATGGAAGTATAAAGCAGCTGGTCTCAACGACTGGACTGAGAAATTCATTTGGTCCAGGCCATCCAACTCAAAGCTTTTCTTGCTCAGGGTCACATCACTGAACGCTGATTTTCTGAAGTGCAACCTGTCATGAGGTGTTTGATGTTGTTCAGATGCCTGTAAATCCATGTTGCTTCCAGCCATTAAGTAAGGCTTCAATAAAGAAAAACAATCTATTTTTAAAACAACAGCTTTAAACTGTATTTCATATTTACATGGTCAATTTGTTTGGGTGAGTGAAGCTGTTGTAGCCAGTACCTGATAAGCATATGTTTTGGTACTGTTGGAAAAATGGTTATTGTATTACAGGTCCATTTTAAACATATACTAGGACTATACAGGATTATATTTTTAATAACTATATTAAATATATATTTATAAATATATTAAAAATACCAGTACTATTCCAAATGTGTCTTTTTAGCTAAAGAATGGTTACTCTGATCCAGTGAACATTTCTAATGCCAGGAAATAGTTGTTGTCTCTGTGGTGGTAGCAGTGTTGAATGCACCCGGTGTTTAAAAATTTAAATGTGTACTCTGTTTTAGTGTGTTTGGGGTCTTTTACCTCATGCATATGTAATCTGTGACTGGGAAATGACATGGATTTGTGAAATCCTGTGTGAGGTCCTGCTGGGGTGGGGAGAGATCCTCTCCCAGGGAGAGACAGCAATCTTGGTATGTAACAGGCATGTCAAACTGAATTTCTTCCGGGGCAAAGCACAGAATGACAGTGGCCCCTCTCTTATCCATCTCCCTCTCTCCTCTTCACTCACATGCTTTTACATCACGCTAGTGGTCACTTTGCAGCTGGTCTTTATGGTCTTCTTTAAATAGACCCACAGGACCAATGAGCTGAAGGTTGGCAGGTCAGTTGCAACTTTTCTCTCTTCAAGTCTTCTGAGTGGATAGGCAGTGATTGGGCTAGCCCTGCCCACAGTCCATCTAACGCCTCATCATGCCACGTGGCCTGCATGTCTCTCTCTCTACCTCCCAATCTCTGACATTTTCTGGGCCTTGGCATGGATATCAGCCCAGCTCTTTGAATATTTCAGAAACCCTTGACATTTCATCCTCTAATGAGCCTATACACAGCCACAGAGCGGCAGCAGTGGCAGAGGATAGTCTAGATCCAGCCTCATTAATCCAGAGCCATTTGGCTTTCAGTGAGAAAGCACCACCCAAAGCTACCTTGATGAACCCCTGCGTAGAGATCCACTGCAGCCACTGTGTATTCTGCAGAGCCTTGCCAAAATTGCATAATCCAGGCAGGTGTGAAAAAAATTGGATGGGTGTGATTATCAAGGGAAGAAGAGTCTACTCAACATCCAGAAATGGCTGCATACAAGTCACAAGAACAGCTCTCTCCTCCAGTCTGTCAGGCATTAAAGGTTATTATTGTAAATTTATATGAATACAGAGTGTCACAAAAGTGACATGTGGAAATGATTAGAACAGGTACACGCTGAACCTGAAGAGCTGCTGCTTTCAGTTCACCCTGTTCCTGTATACATGCTGGATTATATAAAAATTCAGTTTGACTTTGGGAGAGAAAGAGGACACCAGTAGAGCCAGGGAAGGGAGGAAAATGTTGTTGCTGTAGGCAAACCCTTGTGTCTGAAAATGGTAATTTTGTAAGTGAAGTAAAAAAAAGTGTATAACCTTTAATGGAAGTTAATGTAAAGATTTATTTCCATTATAGTTTTGACCAGTTCTGTTTCACACATCTAAAGGTCAGCAGGTATTTTAAGCCATGTAAAAATAAAGAAAATGAAAATGACAAAAAATGTAAGTAAAGTGACCATTTGTCACATTTCAGCACATGGTGTGACGAGTACAAAAATTTTCTCTGCCTTTAACCCATTCACTCAAGTGAAGCTTGCTCAAGGGAACCCACAGCCTTCCAATCACAGCGCCTACTCCCAGCTGGTGATATGAGCTTTTATTCTGACCGTGTGCACTTTTTCCCTTTAGGTTTTGAGAATATTCCTGTGTCCAGTATAAGCCTTTTGTAGTAGAATAGTCAGTTTCTGCACTGAAATGGAACATGCAATAAGTTATTGTGTAATTTTAGTACCAGAGGAACCAGAGGAAGTTGCAGTTGGAAATGCTCACAGTTTCATGTAAGATGGATTCCTTTACCCTTCCATAATTGTATTTCTATTTCCCATTGATTGTTTCAGCTATTTACAATATGTGCTTTATATTTTAAAATCTTTACATGGGAATCAGCCATCTTATGGTTATAGCTTGCTTTTTTTGTGTTATCCATCTGCTAAACCAGGCATGGTTCAAAAGCCAGATTCTACAAAAACATTTACAGGAGAAGATTATTTACAGGAGAAGAAAACTAGTACAGTTAGAGTTATTATCCTAGGCAGTGTATGCCCAGGTTTTTAATGTAACCATGACAAGGACACTGTTAATTTGATCCACACAAATAAGGCAAAAGTATGCCTGTGGCCACAAGCTTTGTATATTAGTTGCATCATTGTCAGCGTAATTGACTGGAATGACATATCTGTGTCCCCTTTCATGTTCACTTTCAGATTCCTCCTGCTGTTTAATGCCCTGGTGTGGTACACTAGGAAAGGCACTGTTTTGGCAGTGCTGGGATAAATGATACTGCTGGGATTAGGATTAAATCCCAGTTGTTCAATGTGCTGTCCATGGCTAGGTGAACTGGCTATTTTATTCTAGAATGAAGGATGTTGCAGTGCCTTGCCCCATGCTGAAATATGAAACACCAACCTCTGTATAGCTGAATCGAGGCTAAATCGAGAATAAAGCTCCTTCCAGTATGCTGTTGTGCTTAGTAGTGAAAACGCACTGATAGACTCAATTAGGACCTTTTAGGCTTACAGTGTAGTTTGCTAATTGGGGAAAGAAAAGGAAATTGATTCTAAAACTCTTGCTGAGATGCCACTAATAAACAAATCTTGGTCATAGGCTTTTGCCTTGTACAAATCAAATTAGCAGTGCTTTTGTCCTGGCAATCTACTTCATTATTGCCATAGAAAAAGAACTTATAAAGCTGGGGATACACTAATTATGATAAGTTCTATGATGTTCTTAGAGAGGATTTGAACTAACACCAGATTTAACAGGAAAGTGATGTTTAGATAGTAGTGGCATGTTAGTTTTCAGATTGAGTGGGTCTGTTTTTATTGTCGAGCCAGTTATAAAGAGGGAGAGAGCGAGAGAGAGAGAGAGAGAGAGAGAGAGAGAGAGAGAGAGAGAGAGAGAGAGAGAGAGAGAGAGAGAGAGAGAGAGAGAAACAAGAAAAAGTAAGATATGCAGGGAACAGGATGAATGAGAAAGAGGATAAAGAGAGAGAGGGTAAAAAGAGAACCAGCAAAAAGAAGAGAACAGAACAGACCAGAACAGAAGAAAGCAGATGAGAGGGAGTTTTCTCAAGGAAAAAAAAAACTGAAAGAAGAGAGAAAAAAATTGAGGACAGTGACAAAGAAAAGGGGAGATATAGAGAGAGAAGAAAGAAAAGAGAAGAGAGGATTACCTATTAGGCATATTGGTCTTAATCATGTCTCCTCCACCCTCTCTAACACCTCATATATGTCTCAATGGGCACAGTGATACAAACCAACTCGATTATGACATAAATGTCTTCTTCGACAGGTCATTATCCCATCACAGATCAACTCTCTCTCTCCCCCCGGGGCCATTTACAAACCCCCACCCTCGGCTCCTCAGGAGGCTCTGTGTCTCCTTCCTGAGGCTTCAGTGGAGCACACAGAAAAAGGAGATCCATCAGCAGAGCATACCATGATTAAGATCAGTGAGATCCCCTCCCTTCTTCCATCCCCTTCTCTTTTAACTGCACCCATCATTCTCTCCATTGCACAGGCAGAGGTGGACAGATGGCAGGCAATATGCTTGTGGAAGGATATTTCATTTAAAACTCACACCCTGGCTTGGTCGTGTTTATATGTCATCCTGTATCTGCTCATTTTCAGAACACGGTCTCATGAAAATTCCACCTACTGGGCTTACCACAAGTCTATCTAGCAAACTGTTAAACAGTCAAATCCATTTTTAATATACTGTAGCAGGAATTAAGCTGGTTTCATGTACCCTGCTTATGCTCTAGCAGTGGTTTGCAAGTATGTGTGTGTGAGCATTTTAGTGCTCACAACATATGCTCATCATGTCCAGGGAACCTCATCAAAAAGTAATCAATTAATATTTACATTTTTAGATCATTACTATCATTAGTAATAGTAGTTGTAATATTTTATGCATTCATTCATTAATGTATTTATTCATTATTAATATTATTGCTGATATGACAAATTAACATTTACACACGGTGTTCTTAACAGCCTCTGGACTGGAAAGCAATAGTTAAGTTAGCATAAAAGTTGTAATTCTTAACTGATACTTCTAGTTCAAGGAAAAAGCAACATGTCATTATACAAGCCATAATGGACATGGCTTATTGTGCATTATACCTTTTCTTCTTGGTATTAGATAAAAACATTTATTGTGCTAATAATAATTAGCAGTGAAGCTCATAAAATGCATTGTTCTGCTCTTATCATAGATAAGAAAGTGCTTTTGCATCATTCACATTAATTCCTGTGAATTAGTCACTTCAATTAGTGCCTGTAGCTAGCATTCAAATTAGACTGACCATTTGAAACACCTAGGTTAGTGTCAGGGCTCTGACCCTGCATCAGTGCTTTTTGTAACCTCGTTTATAGTTTCATATTCTCCAACAGAACTCTACTCGCACACCTCAAACCCAATAAATAAGTGAATACTTGGAGTGTTCTCATGAGTGGGAACCCCAAACTCAATTATTAATAATGCAGAATATTGCTGATACTTTGATTCTCAGCTTATATTGCATCTAATGATTTATTAACACCTCCATGCTTCAGCATATTTGCTACAAATCAATGCTGACTTCACTTAGTATTACACTTTGAGAGGACAGAAGGCCTTGGCATCTTTAAAGACTGCCTGAGGTTGGAATTTGACCACTGTGTGGAAACATCATTTTGTGAGCCATTAAACACTGAAAAGTGAGAGATCATCAGAAAATCCACAAAGAGGTGACTCCTTTTGATGCAGTTGAAACATTTGAGGCAAATAACTTGTTTTAAAAAAGTATGAACTTACCTGATGAGTGCAAGAATGTAAATGTTTGACAAGATCAGAATGTTCCAAACAGGATTTTTTTGAAGTTTACCAAATCATCACTGTCATGTCGACACCTTGTAAGTTTTACTATCTATGGCAGGGGTCACCAACCTTTTTGGAACTGAAAGCTACTTCACAGGTACTGCGCCGTACGAAGGGCTACCAGTTTAATACACAATATAGAAGAGTTTACCTAAACTTATCTAAACTTCATGTATAATAAACGTTTGAAATTCTTTTTTTCAGATAGTCAAATCTACATGAACGCAAATGTGATTAAAGAAGAATAGCAACAGGATCAAATTAAATGTTAGGTGCTGCTCACTGGTGAGTTGTGCTATTTTTAGAGCAGGTCCACAGGCTACTCATGTGGTCCTTGGGGGCACCACATTGGTGACCCCTGATCTATGGCATCAGAAAGTGCCGTCTGCCTTTTATATTGTGTGAACATTTCATGAAAGCATCAGTTGAAACGGTTGTTTGAAAGAAAATAATGGAACATTCAGTCGACACATTGAACTTCCATTCAAAGATTTGCATTAAGAACATATGACCACTATCATGCTATTGAACTTGATTTGCTTTTGATTTAGAAGACTTTGTTACTTGATCTGTAATCACATATCCCTAATTTTACAATTTCTTTTATACAGTTTACTGTTCTATGAAGAACGGACCAAGAGAAATCACTTATAAAATCTCATTCCATTGGCTTATATGGTGTAACAGCCTTGAGCCCTTCAAGTTATTATTATATCCTTTCTACCTAAAGGTGCACTATGGGGAGTTACTAGCTATTCTTCAATAAAAGAGGGAGCCAAAGCTAGGTCTTGGAGGCCTCAGACTTAAGAATGTTGCTTCTCATTTACATTTACATTTACAGCATTTAGCTGAGGCTCTTATCCAGAGCAAATCAGTACATCAGTAGTCCACAACTGTTTCTTAAAATTGTAAAGCAGCTTAAATCCATGTCCACTATTTAACTGAAATTCGGTGCACCTATATAGCATCTGTCAAATAATACCTACCAAGCAATGCCTGAACAACACGAGTCGTAGAAAAGTCAAGAGTTAGGACAAGAGTAAGGGGAGGGTTTTTAATTTTTGAAGTAAGCATGCAGAATGAGAGACATAGTTAGTCGCCAAGGTGCTCCTTAAAGGGGTGGGTCTTCAGGCGATGCTTGAAAACTGAGAGGAACTCAGCAGATTTGATCGTTCCACCACTGGGGCCAAGACTGAGAAGAGGGCGCTGTTTGATAAATGCTGTTATGTATGGGGGTGCAAGTCCATTCTTGGCCTTGAAAGCAACTGTTAAGAACTTGAACTTAACTCGAGCACCACAGGGAGCCAGTGGAGGTTCCTTAGTAAAGGTGTGGTGTGAGGAACGTTGAACACTAACCTGGTAGCTGCATTCTGAATCAGCTGAAGTGGTTTGGTTACCTTCTGTGGAAGTCCAGCCATTCCAGCCGTTACTCTGCTATTTTGGAAACAAGATTTTGTTCTGAGAGTGATGATATACTGTATGATGGAGTACAGACAGTGGACAAAGTGGGGTAAAATATCTCTAATCTATTTCACTAATACTCAAGAGTGTTATGTTTTCCTGCTGGCCTTGTTCCAGAGAGATTTCTGTTTCTGATTAGAACATTTTTGTTTGCACGACTGCTTTGGACTTCTTTATTCTCGTGTTTGTTTTAGTTATAATCCAGCTGCTTTACAACAACAAACAAATGATTTTTTATTTTTTTTTCTCCAAGAAGTCAGTTTCTAATGGCAGCATCTCCCTTTCTTAGTGCAAGTTGGTGCAGAAAGAAAAAACTGCTCCCTTAGCTGGGGAATGTGCTAAAAGAAGACTCTCCATGGACTTGCACAGAGAGTGGGCATGTTTACTGGCAAAAAAAATAAATAAATTGTTGCTGCATTTAAGGGACATTCTCACAGCCGGCAGGCACAGTGTTCACTGGAGAATTGCAAAATTCTTTCCTGCTTGCTACATTTCTCACATAGGCTGTTGGAGGTTAATGAGTAGGTAGGTGGACATATCCCCAGAGGTGCACACACTTTCTAATGGAACTATTTGCACCGAAGGGCTAAATCTTCAAAGAGCTGTAATTAATGAGTAACACCACCTACCCCGCTGCTGCTTGGGCTGGTCTGACCCACCCTCCTCTCCGCCTGCCGCATCCCAGATCCCTTATCCTTCTGGAAGACATTAGCCATGTATCGTTATCTAATGCCAGCCCCAGCCCGCTCTTGGAAGAGATTCTGTCTTCACACTGATAAGCAGCAGCAGGTGAGGGATATTTCACGAGCTGCTGATAGGACCCGAAATGTGACTCGTACCGTCTCAATCTGCTCTTGGCTGAAGCCACGGTTTCAGGAAATGGGTTAGTTATCCACCAATTTGTCTCTGCAATCTCTCTATATGGTTCAGGCATATACTGCAAATGAATTTTTGCCTCTCAAAGCATTTTTGCCCTTGCATCGTTTTGGATGCTGACAAAAGCCGGAGACACTGGGACCTAAGAAGATGAGCCGCTGTTTTTTTTTTGCCTGCTTCACAAAAGTGTAAAATGCATAAGCGCCTTTACGAATAGAGAAAGCAAGAAGAGAAAGCTCCGACAGAGAATCTATTAAAATATAATATGCAAGAGGAAATGGAAAATGCCGTCTGTGTCTTTCATTAGTTCCCACTAAGTGTGACTTTGATGAGGCCGGGGAGATGAAAGAAGCAGCACTGCCAGCGAGCCCTTGGGCTCCTGGAGCTGCCTGCCATCATACCTGAGTTATCGCTCCTCGCCATTACTCTCTGTCAGCTCCAGCATGGCCACCGTAATTGCACCGTTAGAAAAGAAGGTGACAGTAAGCCTCAAGGTGTACAACATGCCTTCAGTAGGGAAATATAAGCTTTGTTTAACCCTCTAATATCTCTCTCAGCAACACCACCAGTGGTGAATAGTGATCTCTGTTGTCTGATCGTCCATGTGGAGTACATGTGGAGTTTACTGGATTAATTTGATATCTAATTAAGGGTCACATCATAGGTCTGGATTCATTTCGGTGAAATTTTAAGACAGATTTTTTTATTCTTTGTCCAAAAGTTGGGGCGCATTACACCAACAAAGACTTTGGTGATATTGCATTTAAATACATAGACTTTCGTTTGGAATTGGTCCCCTCTTTGCAGCTATAAAAGCTTTTGCTATTCATGGATGGCTTTCCACAAGAGTTTGTGGAAGCATTTATGAGGTCTGGCACTGATGTTGGACAAAAAGGCCTGGCTTGCAATCTCTGTTCCAGTTCATCTCAAAGACGCTGGATGGGGTTGAGGTCAGGGCTCTGTGGGGGTCAGTCAAGTTCTTTCACACCGAACTCATTCAACCATGTCTTTGTGGAGCATGCTTTGAGCACTGGGGCACAGTTATGCTGGAATTGAAAAGGTTCTTCCCAAACAGTGTCCACAAAATTGGAAGCATGGTGTTGTTCAAAATGTCAACACCAAGACTGCCCTTTACTAGAAGTAAGGGACCTAGCTCGAACCCTAAAAAACAGGTCTGTCCCAATACTTTTGTTCATGCCATTATTTACATTTTTGGCATTTAGCAGACACTTTTATTCAACCAACACACACACACACATACACATACGCTTCAAATATACATGATGAAGCCACTACAGTTAGAAAGTCCTGCTGATGTTATGTAGTGATATGCATATCATGCCTGTAAGTTACACCATTCCCAAGTTATAAAACCATTAAATAAGACAGTAATGATGTATTAATCATGCACACTCTTAAAAATGAGACCTAATGAAAGGTTATTAGTTCACAAACGAGTGAAACTACCGTAAGTGTTAGGCTCATTATGTGTCTGGTCTAAAGCAAAAAAAAAATTTTTTTTTCAGTTAGAGACTTTCTAACTGAATAACTGAATGTTAAGTACTGTGTACTTTTGTGTAATCTGGTAACATACTGTGTTTTTAAATGTAAAACACCTCCACATAATATAAGGGTTCTATGAAGACCACTATATTTGGTACAGAAACTGTTTAATTCAATGTCAAGGCTTAAAGAGCGTATTGTGGCGCAATTTTAAAAAAGTTTCTTCTTATTCCTGTTTGCCTGATTCAATCAGTCATTGCATGGTCAATCCATGGTCAGTCATCCTACTGTCTATTTCAATAGATTTAACAAGTGCAGTATTCCATTCACTGGATGTGAATGTGTAACTACTTTCTCTAAATTCTCACATCATTAATGCCATTGGGGGTTTGCATTTGGAGAATTTTAATGACTGTTCATGAGATTTCAAATGTTATCACTCATGTGCCTCCAGCTTGTCTGTTGTTGACAAATTAATTACCGTATCTATGGTAATTGTAGGTTGAGAGTTCGTACATTAATGCTCTCAAACACAACGAGAGGAAAAATGGAGTGATGCCAGGGCTTCAGGAGCACTGATTGTTACAAATTTGTTTCTTCTCCATGATGATGCCTGCACTGAATGTAAACTGGTCTCTCGGCCGGTCTCTGACAGGGTCACCTGATGAACAAGATGTGCCTGCTTTGATTGCTTCCTCCCTCGTGTGGCCACCCTGCATGGCCGCTGATGTCTTAATGAATTTAGAGCCATTATGGAGTTTAATCTCATCTAGCCTGCAAAACATGCCCGGCGCACATTGTTCCCTAGCCTGGCAACAGACTGCCCATTTCTGAGCCAAATGCAGTGCAACAAGATTAGAAGGCTGTGAAATTATAAGACAACATTTTCTGCAGTATGTCACTGTCAATTTGTTTAGCCAGCAGAATAAGAAAAGAAAGCCCATTAGCGCCCCATGGGGCCATTCCTTCAAATCTATTGCAACAACACTTACAGCCTATTCACCATGTGCCAACCTAACAGCATTTAGACTATTTACACTCCAAGGCTGCGATGTCCCCAAGCAGTCCAGTGGGTTTCAAATGCCATAATCCAGACTATAAATGCATGCAAAATCCCTTTATATGTATTCAGACTTCCCTCAGCATTTCTTCAGAAGTCACATAGGCCCTGGCAGACAGAGAAGCTTCTAACCCTGATTAAATTGGCCAAGACATGGAGCCTCTAAAGACCAGTAATGCACGCTGATGGTGGTGCACTTTGCCATGTAAGCGTGAATGGCTTGTTATGGCATGGGTGCATCAGCGAGAGAGGGCTAATAGATTTAAGAGATTGCTCTTTAAATGGCGGTGGAAGCTGAGCATGAAATCCTGTGTATGAATTGTTCATGACACGCGGTTCAATAATGCGTGAGTGCGGAAGAGAAGGCAGGGAGCCCCAAAGCGTTGGAGACCAAAGACACTGAAGGGCTGTGAGAGGATTGGAGCTGGAGCTAGTGGTAAGGCAGTGTTACCGCACGTCTGCCTCGCTTCATCCTCTCAATTGCTCCTTTCAGCTGTTTCTTGCTGCCTGCTCTCTGCTGCAGTTTCTCACTTTTCATTTGACATCCTGCTCACTCTGCTACTGCATTTACCTTCTGTCTCTTCTCCTGTCCCTTACATGTAAATATTTTCATTTCTTTGATTTTTGATAACGTTGCCTCCACCTATCTGAAATTTGTATCACTATCATACAAAACTAGAGTAAATACTAGTGTAAATAGGCACATTTTCAATTATGTTGAATTTTATGGTTTTTTCATCATAAGGTTACATAATATCTTATTTTTCAATTTATATTTTGTTGCCTGAGAAACAGGCTGTTCCTAACCTCCCTCCAGGGTGCAACCCATTCACCATCACGGATTGTTTACACAAACTCTACTCATCCATTGTTTCATCCGAAAGCAGAAGTATTGACAACCCCCACCCCATGCTGCAGTAAGACCATCTACTGTTATAAGCAAGCTTTCCATGAAATGTTGGAACATTGGTGTTGGGATCAGCTACAAGAGCCTTAGTGAGGTTGGGTACTAACGTTTGAGGAATAGTTCTGGATCAAAAATGACATTCTGACTCATACCACAGGTATGCAATGGTGTTCCAACCAGAGAACACAGTTCAGCGGCATTACAACCCATTGTTGGGGAATTTTGTGAATTTTATAGTACCCGTAGCACCAGAGGTCCCGTAGCTCCATTCTATAAGTAATGCTTTTCTATGGACATTCTACAAGCTAAATTCACTAATCTGATGGTGTTAGTGGATTACTGTTGTTTTGCACAAAATTTCAGTCCCAGTGGGGATTCACCTCTGGAGTCTAAGCACAGGTTCAGCAGCAATGGGGGATCTGGGCAACTGGTCATTGGAGAGTATTTCCTAGGATCCCAGATGTTGTCTAATTCCTTCAGCCACTAGACCAAACATTTTCAGGACATAACACATTTGTGGGGTCACAGGAATTTTCTTTCCAAAAACATGGCCTTTAAAACAGTGGTTCCCTTAAAGATTCATAAAAGACCAAATTAAGATGGAGATATGTGGTGCCTCTCTCTTTTTTGGACCTAGCCCTTTTTTCAGGCCATTTGCCTGAACACAGGCTAATCTCTGTTGTCTTCTGCTTCCTCACTCTTCTCGTTAGTCAGCAGCATGGGCTAACAAAATTGTACATTTTGGGGCTTATCATTTAGAGATTGTAAATGTAATTTACAATTTTTTTTGTAGATGGCAGAGGTGGACAAAGTACTCACGTTCAGTACTTAAGTGAAAGTACATTCCATACAAAAACCACAGTTGGTGTCATATGGGTCAGAGGAAGCATGTGCTGGCCTTCACCCTCTCAATGCTGACAGTATCCTGTGATTAGGGGAATCCTAACTAGTGGGTGGAATTGGACACTAAATTGTGCAGAAAACTGGGAACATTGTGTGTGTGTGTATGTGTGTGTGTGCGTGTGCGTGCGCGTGCGTGTGTGTGTGTGTGTTGAGAGAGAGAGTGTGTGTGTTGAGAGAGAGAGATGTCTGATGTGACATGTGGTAGCATGAGACATTTAATGGGATCCTAACCTTACTGACAGGACAGTCACTGTCAGAGTGCTCCAGTGTCTCTCCATGAATCTCCTTATACCAGTTCACATTACCCATCTGGAATTCATGTACAAAAAACAACATTACCCAGAATATCCCTGCTTCCCATGAGGTTTTACAGGTTGAGTAATTCGGGGTTTTACCAAAATCACCAGCTAGGGCACGCCTGCTCTTTCCACCTTCTGTTCTCAGGCTTTGTTGCCTCTCTGTTGCAAAAGCATGTGGTTTAGAGAGAGAGACAGGAAACAGAGAGACAGAGAGAAAGAGAGAGAGAAGTGGTAATAGGACAAATGATGCTGAAATGTGGTGACACCTTAGCAGACATTACACAGAAGTCTTAAATCAGCACAGTGATCCTCCATAGACGGTCTGTTGTAAGCCTTTGTTAATTACACCAACTTTATCCGGACTCTGGAATGCCTCGTAAATTGCAAATCAAATCCTAAACTGGTCTCTTTACATATTTGAACCATTGAACCAAGTCTGATCTGAAAGGCGAGAAAGATCCTCACTACGCCTCTGAGAGGCTTGCTCTTGTTGTTGGTTTCAACATATCGAAAGACCCTGAGCTCCAATGACTGTGATACAGACTTGAATGCATGTGGTCACTTCTGATTTATCACTGGTATGTCTAACTTATTTCTGCAGCCAAGATGGGCTGAGGGAACTGGCCCAAACCTGCTCCACTCACCTTGCAGTTCTTTTGTGGAAACTGCAAGGTTAGAAAAGCTTTACTTTAAAATCTTGGCAAAAATTTTAATCATTCAATTGAATATGATAGTACAATCATTCAAATGATAGAAATTGCTTTAATGTAAGACAGATAGTTGTCTGTTCTGATAAACAGTTATTTTTATTCACATTTGTTTACAGGAACCAAAGTAAACTAAAAATAAAAATAAACAAAATCAGTGGAATGGCAGTGACACAGATGAGAATTTGGATTTTGACAAGCGTTCTGCAAATCAGGTATTTTGGGAGTCAGAGGGGAGGCTGAAAATGTCACTCTAGTATGTTAGAGAGGGAGAATGCCTGGGGGAGAGCAGGCATGCTTTAGTGTGGTAGGACTGAGAGAATCAGCCAAAAGTTGAATGAGGCCAGAAAAAAAGAGGGAAAATAAGCTGCTAGTATTTCCCTACTAGCCACACAGTTTACAGGTTTAATGATTTATCTTATCTTATCTTATGCTAGATGGCAGATGCTCTCACACATGCCATGATCACAAAATAATATATAGACTGAATTTATTGTTATTTTGTATCTTTATTCAAAACTGGGATGAGCCTAAAGCTTCAAACACCTAATACAATAATGTCTGAACTGGGTTAAGCATTATATTCTATATGGAAAGGCTTTTTGTAGGATGCTGCTAAAAACAGCAAATTTAAGATGAAGCACATTGAAAGCATATCTGAGGATTTTCCTTCTACCAAAGAGGCTTCCAAAGTGTTCCCACTTTAGGGCCCCAAACCTCCTACTACTTTCCATTATATGCTGACATTTCATTTAAATGTGCCAAGACTTACTTCCTTCTCTCTTAAAAATAAAGCATTTTAGCTCAGACTTATGGTTTTCAGAAAAAAAACGTACATAATTTATATAAAACCTTTACATTATGTGGATGTTCTTTAAACTTTACAAAGGTTTATACCACTCTACATTATGACAACACTTATAAAGGGTTTAAATATTTGTTTAATTATGATTCATAAGTAGGTCATAAACACTTAAAAATCATTAATAAGAATCTAATACAGAAAAAGGGTAACAGTGACTGGTTACTTGCCAAAAGGTAAACCCTATACTGTTAAAGCTGCTGCTGGTCTTACTTTATCTTCTCCAACAGTTAGCACTGAATCTGTCAACTTAATCATATACTCCCATTCATCCCACAAGCCAGCTCTGTCTTTACCTTTTTAATTTGTAGCACATGCTTATTATGACCTAATTAGTAGTCATTGATAAAGTACATTTAAACCATTCATAAACCATTCAACCATTCATAAATTCTTAAGGCATAGTGGTACCAAGAGGTTCTTCACAGTGGGCTCATTTAGAGAAATGTTTTTTTTTCAAGGGACCATTCACTGGAAACCTTTTTGTAGAACTAATAGTAGTTGTTTTCCGGTATTGCTCTAAAGACCCCTTCTGGCACCTATACTTTTAAGAGTGTCAAAAAATTGCAAAAATAGACAGAAATGGAAGAAACATAACATGAGTCAAAACCATACCCAAAATAGAAAATATCTAAGGCACTTGTTTCAGAACAGAAAGCTTTTATTATGTCATGACTAATGTCAAAAGTTACTGAGGGCCCAAGGCAAACTGTTCTCTTCTGTTGATATACTATTAAAAAACCAAACTTTCCTAAATCATTCTGGACCTGCACTTATGATTCTGGAAAAACCCTAAATAATGTAGATTAACACATTCATATGTGCAAATGATGCATATTATTAAAAAATGATTGAAAAATAAGGTTCTTTTTACTCATTATACAAATCTCATTTACAAAAATGAGATTTCTGGCCCCTACTTTTACATGAACATTGAAATAATCATGTAATTCTTTGTGATACATACTACCATTCTAATAACAACATTTTCTAAAAAATTTTTGCAGATAAATGCAAATAGGCTGAGTAGAAATATCACACCATAACACAATATGTGTCTAATTACTGATTAGATAATTGAATTCCAACCATCTTCAAAATTACAGGATCATAATGGTTTTAAAAAAAAAGACCCAACCTTTTTATGATTTATTTTGATTCTTTTTCAGCCTCTGCTGTGTCCATGACTACAGCTTTGAAGAACGAATACCCCTTACTAACACCTCTCAGGCGCCTGGTCACACACAAGGCCCTGAGTCTTCTGATTTCTCTAACACAGAATTGCACTCTAATGGAGGGTTGTCAGAAAAATCCTTCACTCATTTCAAAATCCTCTCACCTCCACTGCTTTTCCCAGCTTCCTCCTCCTTCCTATACAAAAGGCAGACACAACTTTTAAGCTACTGCCAATAGAGCTGGTGTTTAACATGCTGATCAAGTGCTCATTGTGATCAAGTGCTCATGTATGAGATCAAATAGTGTAGTGACTTCTAGAACTCATAGAACTCAACTTCAAATAACATTTTGTCCTTAGAATGCCCAGACATTGCCAGAGTATTTACACATGTACTTCCATGGTCCTTCACCATGAGGCCAGTATATTGAAAGTTCGAGAGGTTTAAACCTTCTGCAATTGAACAAGGGTCACCTTGCAGTGATAATGGATATTAACAGATGGCCCAGGATCCTGTGATCACTCTTAATGAATTCTGACAGAATCAACATCTGTATGAGGAAACCTTGACCCAATACAACCTGAACCGGTTTGACTTGTATTTAGAAATCTACAGAATTCCGGACAAAAATTGCATTAAGGTTGATTGTTTTCTTTAATTTTACATCATTTTATCCCTGAAACTACAAGACTATTCTTCAAATATTAATCCTATTATCTGCATCTATGACTTGAAGGTACCAAAAAGAGTTTCAGGGAAGAAATCTTTTATAGATTTGTGTATAGGAGACATGAGAAGAACCAATATAAAGTTTAAAGAACCTCCACATGAAGGTTCTATGCTAATTAACCTCTCCATGCTTCTGGCCAGACTTGCATTTCATACATATTGATGCCAGCCTACATTTGAAGGTCAAATGGCAACATTATTTTTAATAATTTTAAGCATTTAAACATTACCTGAGTGCAGATCCATGAAAATGATTAATTTATATCCACAGTCAGAAATGGATGAAGGTCACTTTGTTCATACCAAATTCATTTGATTCTCTAAAAAAAGTGATTGTTCTAATCAAGTTTTTAAATGCTTTTTCAATCAGTTAACATCTTTATAAGTTCCGTTTGCTCTACTGTTTGACCGTAGCTGGAGGATTAAAGCTAAATTAGTGAGCTGCACTTGTGACTGTATACCATTCTAAGAGAAAATCATTTTAAAAGCATAACAATATCTCCTCTATTTGTGTCTACAGTGAAGCCAACGGTCATCGATGTTGATATCTTTGTTAACAGCATTGGACCTGTGTCCTCAATAAATATGGTAAGTGAACTGGATTTCCACAGTCTTTACACCACAGACTGCACACTCTGGATGTCTTTTAACATGTCCTTTCAACTAAAAAACCCTTTCAAAACCACATTTACCAGCTTTGTGGCTCAATTTTGAGTGTACCCCAGTTGGAGCGGACGCTATGTTTTTGTGAATAATTGAAAGCAGAGCTAGTGGCAAGCGCTCCAAAGTCTTAGTTCAAACCGAGCAGCCTTTTCCCTGAGGCTCTCAGAGTTTGACCTGAAGGAAAATGAAAAACAGTCAAATAGAAATGGAGTGATAACATAACTGCATTTTCTAGGCAGTGGGAGGCTGCTGATAAGATGGCACTATTATAATAAAATTAAACAATTTTCCTTTATATAAAGAACCGCTAAAAGTGTTTTTGACTTTGTTTGGGTGGTCACAATGTCTGATTGAGTCTGCTACACTTCTGCCGATATGCTTTGAGAGCTTTTATCTGCAATTAAACAGATAATAATTACATCATAAGGGTCCAAATATTCAAACATTTCTTTTTCTAAATTTATTTTTTCATTCTTATAAACATAAAACCATACATATTGGGCACAGTTAATGTGTAAACATTCTGAAAAGCTGTCATGCATTAAATGAGTTTATGTAATTCTGGCAACAATATAGACACATGCCAAGGTTGCTAAACCAAAAGATTCTCTAAGCAAAGCCTTAATCAACATGATCTCATAGCACATTGATGACACATAAAAGGCAAGCTCATCTCACAAACAATGATACCATATCTTAAAGGACTTACTTGCTCATGAACTGACAGTGATTGACAGCAACGCTTGCATCAAGAAACACTACTAGACAATTTCATGTGGAGCTATTTTACCACACTGAATAATGCTGTTGTAAGCCACCATACAGAACCTATTACATTACTGTGATATGGAGAGCTTATTACCTTACTGTGATTTAGAGAGCTCATTACTTTACTGTGATTATTGTAATTATTTTAGGCTACTTAGCCGCATCATTACAGCCATGGTCTACTTATTTTACTTCCATTATGTCAACAGCAGCACTCTCATGAACAAATTATGATAGTTATCCTTCACTCAACCCACTGTGCTTTCTCCCACTCTTCTTCTGAAAATCTCAATTACATCTTCATTAATTGATGAGGTGTGTAACTACACTAATTAAGCAGTTGTATAATTCCTGCTCATAGAGAATGTGTTTTGTTGACATTTTTTAAATGTAATGCATATTATTCTGTCACTGCATTGACACATGTGCACATTGAGTTATTCTTGTACTTGTAATGTACAGATGTGTGTAGCATATTGCTATTTAGAAACGTATCATTTCATGTCAACAATCATGTGATTCTGTTTTTTCTCTGTTAAAGACTGTGATGGTAGTTCACAATATTGGGGAGCTAAAAACAATGAATGTCAATAGCTGACAAATGGCAGTATTGAATGAGAACCCCCATGCCATCTACAGTAATAAAATGATGATGCTAAGTACTGTCTAGATAGCTACTAGTCACATTTATTTTTTTTAATGTGAAACCTTAACATTACAACAAAATTAATAAAGAATCTAGGGATGTTTCATTACCTGCAATAGGTCTCCCTGCATTTAACAGAGGAACACTTGGTAGGCTATATGAATCCACAGCGTGGGCTAGCTGTAAATCAGCCCTATTGTGGGAAATTCCTATATTTTATTAACAATGAGTTTCTATTTATTTGTTAACAGCATTGTTAGCATTTCAAATAATGTCAAAGACTAAACCTTATTTTGATGATGGGCTTAGCCCTACTAGTCCATTTATACCAGTCACCTTAGGAATAGTGACTACCAGAACACAGGTTAAAATGAAGAACACTAGCTTTAGTTTGAATTTGGCTGTCATCCTGGATAAACCATTTGGGAATCTGCAACCTTTATACATTATCTCTTCTTTTATTCATAAATAACTAGACAAATAGCAGCATGTATTTCTTGGCCAACAGTGTGGCTAATTAGTTTGTGAACAAGGGAGTTTACAAAAGGTTTACAGTTGATTCTCAATCTGGACACTAAAGAAGTGCAAGTAAAGCAGGCCAGTATGAGGCTAAAACATGAGAAAAAGATGTCAAAATGAAGGCAACAGGCCAAAAACTAAATGTTTCTTACTGGGCATGTCCATCGCCGGTCCTTAAGCCCATTCAAAGCTAATACTAGACTGACGACAACACTAAAAGGTATTATATCTCCTGGTCTCCTGGTTGACTTTATGAATCAGCTTTTTTTTTTCAGAAAAAAAATGCACTCATCAAATTCAAATGATTTTCAAACAAATGCTAAATGTGACAAAGTAGCTGTGGCATTGCTCAATTACTAAGGCCTCTGAATGAACTCTGCACTACCTACACCTTTAAACTACTAAATATGAGTAAGCTGACAATCCTTTAACCCAGTGGTCCCCTACCTTTATTTCGTCACGGACCAGTTTAATATCAGAAACTATTTTCACGGCCTGGCCTTTAAGGAGTGGCAGATAAATATACGTATTTATACAAATACATGATACTCATAAAAATGGGGATATTTTAAATATATAATAATGGGGTATTTAAAACATAATAATAAACATAAATCCAATGTGTACTCGCAGCTTTATTTACATTTTCATAACAACGAGTCAACAACATAACACGGCAACATCCACATTTTTTTTCTGTGCAGTCCGCGGACCGGCACCACATGACCCAGGGTTTGGCGACCACTGTTTTAACCCATAGAAGTAACAAAACTAGTGAAATTTTGATTGATAACTTTTAATTGATACATCATTTGTCTTTTAATGCATAAGCAAAGAAAGAGAAATGTCGTTTGATTTGAAGTCACTGTTGTGTGTGCAGTTTTGGACAGTCATTCCATATTTTGCCAGGTTTGTCACTCAACAAACAAAAAAATCCAGAAGTTAGAACAGTTACACAATTCCATCTGAATAGTATCTATGAAATAGTGTAAGACTAAATTAAAGTAATAACCTACTTTACTGAAATACAAAACTAAAATAACAATCACTGGCCAATTACTTATTGTATTGTTCAATGTATTTTAATCCATTTTTCTGTTATTTGGATCACCGGCTCCATACAGCTCTTGGATCCTGAGGATTTATTGATTGCTAGTTATTATGCTCCAGTAGCTTTTCTGAGAACATACATAACTGGAAACTAAAAAGAATTTTAACAACTACCTGAAGGACCTGGCTTTATTGATTCTTTGGCTACATAATACTTTCTATGGACTGTTTCAATGCCCTGAGGCACATTTTCCTTCCATAGCAAAGGCAGTCACTATCAAAAGACAATGGTTATTCCAAGGTTGTTCCCTGTTCTTACAATGGAACTGTACGAGACAGACTGTCTTCACCCAGTACTTAGAAAGACTCAATGTGTCTCTTTCAGTGGTGTGTGTACAGGACAAAATAATTGCTTTCTAAGATGTATGGAGATGTTAAAAAATCAACAGTGCACAAATAATACAAATCACCAGAGACCACAGATTACAGTTTATTGCATAGATCTTATGAGATAACAGTATTACAGAAAAAGGGAATGCCTAAAATTGATCACATTTATGAGTCAGGCATCACTATATCTTCCGTCTAAAATATCTAATTTATTCTTCAATACAATCTAGTATTCTGGCAGCTTTTCAGGCCTACAGTGACACAGTACAACAAGATATTTGCACTTCAATGTACCAGATGACCATCTGCACCCTCCAGGGGAGTAAATCATGGAAAAAACCTTGTTATTTTTTATCAAAGAGTTTAATGCCATGTGTAAACACCTTCAAAAGTTTCAAAACATACCAGCAACTCCTCAGTACATTCTGTTCATGTAATTTTTTTTATTTACCATTTTCTTGTCTGTAACATTTGCATACAGCTCTAGAAAAAGATAAGAGACCACTGCATTTTTTTAAAATCAGTGTCTCTATGAGTATAACAATCATTCCATGCCAGTGTCTGTAAAATTCCTACACAAGCACCTCATCCTGTTTTAAGGGTTACCGGTTAGTGATCACCTGAATCAAATCTTATTTAAATGTGGAAAAGTATAAAAACTTGTGGTGGGCCGTTATCGGCATTAACGTGCTGCGTTAATGTGAGACTCTTATCACGCGATAAAAAAAATATCGCCGTTAATCTATTCACAAAGTTGGGTTGGG
>JBBPDB010000108.1:14069902-14086992 GCA_037974465.1 Brachypetersius altus | reverse complement strand
TTTTAGATCTTTAAGTCCATCTCATGAAAAATCAGAGCAGAAACAAAGGTGTTGCGTTTATATTTTTGTTGAGTGTATGTTCATGTGTTTTGAGTTAGTGCACTGATATCAAGGTGCCTCTGTTTCAGTTGAACTTTGTCTGTTCACCCTCACGCTACCCTAAGATTTGCGTTCGTTCGGGTTTTACTTTGTTCGTGTCATGCCTCTTTGCTTTATTTTGTATTAAAGAAAAGAAAGGAAACGGAACTCTGCATCTGCGCCTCCTCCCTGGACGAGCAAAGCCAGGTTGTGACATAACAGTTTTGGTACACACAAACATCACTAAGGGACTGAAAAACAAGGATATGGGCCTTTGAAAAAACTATATGAGAAAAACATAATGTTCCTTTTTGTGTCTGGCTTTTTTACCTTTTTGAACAATGCAATCCATCATGGACATAAACAACGTACTTCCCAACAGAATGAATGTGGCTGTTTCGTTTGCTGCTACTTCAGCTGCTCGGCTGGATATGACTGGTGTAGAGTGTGCAGAACCAAACTTGCAGTAATAGTCGACAGAAAACAAATTAATCATCCACTGCTTTACAATGTAATAAATTAGCACTGGCACAACAGGGGATTAAATTGTTCCACTAGAACACAAACATCTGTTCACAGTTTGTTTCTGGGATTTTTTCACTACCATCTTTCTATCTTTTAACTTTTTTTCGGATGTTTACTAGGTGTTGTATGTGTCCTCTTACAGGCTGACTATCAATGCAGAGTGTCAGCTGCAGCTCCATAACTTCCCCATGGACGAGCACTCCTGCCCTCTCATCTTCTCCAGCTGTGAGTCCACAAAACCTGCTAACCCACTTCTGTTTCAGTGACACATTTCTGTTCAAACTATGCAAAAAATTAAAAAATGCACACTGTCATTGTTGCTGTCATAATAGCTTTCAAAACTTGTCAAAACTTTCTTAAGTAATAAAATTCCACCCCTTAGCTTTGGTTATGGATACTTGAAGTATCTTGTGTATCTCTATGTGATTTTGGAGCTTTATGAGTACAGATTAAGCTTAGATTTTATGAGGCTTTTAGGTTCTTTGGGAGCCATGTCTCCGAGGAGTCATAACTAATAACAGTGCAAACTTCTCTAAAATACAGCATGTAACCATTTCATCTTAAGTTATCTTACGTTTGACCTTGGTGTTTTGAACCACTTTCTCTGTACCTCACTTTGCAATTTGAAGTAATTCACAAACTGGGATTAATGTGTCTTTATTTTGCCTAATCATACTACAAAGGATGTCTGGTGTACAGCTAAAGGAGTCTGAAGGCAGATGCATAGAAAGTTATTTCAACTGACTGAATACCGTCCAGCTTTCTCAATTTTCCTGTTTTTGGGTCTGCTTTTATACAGTCTAGTGGACCTTTTTCCCATATTCTACCTGGAAGGGTGGTTTTCTGATAGGCCCCCATCTTTATCCTTCAGCCTCTGCCATATTCTATATAAAGAGTCTCAAATTATTTTCTGGTGCTTACATTTTTTAACAATTTGAAAAAAAAATCACTAATGTTGACAAATCTCCTTGTATGATAGACATACATTACTACTTTTTCAATCATGCAAAACCAACTTTTAAATGAGATGTGAGCAAAAAGAACCTTTGAAAGGTATAAAGAACTTTCTAGAATATAGAGATTTTTAACGTCAAGAGTTCTTCCAAGTTTTTAAACCTTAAAAATGTTCTTCACACTCAAACATTATTTTGAAAGTTAGTCAACAGATATTGTCTATCTTTTACAGATTAAATGTTCATTTGCAATTTAGTATATAGATGTTCCAGAGAAACTGTATATGAATTTAACTGAATATGGCATCTTCCTAATGTAAGGTGTATTCTGAATACATATGTCAAATCCAGTATCTACACCCCCCCCACCCCACCCCCACCCCACACACACACACACACACACACACATCACATTATAGTCCAACCCTGGGTATTTATTAACTTGTTTCAGAAGAATACTCTGCAGTTTTTTAGATCTTATTGTGATTTCAATCTGTTAAACAGTTCTGTGGAAGTGCTGATGCGTGTCCATAAGACGTTGGATTCAATAGTCGTGGTTTCTAAAAATACAACTAATACAGTGGCTACAACAAAGCCAATAGTAAAACTAGTGCACTTGTCAGTGTCTTTAGCATAGAACAATTAAGAAGAAACATGGCTCATTCACTGAGCTAAACTCACAGAAATTGACCCTTGCCACCCAGACACAAGAGGAATGGAAAGGTCTAGCCGGTCAGCTTTTGTTCACTGTCTCTCAGGCAGAAAGAAGCTGTCAGTCGAAGACCTAAAACATTTCCGGAGCTTGTCTGGAATACAGACGAGGCCCACAGTTTCAGGCTAGAGCCGAGGAAATGGTGGGAGGAAAATGTTAAATGGTCCTTTAGGCATTCCAGTATCCTCATCCCCTATCGACCGGCTCTCATCTCCCAGGTGATGACCTCACACTATTTTCACTCAAAGACCCCGGGAGCACAGCATTTTAAATACAAGGGATATGCAAATGAGGGTTGATGTCCATTGGGCAGGACCGGGTGGCCTGCCCTCCAAATCATTTCTCTCCGTTGTGAGTAGCTGCGGTGCTGAATGTATTCTGAAAGAAATGTCTGTTCCTGCAGAACTCACAGCAAGAGCTCCCCCCGAGAGGAACAATTTGCCAAAAGGATCAGTTTAATATTTCACACCTCGCTGCCCAGCAAAGTAGCATGTCCTCCGAAACATATTTTCAGATGCAAACATGCACACAGTGCACAGGGTCCCCATTTGAATAATCGAACAGACAGATAAAATTCTCCCCAGTTGTTCCTTTCCCTGCCATACTGGTGGAGCTTCACTGACCAGACACATGGCTAGAGGTCCTCCCTTCCCATTGCACCGACTGTATGATTCTGCATTCACCCACCAGATGAAACTGTCAGGATAAACAGTCTGAGCCAACTGTCTTCTTGTTCATTATCAAAAGGTCTGAATAGATTTTATACACGCACACATATATATATATATATTTATTTTTTTTTTTTGTTTGTTTTTTTATAAAGACATAAAGAATAGAAATCTGTGCCTTTTACATACACACTGCCGCAAATTATACAAAGAGTGAACAGAAAAAAGGGAAAAGTGGTCTTTTTTTCCATGGGTGTATATATGCCAGTGTTGAGCATTAGCACTGCTTTAGTGAAACTGCTGGTAAATTTTCCAAACCGAGTTGCTTTTCTATTATGAGGCAGCTTTACCCATTAAGTATATATATATATAGAGAGCGAGAGAGAGCGAGAGAGAGTGAGAGAGAGCGATTTAATTTCACAGACCGAGAGAGAGAGAGATATTTAATTTCACAGACCATATATAAATATACATTTGGTAAATCATGGTAAATGCCTTTTCAGGATGGAAATCTTCTAATCAAAGAGAAAGATTTCTACTTTGTGATGAATAAGCCCCTCTTCTAAGACACACTCAATTTACAGACAGACGTGTTTGTTTTGCTGATTCTAAATGAACACAGTGGAGTTGTTTATTACATAGTGATAATCCAGATCTGAATCTGGTCTTTATGACCAAATGGTAAAGTATGTAATGAAAGTATTTATGAAATAGCCCTGTTTTGTGAATTTTGAAAGTTCTTATAAATTTTCTTTCGATCAGAGTGCAAACAGAAATTGCAGAAACAAAGCTAAAGACCATCAGTGATTTTTCTGCTCTGATATTTAAAAAAAAAAGGGGCAGGTGATTCTAATTTTATTTAGAAATGATGTTGCATACTTCTGCCATGCAGCTAGCAGTGCAGCAGTCTCCAGCTCTGGTCCTAGAGTAACTATTTTTTGGTGTTTTCTTGGCACAAGCACATCTGGTCCAAATAATCAGCTTGTTAAATAAAGTTCCGTTTTGTCCAGCCCAGGTCAGTGGTCCAGTTGAAAATCATGCATAAACTGGTTTCTAACATTATTCTCAATCCTAAGGAAGAAAACAACCAGCAAGTTGCAAATCTGTCTATCATATGTGAGCAGGCCAGCTGCTGGATAGAGCCATGGTAGAAGTAATGGCTTTTCCACCAGGTGTAGATGGTCAATCATTTTCCAGGAAAAAAACAATGGTCTGGATGTTGGCTATTATTTCCAGGCTATGATTTTATTTTATGTTTGCAGCTAGTACATAAAACTCTGTTATGTCCTTGTTTTGATGGCAACTACTTTTCTGGCACATGGACCATGAGACCTTGATACCATTAGTTGAAAGAATTGCTTTGACCCACCCCACTCAGTGGACCAGCTAGGGACCACATTAGCATCCCCATCAAACAAGGGGGCACAGATAAATCTACCAGCACTCAGATACTACTCTCTCCCTCATATAAGGGATCATTTCACTGGCCATTTGGAACAGAGCACCCAAAAAGGAGAAAGGCTCAAATATGAGGCTAATTTATCCAAATTAACTGTCTCATCTGAAAAGTCCAATAAAAAATGATTTGATTTTGGCTCTTTTTCTCTGTACATATGTGTCTAGGTTCTTCACACTCAAAATTGCAATTCAGCCATCCATTGCCATCGTATTCCTAGATATTCTTGTTTTTCTTATTTGTTCTATTATTTTCTTTACATACATGTTGCATTGGCATCTACTGAGCACATTCAATGTGTTATAAGTAGGGGTTGACATAATTGTTTTGTTCTAGTACTCTAATGAGTACCATTAATGAATTGGTACGCATCCACATTCGACCTTTTTCACCTTACCATGGGCACTGAAAGCATTACAGGGCGGGCAGACAGTGACAGAGGCGCTAAGATCAGACCTGATCTGACTGAATTTTGATTGTTGAAGAAGCAAGGCTCAGCGGACCGGCAGGAACCATTTTTTAAAACGTTATCATTATTTTTCTTTTTAAGGTTTTCCTTTCCTGAGTGGTGGTACTTAGAGATCCAGTATGAAGTTACTCAGATTAGGTCCGCATTTGCGCAGTGAAGACTGAAAACTGGTGCGCATTCTTGCTTGTGTACCACTTAGTACCACTGGTTATAAGTCATACTTTCTTTTTTTCACATGTGGTCTACAAAGTTCAAGCTTTTATGCATTATATCAGTGTGCCAACAGAAATTGCAGAAACAAAGCTATATAAAACTGCCAGATATTTACAATAAATGAGTAGTTCCCAACCTTTGCCTGTGTCCAAGACAAGCCAGGCCCCCCAACCCCAACTCCTACCCACATAAATGCTCAAAAAGAATAAAGGGCCTGGACCACAGGTTGGGAACCACTGCTATAGATCATCAGTGATCTTTTCGGTCTCTGCACATTTAAAACCGTGATTGAGAAAGGCAAGAGATGCTGTTGTTATGACGTGAATGGGCCAGTATCACAATATAATTAGAGCCTGGATCTCTGGCATGGACAAGACAATTAAGGTGTTTAACCGGAGCCAAATCGGACTGAAGTTCATTAAAAAGCCGGAAGTCTTTAAAGATGAGAGGACAGCAACCATTACCTTTGATCATGTGTCCCTTCCTGTCGGCAGCACAGCTTCCTTTTTCAACCTTTTCAATCCCTGTAAGAACAGGATTGGCTTCCACTCAGCTTTGATGTCAGAGGGGTTGATAAGATTTAATGGTGAAGCACTTCTGGGAAGATGAAACATGAAAATATGTTTTCGTTTCAATGCAATGATCTATTAAGTGCTACAGTTAGAAACTGGATAGGTTAGACAGTGATGGAGCAGACCTCCAGTGTATGGCAAGTTGAAAGAAATCACTGCTCACACTCTGGAAAGATCAAAGATGCGATCTTAACTATCAGACTGCTACGTGTAGAAGCTTTCAATCAACTGAGTTTACCTATAAAGAGATAATCAACCTCTCTTTGTGGAAAACATAGAATGCATATGTTTCCAGTCTTAGCTTAAATAGCATTCCTCATCCATTAATGTTATGAGTTTAGTGATCACACAAGAGATTTGTGTCTCTGTAAACCAAATAACTGCCTTTGAAAAGTTATTTCTGCTTCAATGCCAATTGCAATTACCTGTAGAGAATTTTCTTGTGGGAGTTTCAGCACACGATGACCTGTGATGAATCTAAAATCAATAGCAACCACCCATTAATGGCCCTGTTTATTCTATTCCACAGTGAATGTAAAATAAAGTACTGTGGCTGCCTTAATAATTTCTATTAGTCAGATACATGCACATACACAGATACAGAAAAAATAACTACAGTCTGGTTTCCCCTAAGGAGTGATTCATTTAAAGTCATCTTAACTGTTAGAACATGTTCACTATGTGATCCATTACATGTAAAAAGTGTGGAAATGAAAAAAAAAACTATTTTAAAAAGTTCAAAATGGTTCACTAGTACAACTGGCAGTTTTCATTTTGTATTTCAACCACATTCAGTGATCAAAACCTGAGTGCATCCTATCACTGTAAAGTAGGAGGTAAAGGTGCAGGGCTTGTGAAATGGGCAAACCAGACCCCACATAAAGGTATATCTAACTTATACATACTAAAGAGCAGGGATGTCACTAGGACGGAAAGACAAGGGGGGCTTAGCCCCCAAGGCTGTAGGAATGAATTAGCATGTATAGAGGCTGAAAACTTTTCACCAAAACCTTTCCTTTCACTTAAGGAAACAAGTAAAGTTAAGCAATGAACAGTTATTGTCACCTACTCATAGTATTGTTCTGTTAAACTGAGTACAAACGTCGCTACCAGAGAAATATTTCTAAACGGGCTAACAAGCAGCTATGTGTAGCTTCGCCTGGGTCCTAATGCCTGCCTGCTACCTACAGCGGCTTCAACTGCCAGTACATCAATTTAATTCAATAATGATGCCTTATTATTTTTCATTTCTATTCATAGTCTTGTTTCTATTTGTAAAGTGCGTATCTGCGCTCACTGATATCTTGTATGAAATGTTTGGATATATAATTTAAACATAGTATATTAATTACTATATATATACGGTGGCTTGGGATAATAGACCTAATGACGCCCATGTGGTTTAATGCAATTTGTTACACAATATAATTAATACAAATAAACAACTCTAACATAATTATTACTTTGCTAGTACCGCAGTGGCTTATGCAAGCATATTATGGAAATAAAACTGTAGTTATTTTATGAGTTATTTTATTTAATGAGTTCATTAGAGATAGTCTTACTCATGCAGTGATGCCAAAATGCCTACACTAACTAACCTGTTTAGTGGGCATTGCTAATTTAACAAGTTGAACTATCATTTGTGAGCTCAAGCTCCAGCAGGAACATTTACCCACCTCAATCAATGAGCCTTTATATACTGTTTGCCACCAAATGACCAGTTAATCCACTCAATCAAGTGCCTCTGTGCTCAATTCATTAGAATGACATTACATTTGCAGCGCAAAGCAAATGGGATGCCGTAACAATCTTGAGCACAAAGCTCTGGAAAGGAGTATGATAAACACTTCATTAAGGAAACCAAATGTCACAGAGAGGTCCTCAGTTAGAGCACAACAATACAGAAGAATTACATTCAATGCTTATAAGGGGAGCTGGCAAGCAGTGACAATCTCAATATAGAGAGAGTAAAGGAAAGGAAATATATAATGTATAAAATAATAATAAAATATATAAACTAATATAATGCCTGAATTTCAGGGGCATCTTCTTCTCATTTTGTATTTTGTGATTTAAATCCATAGTATGTCACTTTGAATGAAGTGAGAGGTAGTTCATTCAAAAGGCGTATTTTTATTAAGAAACCTACATTATAAGAGTGCTCTTGATCAGATTACATTACATTAGCCATGCTAAGGTAACCTCATTATGTGTCTTATTAGGTCTACCAGCTCCTTACTGCTGAAAGTAAATAATTGGAAAAAGACTTACGGATGGGAGACTTATTCAGAATATGACTGAAAGAGAACAAGAGATTAATGTCAACCATAAACTATGAGCAATATGAACGATGTCCACTAGTAACACAGTCATTTTAAGGGTAATTGTATTTGATTTAGGATACAGTAGCACTGACCGCTCATACTGAACATGTGTTCCACTGCATTTATAGACTGATGATAGAAATGCAGTTGTTTGTCTGCTACTCATAATAGCCTTGCAGGAAATTGTTTAAACTTATTAAACACTGTCCAAAGTTCCATTTACCCTTTATACAGGGACACTGATGTAAAAGATTATAAAAGAGTGTGAGAATGGGAATGTACCTTTATACATGTATAAAACAAAAATAAAGCATTGGGCCACTTACCATTCCTTCTGCAGTTCCACTACTAGACAATTAGCATCAGCTCTGTGCCAGAAAGATGCTATTATCCTAAGGTCAAAATCACAAATGGAAATTTGATTGAATTTGCAAGCTTGTTGACATGGAGTTATGCCAGATATGGGGGTTCAACAGGCCAGATCAAAGGACATTGGTACAAATTTGAAGAGCATGCAGCCTCTGGATATCACCAGAAACCATTACCAGTACTGGATGACACTTTCATTTAAAGAATAGATTCCAAAACAGAAAAAAGTCTCAACTGGACCCATAAGATCTATGATAACCTACAGGAACCACATTTGCTCAGGATTTAAATGCACATCATGCACAATTTCAACAGGCTTAGCACTGAGGTGCTTGGGGATAGTGATCTCAATTATTATAATACCCCACTGTGCTTTCTGGCATCCAAATATCTCAAAATGTTTTTCTTAAAAAGAGGAGATATATTCACACATTTGCTGAGCGCTATTCAATAGAGCTTTTAAGGCTTTTGCAAAAGGAGTGTTCTTCGTGTGTTCTTTAGTAAATGCAGGAGTAATTTATTGTACCATGACAACCAAAAGAAAACTTCTTTTCATGGTTCTATGATAGACAAACTGCTGTTGATGGTTCTTTAAAGAACCTCTTGAAATGGTTCTACATAGTAACACTTTTGTTTCTACCAAAGCAACATTTTTTTCAGAGAGCTTGTGGTTACATCATCTGCTGAAACCATCATCCATCAGCTTTAAGGTATTGTTTTATAGTGATTCTGGATGCTTGGAGTTTCTTTATTCATTTACATGTATTTACTTGATTTTGTGATGACTCACTCTTTGCAACTATTGCAACAAAAACCAGGGTAAAAAAAAAAGCAAAAATGTTCTTTGCAGCTGATACAAATATTTGTCTCTATCAATGCTGACAGACCGAACACTTTTTAGTTTAATACTTTTTAGATGCTTTTACCTGAGCAAAGGCAGAAAACAGGCAGAACTGTTTATTAAACTCATGTCCTATTAAATTCTACCTATGGTTTTGCGAAACATAACTGAATTAATGCATGAAGAATTTGATCTAGGTTGTTACATCAAAACTGTTTAGAATAAAGATCGGCAAGAAAGCTTTTGGTGCCCTCTAGTGGCCACCTTTCAAAATCACACAAAGACATCCATCCTGGAAGAAATGTTTAACAAGAAGACTTCAATAAAATTATACTGATGTTCATAATCAAATACAAAATTAAGGCCATTGTTATTCATACCCAGATGTAATAAAATCAACAAACTTACAACAAAAGCAGGTGCAGGTCAAATACCGTACTTTGGCACTACCTTAAATACAGGCATACTGCTTCTTCTGTTTACATTATTATACACTCATTTCATAATTTTGATTCTAAAATAGGCAGCCAGTAAGATTTCCAATTGTTTTATCTTATTTAGGCTCATTCGTGGTTCGTACTGTTCATACTGTTACATTACTTCTTCATTGCACTAGTGTTAGCTAACAAGATCAGCAAGGCTGCTCAACAAGACTTTAACTAACAAGCTCCACTCTATGACAAAAACACTTTCCCTCAGAATAAATAAAGTTCTTTCCTATCTTATCTTAGCTATTCACGACTGTGACCGAGTGCTTTTTTATTCCTAAAGTGATCTTAAGGGCACAGCTTCCATGTGTCAATAAAGAGTGAAGAGTTAACTAGTGGTCCTAATTGTATCTGTATTACATTATGTCCCATTCTATAACTATATATAACTCTAACTGCTACAATAGACAATAACTGAGCCTGCTTTTGCTAAGTAGACACGTCACTGGTCATGAGTGATCAGGTCTGTACACATAGGCATCTTATTTTTAGTCATCTCCACATTGTCATTCTTTAGTTCTCTCCCACTCTCTGGTGTCAAAAAAAGAAGGATTGATTCTCCTTTTGAGTTTTGGTTCCTCCCAAGGTTTCTTCCTCCAGCTTTAGGGAGTTTTCCTTGCTTCTGTCTGGTTTGCTCACTGCAGGCCCGGACCTGGATTCCAGAAGTGACTACACTATCCAACCCTAGCTGCTTGAGTAAACGTGTCACAGAATGTTCAGCTCAGAGCAGCTAAGAAGAAAACAGCATATCAGTAGCAGCCTCAGGAAAAACATACAGTTAAATTAAATGAATATTCTGTGTTGAGCGTAAAATACCATGGACACATATTGTTGTTACTATTAAACCACCCATTCATCTCTGTATACTCCATGTACTTTTATGTCATCAGTACTGGCCTGTCATCATCTTCTTTGAGTATTTGGATGGATGGGTGGCATAATGGTATCAACAGTATGTCTATACTGTAATAATATGCTCAGCACAGTTTAATTGAAATGCAGTTTTTGTATGAACACATGCTAGAGATTAGCTAAGCGGTTTCTTTCTGGTGATTCAGTGATTCAGTCAGACCCTCTGTGTTTACTTAATTACACCCGTCTGTTTAATAACCCATGGCAGTGCTCCTCTAAGAGCTGCTCTAAGAGGTGTTCAAAAGCATGTGCTGTTAAATGTTGATCTAGCAGAAAGGGCTCTAGAGTTAACTACAGTCCACCCTCTGATGTACTGTATTCAACACTTATCATCACAGCAAGGTGCACCCAAACTTCAAAGTTTCAGACTTCCTGGAGTTCACAGCATTTCTGTGCCATCTGCTGCGGGCTGGAACCAAGACAGTAGCCTCGGTATTTCCAAAATCCTATAAATAGCAAGGAGCACTTCCCTGTGCCACACTTTACTCAAACACAGCACCAATTCATGTACATCAGAGGCAGGATATGAGGTCATTTCCTCCTGCCTAAGAAAACCTCAAAGCTGATTCTGTCTTCTGGAACATATGCTAATTTATTGCAACATGGACAAATGTCACGGCTGAAGATTGCAGTATATTAAAGTTTTTCTATTAGTCGCACCACTTTAAGTACCAAGGGAGAGGACGGTAATAATAAGACTTTGATAAAGATTGCATAGTTTGACATTTAGTTTTATATTGTTGACTTTTTCTTCAGGGAGCAGAGGAATAGTTGTAATAGTCTGCATCCTTTCTACTCAGAATAGTAGTTGAAGCAAATGTGCCCCCATCTTATTTGCTCCTTCCTATTTCCCCACCTTTTGGGTTTCTGTGTTGACTCTGCCCATTCCCTGTCTCAGTGTGTTCCGCACAGCGAAGGGTGCGTCACTCTGAGGAATGTGTGTCTCAGCACTGTGTGGAGAGTGTGGTTAGGACTGCTTTGGCGGGGTCCATATAGCAGTCCAGCTCTCGACGAAGATCTTTACTACTAGTGGATAAGCCGATAGTGGGGACTTATTGATAACCCATACAAACACAGGGGCAAGTCCCAGGCCTTCTGTTGCAATCACTATAGCAACACAGTTGTTTCGTTGATTTAAATTATTATGGTACTACTTAAGTTCTTCATCTTCAAATATTCAAGTATTTGTGTGTTAAAGTGATACTTATATTGAAACTGACTTTTGATTGGCTGCAAATACTGAACATAAATATAAGAAATAACCCATTGAAAGTGTTATGTAACCATTTAGCCAGAACCGGATATTCTTACAAATAATTTACAATGATAATTTAGTGTACCACATCTCAACAGTGAAAGAAAGGGCACGGTACACAGGTTGCAACTATGTGCAACATATTTCATTATATATTCTGACATGCAACTGGTCTTTTTATCCTTATTTCATGATGCCATTTCTTATGATTTTATGCTTTTGTCTGGTATCAATAATTGATTAGTATGGCTACGTCCAAAACTATGTACTACTATTCATTTTGTTCTAATAAATGCCTTGCTAATTGTTGTGAGCCAGTCTGACAGGGGATGAAGCCCCCCCAGGGTAGGATGCCACCCTTTGTTGCTGACCATGGCTTGTGTACTGGCTATCAAGCATCCATGCTAACTTTAAGTTTTAAGTTATTACTGCTGGAACTGATGTCAAAATAATACTTATAACCATAGTAGCGCTAATCATAAAGTTACCATTAATATAATCAAAGTAATTATACTAAACTGACATTTCTGTTTTATTGTTGTTTGTCTTTTGGCAGAACTTCATTAAAATGAATTTCTTTTTAAAATGTGTTTTTCCAAACTCTAGCACAACATTAAAGAGCTAAACACACTTGGAGTTGACTGATAACTATCCAATCTGTTATGTCTGATGGGAAACATCATATAACACATGTTATTTCTAATTCTTATTCTTATTTTAAAAGAAAAAATTAATTGACTTATGTTCTCTAGGGCTTATGTATTGTTGGGTTAGACGTTGGCTAGTTATTATTTGGACAGTTGTTGTATAGATGCTCTGACTGCAGTATCTTGGTTAAATAGTTTTTTAAGATTTAAGCTGTTTTTCAGGTAAGAAACAGTCGTGGAATTTTTAAGCACTGATGTACGTCGCTCTGGATAAGAGCGTCAGCTAAATGTAAATGTTGTACTTGTATAATTGTACAAGTTGCAAATCAAAAATAAATGAAGTTGTTCTCTCTTGGACTGTGGCATTGCTGAGGATGAAACGTATTACATCCAGACAGTCATTTAAAACTTAACTAATAACACACGTTCCTAAAAATGTAGAGACTAGATATTATTAGATACTGTAGAAAATGATTAGATACTGTAAAACCTAGACAATAAACTGATGCAAAACTGATGTGAGCTCCTTACACAGCAGGGTTTCTTCCCTCTATATAAAATAAAAATAGTTTATACAATTTCTTGACCCTAAATGAGTGTAGGTTTATGTATCATTGCCCAGCACATGTTAAACTAATACACAGGTATGGAATTTTCCTTTACTCCTTAAAGGTCCTTCTTTGTTTGGTTCTACAGATGATATATTTTGACTGATCAACATTTTCCATGGTGATCATAATCCTTGGCAGCATTATGCTTAGCTATTGGTGTAGTGCACTAGTTAACATTGCTGCTTTCCAAACTGCAGACCCGAGTTTGATTCTCAGTTTAGTCTTATTCATTTACTTCATGGCACCCCGAGTCCTTGGGCAGTACATTTGACTGTCTCTTTAACTTGAATCAACCGCTCGTCTCTCTAAAAGCATCTGCCAGTGTGTAAATGCATCATTCATGATGTGACAGTAAGAATGTGTCTTCAGTACCTTCTTAAGAATGCTTTCCAGATCTGATGTGAACAAGCTGTGTGGACGAGAGTTCGATAGACAGACATTAAAGTTATTCTGGCCATCATACTGAAATACAGCACATTTCTTTGTGGCCAAATGTTTAACATAAACAGGGCTGGTGAAAGCCTGCTTACTTTGGCTTTTGTGTTATGTGTTGGCTGGAGCACCTAACATTATAATTAAGGCTTTATTTACTAGAAATGGAGAGAAAGGCTGCCAAGAAAGGTGGACAAGAGACAAGAAAGCATACAAAACATTCCTGACAGGAAGAAAACGCCAGAAAGTAGAACAGCTAAGGGCTGTGACTGACACACTGAGAAACAGAGCCTGCTTTATGCAGCCTTGCCAACTTGTAGGAATTTTAGAGGCCCACTGCCACAGCCAGACAGCAGTCGTAGTAACAAGTGGGTGTTTTCATCTTTTTCTCATACTGCATGTCTTTAGTCTCACACAAATCGGTTTATTTATACATACCACCCTTGGCGCAAAGAAATGAAAGTACAGGAGAGGCGTTCAGTGATGTTCTGTTCTATCACTTTCACAATGTCCTTCACATTCCATACCAAACCAGCAAAAGATTAGTTCAACATCTTCACCCACAAGGTTATGTTTATCAGAAGGTCCACATCTTCACACATTCCTCAATAGGTTGTTCATCCATGTTGAGTATGTGGGGAGCTCTGTTCACTGTAGTCTCATTTGTGACAGAGGCAGCCACCAGCAGTTACAGATCTTTAGATGCTGCTTCCATGTGTCTGCTACAGATGGCATTAACAGACTTCTCCGCCTAATGCCATCTGAAAAGACATGACAACAAAAGAATGGGTTCTTTTTAACCCTCATGTTATGTTCAGATTCACTAAACTCCTTCATGCTTAGTGTCAGTTTGAGCCCTTCAATTTAAACCTCAGAAAATGGTTGAAATTAAGATTGCTACCAAGTTTATGTGTCAGGTACTTTATCTTTCTTTGCTGAAAATAGTGAAAAATAGTGCTTTAAATAAAACATACATGTAATGTAAAGTTTTCATGGATAAAATGCCCACTCCCAACCGAAGTCATGCGAACTGTAAGTGGTTCTCACACTCCTGCAGGTATGATTATTTTCAGTTATAGCCCTAAAGCAGAGAGCAGAGGTTTTTTAAATATTTTAAAATTCCATGTTACAATGCACTCAATATCATCCAAAAAACTGTCAGGGTCAAACTGACCCCAAAGAATACAGAAGAATACAAAAGGTGTACAGGACATTGAAAACATATTATCATGTTCATTTTTTGTGTTTATCCCCATTAAATTAAGAAAATCCATGTAATCTGAAACAAAAAATGTTATTTAGAGACATTAAACATTGACTGTGATGTCAAACTGACCCCAAACATAACAGGAGGCTTAAGTATGAACTGGGTTAGGGGAAGTAACAAAATAAAGGTGAACATAAAGTGTTCTCTTAATTGGTTTTGATTAGTGCACAGAGAAAGTTATGCATTCATCATGTATAAAATATATCAAAACGTTTACATTATTGATCAATTATTGCCAAATTATTGTATCTGTGTGTATTTGAATCAAATAAATTCCATGTATAATAAATAAATGGTCAAAGGGAAAGAACCAGTGCCTAGAATGGGGCCTAGACAGAAGCCTCTGTTCATTTCTGTGTAAGTACACCCCTCCTATTTGAGATTACAGTAAGACACTCCCCCTTTTCGTTCCTTCTATCGACAGAAAAGCTTCAGCCAGTTCAGGACTTCTCGCATGCCATCCATAAACATATCTCAAATAAAATTATCAATGTCTGTACAGTTTTTAGTCAAAACCAACAAAAAAAACGTAAAGCTCTGAATCTCTTCTTGCTCCTCAGCTACTGGTGTATAACGGCAGCCTGGCTGCAGTGGAATGCAGCTATGGCTGTTGTTTCTCAGCCTTATCTTTTCACTCGCATTGCCTAATTGTCCTTGAAAACCTCACTCACTCATAATGACAGAGAAAGATGCTCAGATGATTCTTTTTATTCATTTTTTGACATTTGCTTCTTGACCATTTGCTTCACGTTCGAGATATTTTACAAAGCTCTGTTGCTGTGCTCTTCTAAGAAAGAGACATATTCTCAAGGATATTCTTAAAATGAGGTTATTCATTTTGGTAGTACTCACACCCACACATGTGTAGTGCGTGAATTCAGTCATGTAAAAGGCACTGCTTTATGTCATGATCACGGAGACCAACAAAATGCTACAGACTTGGCATACAGACTGCTGTTTGGTTCTCGTTGTATCAGTATTAGGAAAGAAAACATACTCCATTATATGAAATGTTGAGTAGCTTGAACACACACACACATATATATATATACATTTTTTTTTAAAAAGTAGAAAAACACACACACCATAAAATATATATATATATGCTTTTGCGCAGCTGCTGAAGTTCCACCTTTAAATTACTGTAGAAAAAACAACAAACCTGGGAGCCTGAGACGAGGGCATTAATCCCCCCTGCTTTAAGAGAAAAGAAAAGTTTTTTTCCAGTCTCTAAAAGCCAGTTGTGTGCCACCTGGGGAAGGGCCTTTTTTCTCTCAGAGAGCAGCCGCCTCCCTCCCCCCGTCCATTCATCGTCCTGAGCCTGGTGGGTTGTTAAACCGCAGGCTGCCCGGTCCGGCACTTTTTGCAGGAGCCGTAGATGGCAGAGAGTAGATAGACAAAGGCAGTGAGGCAGGCGAACACAGAGGCAGTGAGGTAGACGCCATACAGGCACAAGGACTTGTAGTATTTCACATTGCAGAAGGAGTTCTTGTCTGTCTTGTAGATCATGATGCCAATCGCAGACAAATAAAGCAGAGTGGCAGCGATGTCATGCACCATGTTGGTTAACAGCCACCTTTCTCCTCCCACGACAGGGACCAGGTCCTGCTTGTTCAACAGGGTGAGGAAGAAGAGGGCCAGCGTGAGGAGCCAGAAGAACACAGCCACAAACAGCACAAAGTGGACAGAGCCCTCATACTTGGTGGTTGCAATGGTGACCCAGAGACCGGCTCCCAGAAGGATTTGGAGGATCCGTACAATCCCAACGAAGCTCTTAACGAACTCCAGGTAATTCCTCCTCACCTGTGGCTGGGGGGACATCTCCTTGCTCTGGAGTTGGTCTCCTCTGTCTGTCTGTCTGTCTCTCTCTCACTCTCTCTCTGTCCTGTTTAGGGTGGAGGCTATTTGCCACAAGCAGAAAAAAGACAACCACAGACCTCAGGAAAGGAAGAAAACAATGTTGGCGACTTCACAAAGAGAAACCAGAGGAATTAGTGCGTGGAGAGGAAAGCACAGCACTGCTTGAGCACAGCCTCGAGGTTTTGAAATTAGTTTTCTGTGTTTCGTCCCTTCCGTTTCCTCCGTGGAAGCTGGAGAGCTTTGTCTCCCTCCCCTTCTTTTCCACCCAGCAGCTGGAAGAGGAAGCTCTGGGGGCAAGGGGCTGGCCTGAAACCCTAACCATCCCTCCCTGAGTCAGAAGGAGAGAGAGAGACAGAGTGAGAGAGAGAGAGAGAGAGAGAGTGTGAGAGAGAGAGAGAGAGAGAGAGAGAGAGAGAGAGAGAGAGAGAGAGAGAG
>JBBPDB010000108.1:14040666-14063030 GCA_037974465.1 Brachypetersius altus | reverse complement strand
GCGTTGTCCCTTGAAAAGATATAATAAAATATTTACAAAAATGTGAGGGGTGTACTCACTTTTGTGAGATACTGTATGTTGAATGGGTTGGAAATAATAAAAAAAATTATTTTAAAAATGACCTATTGTAGTGTCCAAACGTCTGGCACAGTAGACATTTTCTCTTCTACATATTTGGTATACTACACCATAATAGGCTCTGCTCATTTTGGGACAACTAAGCCGATACCTAATACCTCAAGAATCGTTGAAATGCTCAGGAAGTCTGTGTTTTCAGAACAGAATGGAAAATCGTGCAGTGACAACACAAATGCCAGTCCATGAAATTTTTATAAGTCATCTAATTTAAAAAGCAGGTTTTGAGCAGGCCTAATGTGACATGTAATATAGATGTTTTAGCTGTTTTCAAGGATCACTGGGCAGATGTACATGTGCCTTCGGAATGACCCCACTCTACGCTAAGCATGGGTCTGAAATTATCATTAGATTTACTATGGCCAGAACTAATCAGTTACACTGTACGCTTGAGCACTTGCTAACTGTGCGTGCCGGCGCTGGATTTAAAAGGTACAGAAAATCACCAGGCTGTCAAGTGGGTAAAAAGGAGAAAATGAAAGGTCAATCAGTTGTTAATAAATCTCTATCTTGCCACTGTGACTCTTGCTATAGTTAAAGAAAGTCTTCCAACAACATCTGAGACACTTTTGTTCGTTTGTAACTGGTTTGAAAAGGTGGAGGAAAATCCATACAAAACAAAGCCCCTGTAGATGCCTAAACCTTAGTAGAGCAAACTGAGCTGCACTTCAAAAACATCTGTATATTTTATTCTTCCTTAAATATACATGTATGAGGGATAGAAATACATGTTGTGCATTAACATGCTCGTGGTCAGGAAATTATGCATTTAGGATTGTAGTCCACATAAGCAAAATGCATCCTAAATGAACGTGATGTGGTACCCACTGATATCAGGCCCACTGTGTTTTTGGAAGGGCTGGTACTGAATTGAATGTACTTGTTTCAAATCTGCTTGTTTAATTAACTTATTTTTAATCATGTGGAAAGGCTGCCCAAATTCAGTGAATTCAGTGAATTCAGTGCATTACATTTTTCAGGATGTTCCCATTACTTGACGTAAAGGCAGTGTATCCCCATGGCTTGATAAAAGATTATGCTGTGATTCATCCACCAGGTGACTATGTGGTGATGACGGTTTATTTTGACCTGAGCAGAAGAATGGGCTACTTCACCATTCAGACCTACATCCCCTGCATCCTAACAGTGGTCCTCTCTTGGGTCTCCTTCTGGATTAAAAAAGACGCGACGCCAGCCAGAACAGCTTTAGGTACAGGCAACTAACAAAAACACATCCCCCCAGATATTTAAGTCCCATTTTACACCGCTGTGTGCCTAACTGTGTCCATCATTTGCTGGCAGGCCACAAATTCTCATGCCTAGCATTTCAAACAGGCTTAGAGCAATGTGATTTAGCATAATCAATGTCTCTACATATTTCCATGTTCATTTCATTGCAGTACATTTTTTCTATTTCACACAAATCTCCTCATGGCTTTCAACTGCATTTTGAAAGATTTGTTCATTATTTAAGAGAAAAAAAAGAAAAAAAAAATAACACTAGGAAATGTGTTTTACTACAACTTACTACACATTTAATTAAGTACTGGCTACAACTGTCTGAAGTACTGCAGGCTATGGGAGGAATGTACCGATTGCAATGTATTTGTTAATGAAGCACTGTGTATTTAAAAAATTCGTCCTTAAAATAAGAATCAAAGCTGTTATTCTTCTGCATGTTTCCTGCTGAACTTCATGAATGCAAGTCCTACATGAGTCTTCATTGCTAACCTTTTTCTTGCTTTGTGGGAATTGTGCATGTTTTTTTCCTGTTGGCTTCATACATTTCTTTGTAGTTTTCTGCTTTCAGTAAGCATGTGCAGCCCTGCTCACTGTTTGTTCAAGGTAATTTTTTTCAGTTCAATTCCTTTCCTTCTTCCATGTATTTATTTTTCTGAGGTCATTTTGAATTAATTTCACTTGAGTTAGTTTCTTTGATTCTGTCTAGCTTTTTTGTTTGTACTGTCTTTTATGTTCCTGTTTTCATGTTTAAGACGTAGCTCTGAGATTCCTATCCTTATGAATTCAAACATAAGATTAAGAAATCAACAGCTTTAATTTCACATGCGCAGCATCCAAGATGCATTCTTTTGTTAGAATTATGTTGTTTAACATTTCAAGCAGCCTAAGACATTTCAGGGGAAATGCTTTGATGCGCATGGTGACAAGAAGCTTACTCCTGTCTGTAACAAGCCAATCCTCATTTACGCTCAGTAACTGAATCTGTCGACTACCCAAGTGCATTCACACTGCAAAAAGTGTGATAATCCATAAATCTCACAACCTTCCACTTCTCAGAACTGTCTGCTGACCTTCTAAACCCCTCTCCTAGCAGGTCCTTGGGTAAATGTATCTGGTAGAATAGCCCTCCTGTGTATTTTCAGGATAACAACAGGATCAGTGGTAGACAAAGCCCATCGGTTTTGCCCTGCAGATCCTGCAGCTCGAACACAAGTAAGGGAAATGGAGGGAAAAAAGGACAGGAGTTGTATGTTCCATGTTGGGAAGGAAAAACAGCAGGCAAGACAGTCCAGGAAGGAAAGAAAAATGAATGCAATTAATCAGTCTGACAAAAGAAGTCATTATACTTTCCGTGAAGAGAAGGGAAAATAGGCTACAAAACAGATTTGTTTTACAGGCATCTTTTTCGATCGATGGAGTCCAGGAAAAAAGATGAGAAGGATAAGAGAAGAGAGAGAGAGAGAGAGAGAGAGAGAGAGAGAGGGCTTACAGTCACAGCCATGGAAATGTCAGGCCAAACAGTTTGCCGACCAGGGTCTGGACTTCAGTGGAAGAATTTTAGCCCTAGAACAACCTGCCGGACTTTGATGGGTGATTTTTAAACAAACACCAATATCCAGGTGTGTGGGCCTTAAAGCTGACTGCTGAAGAAGAGCAGCTAAGCCTTGATGAGGTAGTGCTTGAGGTTAACCTCCCTTTTAGTCGTAGGACAGATGGTGCGCTTATAGGCCACATGGACTAATTATTTCACTGGTGAATGAAAAAGCCTTAGGAGCGAAATCAGTGAAATCAGACAGAACAAAGTAAGAATATTACACACCGAGTCTTCTCACTTACACATTAACAAGCCTTTCTGCACAACAAGCTAGTGCAAAGTGATATCACCTCCCCACTCAAAAGTAAGTGTTTCTCTGAAAAACTTCAACTATGGAAACTTTTGAATGCTCCACTGAAGTCACTGAGTAATGATGTTTCCAAGAATGTTTACTAGGAACCAAAAAATGGAAAAGCAATGTTCTGTAGCCCTTGTGTTTAAATATGAGGAACTGAATTCATGACAACTGTTTTCGTCTTTCTCACCAACAAAGAGAGTATATAGAGTAAGCTTTTTGCAAATACACTCAAGAGAGCTTTAATTTTGGCAGCCCTTTGACTACACGATAGAGGAAATGGCAGCCTAACAGGTTAAGGTAATCACTATGGCCAGTGGTGGCAGAGTAGAGAGGAAGAGAGTGAAAAACGTCCGCCCGAAATAGATGTAGCTCGCTTGTTTCCATAGAAACCTCTGGAAAACAGTGGCACAGTCACTGGGTTTTTGTACCTCTATAATGTTCAAGGGGAAACAGAGTGGGGATGTGTAAGACTTAGTCTAGATATGTGGGAAGGATTTTCAGTTTGAGACTTTTTCCATTTCCATCAGTGGCTAAAGAAAAGGTGTCAAAGCAAGAGATAACACAATAACTCAGTCAAAGAGGAGGTATAATACTTATTACTGAGGTTATTGTTTAGTCATTGTTTAGTCAAGCAACCAGTGGGTTACATTCTTCAACAACATCATATATTTTTTAAATATATATTTTTTAAGTACTTATTTGTCTCCTGTAGAAGTTACAGTCTCTAATATAAAGAATTCTTCCAATTTAAAGATGAGAAAAACAATTTTTTTCTTTGAGATTGGAGGAAATTTTGGAGAAGTACAATACACAAAAGTGTGTTGTTTGAATTTAGATTTTTTCACTAGCTGGCTAATGCAGGAAGATGCCAGAGAGCTAACATTACTATTAGGAAGCTGAAAAACACATCTATATGTTTTAGTCTACAATTTGGTTTTCTTTATTACCACAATGGGAGATTCTGTCAAGCCAGCGAATGCTGTGCTAGAGAACATACCATGACAAATAACATATTACATGTTTCTGTAATGCATTACTCCAGTTATTTATTAATGGTATTTTTTTCATAAGTAAGTATGTAACATTTTATTGCCAAAACAGAAGGGAGCATCAAGGAAGACAATTCAGACATGAAGCAGTAGACATAAGTAGTTACTGTGTAATGTAAAAAATCATCCATTGTATCATTCCCTATAAACTGCCTCTGGAAGAACTGCACATTGCAAAATTAATAAATTTGGTTTCCATAGCAGAGCAGCTACGCATTAGGCTAAGATCCCAATGTGCAGTGCCAGCTGGAATGATGTAAAGCATCTGCTGCAGTACAAACATGTCCTCTGGAGTGATGAATCACATTTCACTATATGGCAGATGCCAGACGGAGGCTTCCCACTGGCATAGTGGCTGCAGTAAAGTTTGGTGGAGGAGGGATAATTGTCTGGGGCTGTTTATCAGGGTTTGAGTTAGGCCCGTTACTTCCAGTGAAGGGTAATGTTAATGTTACAGCAAACAAAGAAATTTCTGACAATTACAGGGGAGTCCTCTGTTTTGAATTTACGACACTTACTCCCATAACTTTAGTTGCGCGGGGCGGAAGAATATGCAGTATACCACGAAAACCCAGTGACACAGCGTACGAGTGAGGGAGCTGACGTCCTCCAGCACTCTTACCTCCGCCATTTTGGACTGTTAAAAGCAAGTGTTCTTACACTTTTTTTTGTCATTTTTTTGGTTACTATAGTACAGACTACATGTATGTCCTTTTTCTTTTTCTGAGGTTTAGTTGTTTTTTTATGTTCTAGATTATGTTTTTACAACTGTGAAAGAATAGGTAAGTGACTTAGGCTAGGGTTTGTTTTCGACTAACACCAAAATTTGGGTTAAATCACTGTCAAAGAAACAGATCTGTGTCATCAACACAAGGACCCCCTGTATATGTTTCCATTTTTCAAGTGGGACAGTCAGGAGTCCATATTCTTTTGGTCATATAGGGTACACATGAACGTTTAATTATAAATGGCCCAATATGATTCAAAACAACATTGAATAAAATACTACAGTCGCGTACATTAGAGAATTTTTCAAGATTCCATTTTTTACAGTTTTAGAGATTGACTGTGAGATTGAAGATGGTTTTACGTTATATTTTTGAAAATTCTAATATTATCTTATTCACCTAATTTATGTTTGGTTTTATGCAGGAATAACCACAGTGTTAACCATGACCACCCTCAGTACAGTTGCCAGGACGTCACTACCCAGAGTGTCATACGTTACAGCCATGGACCTCTTTGTCACCGTCTGTTTCCTGTTTGTCTTTGCGGCTCTAATGGAGTATGCAACCCTCAACTATTACTCCTACAGTGCTCGCAGACCTACCTGTAACAAGACAAAAAGATCGGTAAGAGGTTAGGCTAATATGACTGCAACATGTTGCCATTCTCAAAATACATGAAAATAGCCTTGTTTAACTTAAGCGATTGTTTTTATTTTTTTTTTGTTTAAAATTATTTTAATTAGAATTACACCATGGTTAGTCAGCAGGTATGTTCAGATACTGAATTAATAGCACTCTTGAGGAGGCAACTATAAGTACATAATGAGGCTCTGCACTTCAAATCAGTGCCTCAGGTCCATTTCCATTTATCTTTGCAAATAGCATGGTATGAGTAATGCATGGAATGAGTAGTGTTATCTGCAATAAAAGGCACCTGAAAGGAGGATTAAGTTGTACGATTTCAACAAAGCTGATAGAACGTGCACCTGGTGACACTGACAGTAAAAAAAAGGGGGCTAAGACTTAACCTCAGATTTGTTTCACTCCCCTCAATTAGAGCAGAGACAGATTATGGCCAGTGGTGTCTGGCCCACAGAGCTCCCTGGAGAACTGAAATCACTCAAAGATGCCATGATGGAGATCCTGGCCTTTAACTAATCTCCTATTTGAAAAAAAGAGCAACGGGGCTGTGCCTCACCAGCCTGACTGTCAGGATTACACTCAACTCATAGTACTAAAAACATCTATACTGTTAATTGACCTTAAAGGCTTGTAGTTATCATGACTGTGGCAATATACCCCCTTGATCTGAAATCTAGGGTGCATTTATATCTGACAATGAGGGATTTCTTGAATATTAGACACATAGTGGGATGTGGATAGTTGTGGTCTTACAGCATAATTTGCTGCTAAATTGTGAGTTGTAGACTCTCACATGCATTCTGTTTCTACAGTAGCTGGCACAGCAGGTAAGATTTCCACACTCTCTCCCCAATCACTCATTCTGATTAGATTGTATCCCTGCTGAGGAATCAGGACAATTACCTCTGAAATTGTTCATAAAACAAATACCGCCCTATGGGTTATCTCCTATAAATAATCACCTCCAGTGCGGTGTCATTTATTTGCTTATGTATCTTAATAGCAATATTGGTCATTAGCAATTAGAACAGGCAAAGGGAAAATACTGTATGTCATTTACTACAGAGTTCAGCAGACTCAAATCCTGTAGGCTGAAAGATTGATGCTGGATGGAGCCCAACTACTGGAGGGGAAACTGCATGTTAAATCAATGAGATCATTCCTTTGAATGACAGACACTATCAGGACGAATTGCATTAGATGCAAATCATGTTTCTCACCAGCAGAAAATCATTTCCTGAGTTGCTGTGAACAAGTCACAACTATATTTGTCTACTGTGAAAGACTAGAGCATATGTTTTGGACACAGAGCATATGTAAGCCTGCCAAGTGTTGCACCTAAGTGCTGTTGTTGTTTTGCAGAACTACTCGGTGCTGGATGTGGGACCTCCTCCTACAGTCATTGCGCTCAACAACTCCATGTACTGGCAGGAATTTGATGATGCCTGCATATACGAGTGCCTGGATGGAAAAGACTGCCAGAGCTTCTTCTGCTGCTATGAGGAATGCAAAGGAGGGGCATGGAGAAGGGGCCGAGTCCACATAGACATCTTAGAACTAGACGCATACTCCCGTGTCTTCTTTCCCACCTCTTTCCTATTGTTCAATGTTGTCTACTGGGTAGGCTACCTCTATCTTTAGCAACCCCACTTCCTTTTCCAAGATGCAGATGACTTGACTTGCTCCCAATGGAAATGGAAGGACAGACTGAACCAAGACATTCTAAGGTACATCCAAAATGACTGAATGCTGGTCTGCAGAAGAAAATACAAACTTTTCTCCAGTAGGTTAGGACGCAATTAAAAATGAAACTTTGCCATAACGAAGTTACAGAAGATACTCTGAAGCCCTTCAAGTAAGCAGTCGGGCTCTTTCTACATGGTTGGAAGGATATCGCCCACAGGCTTTTTGTCTGGTAGCATTTACTCTGCCAGAAATCTTTGCCTTTGTTCTTCAGGTACCAAGGAAAAATAGATTCACCATTCACTTATCACAGAAGAAGCTTGATTTGTTTCGGCTGAGAAAGTTGCAAGAAGTCAAGGGAATGAGGATGCTCTGGCCAAGGGTTTGAGGGGGAAAAGAGCCTTGCACAGCATGTAACCCTCTGACCTCTAATACCAAGATGATCCCAGCAAATGGTTCCCATATAGAGGAACCTGCCAACCAGCCATCAGTCAAAACCAGAGACATGGGGAAGCATTCAGAGACATCCATAGTGCCTTCTTCTGGAGGGGTCGCCATCTGCCAGAATGAGATGAGTATCAGTGACAGGGACAACTTCTGGTTTTGACTGACCGCTGATGCACTCACTCCATGTTCTTTTTATTTTTTGTCAAAGTCTGCTCAACTGTTGTTTTATAGTCAGTCTCCACTTATTTTGATGCATAACTAATTTCTAAAATTCACAGTCACAGCATGCTAAAATTAGAATATTAATGCTAAGTCTGAATCTGCACAATTATAGTGCAACAGGTATGACTTTTGAAGTATCGATAGCTTATTGGCATGGGAATTAAAGAGGTTTTCCCATATTTATAGATTTTTTATTAAAAGAGCTCCCAACACAAATGTGTTGTTCAGACCTATACAAGCAATCAGTTTAAATAGTAATTGCATGTGTTCTATAGATTACATTATCCCTATTCCAAATTATTATCTTTTGGCATGGCCTAAGTTGGGACCTGTTCTCATTTCTTATTCCTTATTCAGCAAAATCAGTCACGATGGATCACTCTGTTTCCTGGTGTGTTTGACAATTACTTGTCACCTGTTATCTCAGACTTATGTGCAGGGGGTTCAACACTAGGCAGTTAAGACAAAACAAAGTTATATCTGTCATTAGGTACTTTTTCAGCATTCTGTAGTCAATAATGACATTATCCCTAAATCACCACTGTGTTCATAACCAAACTGTAGTTCACAATAATTTGCTACAGAGTTGCCTTAGGGTCACCAGCACAGTCTTAGTGTAAGATGATCCATATTAGAAAGAGAACTATAACATCTGCTTCAAAGTGTAGTCATTACCAAAGGATTTATTCTAACAAGGCTGAGAATATATATATATAAAGGCAATCTGCAGTTTCTTTAACAATGGCTTTTTTTATTCACTTTTATTCACTTATTATTTCCGATGTGTGTTATACACTATGCCAAATCATTGCAATGATGCTCACAAAAATCACAATGTAGTATTTTTAGTTGTAAAGTGCTTAATAGCAATATATCATTATTTTCTTTCTTTACAAGAGTAGCATTTATTTGAGCACATCATAGTTCTTCAGTATTCAATGCTAGACCACTGTGGTGGCCTGTGTAGTAGATTTTAAAGTTCTTTTGGCAGCTTAGTGCAATCTACTCTACATGCTTTTGGCAAACGCCAAAACTTACTGTCAAAATAATTTTCTACTGATCAACAAGGGGTTTCTCTTTTAAACCCTGAAATCATGCTTATGATTTGATGCCTATTCTGACATATGCTATATCTAGTATGGTACACTTGACACGTACAGACGGGACATGTCAAGTGCCTTTTGAGGTTTTTGAGGTTTGTCTTGTGCTCTGTTGTTGACGTATTGAATTCATCAGAAACGTGTGGTGAACTGCTGACAAACTGATTCTCCTCTTGCGTTTCATGACGCTATCGTGACTTTTTTTGTGGCTTCTTGAAGGTGTCAATCCATTATTGACCTGTTTTGTGGTTTATCTGATAATAGTTTTCAAGTGTTTCAACATACTCTTGTTCTTATTGCAGTTGTTGACTCAGTTTGGCGTACAATAATTATTATTAGCTGTTCATTATTGGTGGTGCTAATCCCTCAGACTGACCCATCATAATGCAGGTGATGGTGTTGTTCTCTCCTACAGAAAAACAATGCTGGAAGGTTACGTAAGTTAATTAAAGCCATACATACAGTGTGTGTAGGAACTGAATCTAATTATGCTATTTTTAACTTAGCCTTTATAATCAGACCGCCAATTAAAACATGGAGAAAATACGGAAGCATGGAATAGAAGGGAATACCATCATCAACCCCCTAGGGACAAAGTACTTCAGTGCTAAAATTTAGGCCAGCGACTTGATATTATAACAGTTTTTTTTAATAAAAACTGCTGAATATGAATTTCTTCATGAATCAGTGACCATTACAAGAGCAGTTTTCTTTCAAGCACCTCAATCGAACTCTTAGCTGGATTCTTCAGTATTGAATTTAGACACTCCGAATTTCTCTCAACCCCCTTCTTTTCATTTGAATTTATTTAATTAAACACCAATACCAATTTCATTAAACAACAACAATACCAATACACCAATATAGGCTCCTGCTTGTTTGGCTTATGCATGCCAAGGGCTTATACCATGATACCAGGTAGCTTAATTGGGAGTCACATTAATTAAAATCCTGCTCTAATGGAAAACAGTAAAAGTTAAGTCGGAATGCCAAAGAAATCATTATGGTGAATCATAAATCATGATTCACCAAAGAAATCATTGCTCACAGACATGGTTGGAAGATGTATTATGATTTTAGATCCATCTCTTTCTTTCAGGCTTCTTCAAATTGTAGCTGGGGTTGATTTATGCAGTAAAGTAAATACTGAGTATAATGTGGAATTACAAGGAGTCATCTTTGGGCATATTTGGTCAGCTGCCCTTTCGACAAACAAAAGCTATTCTCTTTTTATGCCCCAGTCAGACACCCTTCATACAAACACACTTGCAACACCTCTAATCACACCAACGCATAGAATTTCATCGTTGTTAGCTTTGTGTTAAAAAATTTGACAAGTCAGTGTATATTTTTCATGTTTCGACAATTTGTGAGTAAATGCCAGTGTTGGGTTAGCTTCTCTCAGCGATGTGCAGTGACGTTTGTGAGGTTGTGACTTGGACCGGATAAAAGAGGGTGTATGTGAGTTTTTGGCCTATCTTTAAAACCCATTTCTATTTCTTGTGCTATTTTCATACATGTAGTTCTTTTTATATCTGAAATGTACAGTGCAGAGATAAATGAGAAGACGTGAAATAAAGTTTTGTTTTTCTTTTTTCCTTTCTGTATATCATTATATCTTGCACTTTATAAGTGACCTAGTTAAATGTATTTACAATGAATTAAAGGTATTTTGTAACTAGGAGAAAAGTGTTATTCACCCTTTTTAACAAGGTTTTTTTCAAACCAACCATGCGATATGATACAATTCAAAACTGCATCATTGCTTTAACACGGTGACACAAAATCAATATGAACACCATTGTTTTTGCTAATTTTTTTAGGTATTTTGCAGGTACATTTGAATTCTCACCCACCTGCCTGGAATGTGGACACGTAAGCACATCCAGTAGAGGGTGTTCCGTATTCCAGCACCCCAGAGCAGCTGAGGATTAAGAGCTTTGCCGCAGGACACAGTGGCAGTCAGAGCTGGATGTGGTTTGTTGACCTTTTCATGCACATCATCAGCTATTGTGACCTTAAGCATTGACCTACATGTCACTTACGGTTGTGATAAATGGTAAAAGATTAGATTTTCAGTGGTTTCTACTTCATCTGTGTTACACGCAAATGAAACAATCCCATTTGTCTAGTTGCTCACAAGAGGCCACAGCAAGTGAATGATACGCTGGGGAACTAAAAGTAGGTTAATGCTGTCGGTGCTGTGTGAGCATAAACAAAGGCCCGAAAATGCTTTCTAAAAAAATCAGAGAACAAAGTCGACTTACGCAAAACAGCAGGCTCCTTCAGAAGAGAGAAAACTGTCTACATTTCAGCCTGTCACAGAGAATATGTAAAGGATGAATCCATGATGCAGACCTAAATGTGAAATAATGATGCATCTGACATTTTCTTAAATTACTCCTGGCCTTGCTTTAATGATGTGACATTTGCCTTAATAAGAGAAACGCCTGAAGAGCACTGGCTAAGTCTTCTGAAATTACGTTTTTCTAAAGAAAATACTAAACTGCCCAAACCAGCCATGTGTGTACACTGGGGGTATGAGGATATATACCTCAGCTGATGTGTTTTGATTTTAGCCCCGTGAAAGCTGATGTGCGCTCAGTGTCGAGCACTGAGAGCGACTGTCTTTTTGATGAGGCCTGCTTTGAAACTCCTGCATCTCTCTGCCACAAAACTGTTGGAGCAGTTGCCATGGTAACCTTGTTCATTCAGCACATAATGAAGTGAACCCTAAGATGAGAGATGACTGATTTGGAACTGGAGAATCTGACCTACTTTTTAAAGGCATTTTTAACTCTTTATCTAACTTACTGTTTAAACAAAGGCGGTCAGCCTAATGACTGCGACAGCTGCCTGTCTGTACATTTGCTGAAATACATGCATCACACTAACTTTTAGACTTTTCAGAAGTAATATAATGATACACTTTTTCATAGTTTTCATAGTAAAAGGTTAACATCCTCATGTCAAGCCAGCGTGTTGAGCATTCAGTGCAGATTAGTTTACTAATGACAATCACAGAAAGACGTTTGTTTTTTAAACTATGTTTTGAGCACAAAGAGGTGGGTTTTTTTTGTAATTTCCTCCAAATTCCTGTGAAAACATCCACCACATTTTTATTTAAACTGCTGTTAACACAATGTCACTGGACAGCTCAACACACTTGAAGTCAGTTGTGTTTTCTTGAACTCCTAGCTACGGACGGGTGTGGCACGACTGAGGATTGAGCCTGCTATAAGGCTTGGACAGTTCAGATATGCCCCTAAAATTCTGCTTTTTGGTGCATTTCCTAACAAACCAACCCCCCTCTCTATTCACAGTTTGAAATATTATGTGGGAGTAGCTGGGTGCAAACAAGAGCACAAGTAATAAGGAAACAATGGCTGAAAATGCCAGTGCCAGTCACACCTAGACCTGGATGAATAAAATAAAGGATAAAAGACCAAAGACGTACAGAAAATTGAATTCAACGAATGCAATTAAAAACTATGCAAAAGAAAAACTCTACCAAGATGAAAAAGAGGAGCCTTCGATTTTTTAATCACAATGGCTAGAGACAGCTTATACCCTAGCCACAGTCTAATAATTACCCTTTCATTGAAAATAATGAATCGCAGATACAGACAGAAGACAATTGAAGGAAAAAATGTCTTGGTGAGGTTTTGAGCCATAAATTGTGCTTTACTAAACTTGAACTTTACCAGAGGGATGAAATGCCATTGTGTTTGTTAATTATTTATTAATTTGTCACTATTTTGTATATATGATTCTTTTTTATTTAAATACATAATGTGACAGCGTAAAAGATATCCTCTGTCAAGACACTCAAAGAAGAGAAAAATGTGCTCTCTTCACTCATACAACTACAAAACATACTTTATTTCATAGTAGAATTTAAGGCATTCTGAGCCTAGATCTTAATGAGGAAGCCTAAAGAAACAGGAGATGGTAGATAAACAGAAGAAAACAGGAGACAATAGCATGGAAGAAATATTCATAGGAACTTAAACTCTTACAGCGAACCCATGGCTGCTGACATAAACAAGAATTTTATGGACTGAGTGTGAAGCTTCTTTCCAAAAGAGCATACAAAGATGAATTAAAAGTTTCCTAATTTAGTTTTTAATAAGGCCTGTAATATTTGTACACAGAACCATGTGTTTGCATTATGTCATGCTTGAAATGCACTGAATTGGCTGCTGCCTCATTTATTTGTTTTTAATACTGTGCCAAGACTGCAGTACATTGACCTATAACGACTGGTGCTGTCTCTAGTGAGATTAACTCAACCCTGACAACACATAGAGGAAAAAGTGCTGGATGCTCCAGTCTGTCCTCTAACACCAGTCCTTCTTCAGGAGACCTGCTTTGAGCTTAGGTTCCTGATCCAAGCTCCAAGCTACCACACCTGTCAAGGCTGATCAATGCATTCAAGAAGGATGAAGTCAGCTAGCTGAAGTGTGTCTGTGGACTGGAAATAAACTTTGTAAGGAAGATAGATTTCCAGAAAGTGTTCTGCTGACCATTGTTGTTTCCTACAAATTACTGACAAATGTTGCTCTTGGAAGCCAGATATTTAAGTACTTTAATGGAAATGCATGTCAGTGCTTCTACAGAGATAAGATAAGAAAAAGCTTTATTTATCCCAAGGGAAAGAAGAATACAGATTATAAGACAATAGAACATATATATATAAAAAGAATGTTATCGTAACAAAATGACAGTAACACTGACACTGCTACTTACTGTATGTATGCTATCTGTGTGCACCCACATTTTGACTACCATGACGAGACAAAGCCAACAGATTAAACTTTTATTTCATTGAAAATAATGAATTCTGGATAAAGACAGGGGCCAATTTGATGGAAAAACCAGCAAGTGAGGTTTGGGCCACACTAGAACACTAGAAAGAAGGCATGAAACACCAGATATTCACTGAATGTTTATTTTATGTTTATCACTGTCCATGCACACCCACATTTTGACAGTGGCTATGTGTCAAAGTGGGGGGTCAACTGGGGTTCAACTGTATATATAGGCTATCTTTCTTTCTTTCTTTCTTTCTTTCTTTCTTTCGAAATACAGAGGAGTCTCCCATCCTTAAACACAACTCATTCTGTTCCTCAACTTTTGAAAGCACACCATCCACTTCCAAATATTCCAAATACCCCTTCTTTGAACCTGAAGTACTTTCTTTCTACAGTGAACAGAAACTGATTCTCATTATAAATGAGATCCAAAGCTTAAAACTGCCTTTGCTGACTACTCAGGGTTGTAACAAATGTTGAAATGTTAAAATATAATAAGTTCTGTTTCCATAGCTTGCTCCAGCTTGTGCATTTATCAGTTAATGAAGTCTCTATTTAATTTACATTAAAGAGATGGACATGGTCTACCGCCCAGTGAGTATGCAATATGTATATGGACACTCTGAAGAAGAACCTTGTAAAATGGAATTTGAGTATCCCCTGGAAGGATGAATTATTAACTTCATGGGGATTCTCTTTCTTACAGTTATGTTAGCTGTGCCTGATGGAACAGTGAAGTATTTAAAGTTCCCTCTTGCAGTGAATTCTAGCTTTTGTTATCATTCACTTGAAGCTTTAACGGTAGAGTGGAAAGCCTGTCTCCAAAAACAAATTTCCATGCATATTTTAGTCTGAGATGCACTTATTATGAAACATTTATATGGCTTTCTGATCTAGGCAAAGCAGGTGCCATACACTTCGGAGCCAAACTCTGCTAGTCTAGGTTCAAAAGAGCTTCTAAAACTGGAGACCTTGAACAGAATGAAGCAACTAACTGAAGACAACTGGGTAGACTTGTTTATTCAGCTGTGTAGATGCTGAACGTTAATGTTTATGTCACTTAAAAAGGTGTCAGACTGATGTTCTGAGCACTAAAAATACTATAGTCCATAAAGGAATATGAGAGTAGAATGTGGCACTATGAAGCAGCTGCATCCTAACTTCATTTGTCTTGAACACGTTAGTGAGGTTTTGGGCCTCATTTAGGTGCCCAACAACTTCAGTGCTTCACGCTATTGTACACACTATATGGACAAAAGTATTAGGACATTTGACCACCAAAAGACTTTAATGTAACTGCATTTAAATACAAGACTTTAATATGGAGTTGGTCACCAATTTGGAATATTACAGCTTCCACTATTCTTGGAAGGCTTTCCACAGTGCCTGAAGTCAGGCACTGATGTTGGATGAGAAGGCCTGGCATGCAATCTCCATGCCAGTTCATCCCAAAGGTGTTGGATGGGATTGAGGTCAGGGCTCTGTGCTGGCCAGTCAAGTTCTTACATACTGAACACATCCAACCATGTCTTTCTGGAGCTTGCTTTCTACACTGGGGCACAGTCACGCTGGAATAGAAAAGGTTCTTCTTCAAAATGCAGATTGCCCTTCACTTTAAGTTAGGGACCTAGCCCAAACTCTGAAAAATACTTTTGTCTTCAATCTTTAATTGCAACTAATTCTGTTCCTCGATATTTGAAAGCACACCATCCACTTCCAAATATTTAAAATGTCCCTCTTTGAACCTGAAGTTCTTTCATTCTACAGTTTGCAGAAACGGATTCTCATTGTAGAAGAAGTGTAATAATGTAGCTCTGTGGAAAACTTCATGAGTAGGAGCTTCCTCTGTTCGGATTCCCCTAACTCTCCTAGTGCTAGCCACAGCTAATTATGTAACATGAACAGGAACGTTTTCAAGGCACAGATTCCAAGACTGACAGATCAGGCTGGTAATAACAGATTGGTAGAATATGTAATTGTATTTACAATATAAAAACATGGTAAAAAGCAACTACAAATTACATACTCTGTATAATACTCATAGCACTGCCAACAGAATGGGCCACCATGAAGCAGCTGCACAAGATTCTAAGGTCATCATACTCAATGCCAAGTGCCAGCTTGAGGAGCCTAAACCTCCCCAGTACTGAGTTGTGGAGCAGTGAAACTAATCCAGAACTAATCAACATCAGTACCGGACCTCACTGATGCTCTTTTGGCTGAATGCATTTAAATCAAATGTTACAACACCTTGGTTGGTTTCTTGGACAGAAATTAAATTTAGTATGGATTGTACAGCATTACAAAAAGAGATTAACTGTTGAAAAAAAAGGAGTCCTGGACACGTCAGGATTTGTGGCTGCGAAACAGTTCCTAAAAGAGTAGAGGCTATTACTGCTAATACCTGTTAATACCTCTGATTCCTGAAGAAATGTTCAATGAGCAAGGATCAACAAAATGTTGGTAATATAGAATATATCAGTAGTAGCTAACCCTTCTCTGGTAGGTCTACCTTCCTGCAGATTAGTCAGCCCACCTGATTCATTCAATTATTGCATTTAGATATTGATTAGAGTTGGTGATGACTGATGTATGTAGTTTATTAATTAAGAGTTAATTTAATCAGTTAATGACAAAGACTGAGTACTTAGAATGATTTAGTTTGTGTGACAATTTGCAATTCAGTCATTTAATAATAAGCAGTCTTTAATGGAATTCATTTTGAAAGTAACCTTGAATTCATGGCATAGGAGAAAAAACTGCTTTCCAAAAATAACTTGCATCAGAGCTATAAGAGCTCCCCATCAACCTTGAGGCATATCAAGGGAATATGTAATGTGTTGGCTTTCCTCAGGTAGAACTGCATTCTTCTCTGTTCAGCAACAGACTATATCAAAGCAAAACATTTCAGTCAAAGACTTGATATGGTGGAGCTGTAAAATAAGCTTCATGACATTTAAATGATGCATTCTGGCTGTTTGACAAAACAGAACTGTAACACAAAATGCGGAACCATTAGCAGAGAAGCAATTTGTTTTCAGCATTACACATGTACACGAAGACTTCTTGGATTATTTCCTGATTAACAAAGTCCATTTTCATGCAGCTGTACTGTGTGTGCTGAAATGGTGGATGTTGCAAAGGCGAATGACAGCCTGATTAATGGCCTACCCCACTAGATGAACAATCATGCAGGGACATTGCAAGGAAATGAGAAGAAACAGGCCTAGGACAAAAATAAGTCATCTTGCGAACTACAAAACTGCATATTTACATCAGTTGCTTTGTGAAAAAATCATTGAGGTAATTTGATTGTTAGACTGTGCCTCTTCAAAAACTGTCAGTGCTGTAATTATCTAAACAGCCAATTATTCCAGCATTTTATTGCAAGGTTTCTCTTGAGGGCTTTTTGAAAATGAAGGTGTTGGTAGCAGAGTGAGTGCTGCTGGTGATGTCCAGCACTGATGGCACGGATGTCCTCCTCTTTTCTAACTGTCTTGCCTCCATAACCCTATTCTCTGCCTCCATATAATAGTTCCTTTGAAAGTCAATCAAGGGCAGCATGTAGTAAGATACAAAGTGAAAGGCATGTTTGGTCTAAACATCTTCTGTTCTTCAGAAGCAACAAATCTGTAAAGGTAGCTGGTACATAACCCCCCACAAATGTCTTAACTGGAAGTCAGAAAGAAAGCACAATATTGCATAGGGATACTCATTAGGGGTCCGGTCATCACAAAAACAAAAACACAACTGCACAAATGATAACTCAAATGGAAAACACAGTTTGTTATAATTTGCTGCTGGGTTATTTGTTAGCTAACTCAATGTCTACTTCCTGCAACAACAAAAAAAACACAATGCAGTTTGCTTTAGTTGTGCATTGAAACAAAACTTTTCAGATATTGACTAGCCACATCCTTTACAGGACCTATTCACTCTGATGGTTAGGGTAAGAATACCAGGGTCAAGGCCATTCAGAGGCACAGTAGAGGCAAGTGTTTCTGAACTTATGTCAGTCACCTGACCCCCAAAACAGTTTCCCCTCACATCTGCATAAACCTCACGCGTGACCCGTTTGATTTCACCAAAAGGTGAAGAGTTTGTCTTTCTGATTGTGTGTTACAGGTGTTAGGTAGCAAACATATCAACCTCACACTTTTTTGTGGAGTCCTGAGTACTTGAGAAGCTTCTATTGACTCCTCAACATTAGATGAAATTCAACTTCAGATGAATACAGTAGAACAGCTGGGGACAGATGCACTGCGGCATTCATCTAACTGAACGCTCAACTAACTGAACTTTTAACTGACACTGACACTGTGATCAGGACACTGATCACACACCACAACAAACAACAGAATTGACAGCATTGATTTCCCTGCTCCAGCAGGTCACGTCAGGAAACGGCTGTTTCATTACTCCAGTCCACAAAATCATGACAGTTTCTCTATATTTTACTTAGTGGAACACCACTATGCCTTTAACATGAAGCCATAATTGCATAAACATGCCTATTTGTTGTTCTGAGAAGTGATACCTACCCTCCTCTCTTTAGGTTAGTTTAGACTATTTAATGTTACCAAGGAAACAGAGGAGACATCAGAGGAAATTGGTCAAACAGAATGAAGTCACAGCATGCAAAGTCAGAACTGGCACAACAATATCCTGAGTAGACAATTGAATACTTGCTCAGGCTCATATCCTCAGTGTGTATAATTGGTTGAATGCTTTTTGGAAATGCAACTGTTTTAGTAGAAAAGGTCCCTGATATTAGTAGCTGCAGTCTTAGAGCTGACTAGATTTCCATTCTTTTTGTTAGTGTCAGATTTCCTTATCTAAGATAGTGTGGATGCTTCTTATACGTATAACTGCTAAAGACCTTGAATGAGGAATTTGAGGTGTACTGGTTTCTCTTTTGCAGCTGGATACAGGAGCAACTCAGTTAAATAAGTGTGATTCAATGTGACACTGCTGTAAAATCAGCTCAGTCTTTCTGGCTGTGTGACAGAAGGGCACTATCGTTAACAGTGGGACTATTTTAACAGAAATGGGTTTGCTTTTATAACATGATAGATGAACACCTAGACGTTCTTTGCCGAGAGGGCAAATGGAGCCACAGGTTAATACACGTTCCACCCCCAGATGAACATGAATGCAATACCTGTTAAGAATAAAAGCATAAAGAGACATAGATCTTTGTGGGTCATCAGGAAAAAAACCTTTTTAAAATATCAATTCAACTGATATTCTTATTAGAAGCATATGTACAGTGAATACAGTGAATAGGTCATTTTGGTTGTGTAATGATTAGTCATGACGATGGCCTAACAGTATTAAGTGTGCTCTTTTTTCTCATCATGCTGCTTTTGTATTGCGAATTCTATTTTCTTTTAGGGTTTTATATTTTTTTCTTGTCAGATTAAATTTATTGCACAGACCAGCCTACACGCTCAGCTAGTTGAGTTTTCAGTTCCCTGTGACCTTCAAACACTTACAGTTTAATGATTAGGCTTGAAGGCTGGATGTAGGTGTGGATCCCGAAGGTTTAAAAAATATACACACTAAACAAAACACAAACACTACCAATGGGTCCAAGTTAAAAGAGACACACGATATCACAAAGGGGTAAATACAAAGTCATAAGCAAAGCACAACTACTAATAACCCTCACCGACAATTCACAACCTGAGACTGAAACACAAGGATATATATTCTAACTAAATGGAAGCACCTGGGCAGAGGAGGAGACGTGAATAAGACAGGTGAATGGGATAATAATGGGGCGGGGCTGAGGTGGAGACTAAGAGAAAAATAAATACTCAGGGAAGATGAACACATGGCAAAAAAAACCAAGGCATACAGTCAAAAAATAGCGACACAACAGGGGCATGTATAACACACAGTTTCTTTCAACGATTTTACTCGCAAAAATTAATTCTGAGGAAAAAAACAAAACAAACAAAAATGGAGGACCACCAAAGTTCATCAGGTAAATGAAAAACACTGTTGTTTCAAGTCTTGCGCGCGACTTCGTCATTCTTGCTATGTTAGAGCAGCTGGCAGCCTGGTGATTAGAGAGTTGCTCTTGCAATTGGAAGGATGTTGGTTTGAATCCCAGGACTAACCAGATATCATCCCCACATACTACACCCTGGGCTCCATAGCTGGTTCCCCACTGTTTCACTCGGGTGAATGGGTTAAATGCAGAGGAATCCTGAATCAATATAAATTGAAAAGAAAATGTGACCTGATCTGGCAAAATGAGTCACAGTGACCCATAATTCAAAATGGAGGTTTTGGGATCATTAAAAGATGGGAAAATAAGCAGAGCGCAAATTGAAGACGTCCACTGAGTTTAAGCTTTAGCTATTTTACATTATTTTGACAATGACATTATACCAAACAGCAATCACACAACACGACACACTTCACTCTAAACAACTTCGATGATGTTGACCCATAATACAAATGTTAAACCCGATCTTTGTGAGGAGATATATTCTGAAAGAAAACGCTAGCATTAGGCTACACAGAACACTGCTAATCTGTCGAGGGGTGGGCGGACACAAGGCTGTAAAGACAGGGCTTCCTATTGGCTACTGAAAAGGTTTCATGTACAAGATTTAAGCATTTTGATAGGTTTAAAAAGATCAGGGATTGACGTTTTAACACCATACTGAGATCGTGACGTTCGGAGGAGAGGCGAAAACAGCACTTATTTTGGACATTCTTTTGTAAGATTTGAGAGCTACAATTCAGATTAAATAGCTATTTAAGTACATTTTCGCAATTATTTCTATGATGAAACTTTGAGAGATTAATTTTAAAGACCTTTTCTTTCATATATTTTTTATGTTTTTCAACATAATTAGCCCGTATCTCAATAAATAGAACGCTGACTTCCGACTCATTACGGCAGATCGGGACACATTTATATACTTTTATACTTCATTAACATAGTAAAAAAACCCTTTTTGCTTTGTTTTCTATTTACTAAAATATGTCATGAATTTTATTTGTTTTCTAGCTACTGAAAATAGTCTTTAGCATGTGGACATCCATAAATATTACAGGAATCATCATTTTTAGAGACATGAGAGGTCGTATTCTTCTCTAGTCTAAGCACAGTCCTCTTGTTCCTCTTTACCTTTGGTGCCAGTGAATCTGGAAGGCCCTGTTAATGCTTTAAATGTATTCTGAAATTGTGTTGGGGTCTTGGGGAGTGTGGAGATCAGGCAGATGAGTAGGCCTTACATTGAGAATCCTTAGAGAGTGTATAATTATTGGAGTGGGATGCATTGAGAACTGCCAGCTCAGTGTATAATTTATAGCACCAGCCCGTCCCCTCTGAAGGTCAAATGATGGGTTGCCATACTGGAAGAGTGAATGACCTGTGAGCAAAGGCAGAGCCAAAAAGAAAAAAAAAATCACACACCCGGGTGTAAGGAACACTAATCTTCTCCTGCGGCGGTGGAGGAAAGTAATGAGGTCTGATCAGCGAGTCCTCCAAATTTAACCTTTCGCATCACACACTAACCTCATGCCTTAGGCATGACATGATTTATTCTGACCACATACAATACAATTCACAATATTACACTCTCAGTGCACTCCTATCCATTGAATGGTGCACTATTTTAGGTTTCAGCAGCAGTTTCTAAAAAAATAACTCTTCACAACCCAACACTGCAATAAGCAGACAGGGAGCACATGTAATGTCCCGCAGTGTTTGGTTCTCTAAAAAGCATAGCAACTGCTGGCACCATCTCAACAGAATCTCCTGTCATACAGAAATGAGAAAACCAAAGCAGGGATTTTCCTTTTACTTTTAATGAATAATTGATTCGTAGTGTGAACAGTGATGAATAAAATGAGACTGACATATTTATTTGCAGCTTAAAGTTATTAGTCAAATACAGTTATTATTTAATAATAAAATTTCATTATTCTAACATTTGATAACAGTTAAAATTTTAACTTACATGTATAATAAGAAAAACAGTTGGAAGCAGGGTTAATTTTTGACTTCCCCAGATTTAAACCCATTAAGATGACGACTCAGCTTTTTCTACTTTGCTGATTTTTTTTTTTTTTTGCATCTGTGAACAGTAATGTTGGACACATATGGTTTGAAGTGCTACCCTCTGTTCTTTCTTTGCATATGTGTTTCTTTTATTGACTTAAAAGTTTACATGAGGTTTGAACCAAATCCTGTATTTTTCAATTTGTCTTTATTTGAAAAAGCTAATTGCCCTTTACACTGTGGCAGACATTTAGGATAAACTGAGTAGTTACTGGAATGTGTACAGTATGAATACATAACAATACATAACCACACACACACACACGTACATACACACACACACACACACACACACACACACACACACACACACACACACACACACAC
>JBBPDB010000108.1:14011864-14029458 GCA_037974465.1 Brachypetersius altus | reverse complement strand
ACCAGATACTGACTGGTTCTGAGTCCCCAGACCCCCAATAAAGCAAAAAACTGCACATTCCAGGGTGGCCTTTTATTAATTTAGTAATTAACTATTCGGAAATATCATGAACTGTTCGTAGTCTTGAAAAATGCTTTTCAGACCAACCCTAATTAGCTTACATTTATGTGTATTAAGAATGTATTAACGATTCAATTCGTATTACGATCTTTGACCCACGGTTGAGTTCATATCACGATTCGTTTTGTGGGGGGTGGTACTGCTTAGTGCATTCGAGACACCATTTTGTTTCGAGTCATCCTCATGTTTTCCACAGAATTATGAATCAATAAACGCTTCCACACTGCCTCTCTTGTATTCACTCTGTACAGAAGTCCCCAAGGAATTGGCACAGGCTGGACGCAGAACTTACTCTTCAGCTACCGGTTGAAAATTGTCCAAACCTAAAAACATGCTCCACCAAACTGGTCCCTTAAAAACTTGCTCAAAAAACAACAAAACTCTTACAAACAAACTGCCCATCAGGGAGTGGATTTTGGACTATAACTCTGCCGAAGGTCAGAAAGAGGAGGGCTCATTTGAATCGTTACAACCTCTACTATTGATTACTGCCTGAAATATACATGAATATACATCAATCACAGTGTAAAAAAGGTCTTATTAGGAGGCCGGGTAACCAGGAGTTGGAAGGGGTGTGTCGCGATTCTGCCTTCTCACACCACGACACAGGTTTCATATCACATATCATTACATTTCTTATGTGCATATTTATTATTGGGTTCAAATCCTACCTTAAGCATACCACCACTGGGTTCCTGAGCAAGATCCTTAACCCCACGTTGCTCCAGGGGGACTGTCCCCTGTAGTTTGGTATTGGAAGTCGCTAATAATGTAAATCACTAATGATGTAGACTCTATGTTGTTTAAATTTCCTTTCTTAAGGAACTCCTCCATCCTTTACAGATATTGTATTTTTCTAGTTGGAAATCATTAAAGATTTTCTGCCCAGCAATCTACATATGTTTGTAGTTCACTAGGATGAATAGTAAGCTGGTAGCTTTTAGTTCCCTTTCTTATTATTTAGAAAGAGCTTGGTGAAGAACAGCAACCTGCAACTTAAATGGCAAGACAAAAAAGTGCTATGAAAAGAGGGATTTCAAAAGAGACAATCTTTTTGACAGCTGACTGAATCCCTAACTGAAACCCTTACAATACAGAGCCTTCCTGATTTTAAATAGCTGATTGCTCTGCACTGTCAGACCATCATAGAGAACACGCCGCAGAACACTCTTTCATGAAGATGCTGAAAAGCAGCTTCACAACAGACTCTGTTTCTTGCATTTAACAGCTCAAGAGGCATGTGTGTTGTAATTCTGCAAGCAGAATGGGAGAAATAGAACAAGGTTATTACAGTTCTAATGGTCGAAAAGCTCCAGAGGTGTTTTAAGTTGTTTCGGATATTCTAACATATTGGCTGTTAACTCACAATTAAAATATCATTTATGTAATTTCAAATCTCTTTTAATAGTTTTACGGAGTAATGGGTCCTCAGAGGCCCTGACCAAACTTTTCTGTAGTTTAATTAAATGCAGTCATATGCACTAATGTGAGGACTTTCAGCAAAACGTGTGGTTGTAACACTCATAACGCTCAGGGGTCATATTATAGCTGTTTTACGCTTAATTATTTTTCCCATTCCTCTTTTATCTTTTCGCTTTGTGGACCATTTAAATAAATATGACCTTGAGGTACTGCAGTCTGCTGCGCTAGCTGTGTCAGATCATTGTCACACATTTCTAGCATATACTACACTGAGAAGAAGTAATTAGCAGTGTGTATGTGTGTGTCTGTGTAAATGTAGCTAATTGAGTGATTAACCCATGCTTGTTTTGGTTACGAGCTGTGTTGTTGTTTTGAAGGTATTATTGTGAAGGCAGGCCAGCTGTGACTCATGGTGGTCCTTGTGATGATGAAAAAGAGCACATTTCTGCATGGTGCTCTCACCTTGTGGTGATTAGCCAAGCTGCACAGCCTATAATTGATTGGGCAGTGGAATGGGAAAATCATATTAAGTGAAAAAGACAGGAAAGAGAAAAAATATGCATTGAATCAGTTGTGGTGCCTGCATATGGAGGGGGCACCTTACTCTGGCTGGAAAAACAAACCAGTTACAAAAATGGTGAACTTGTATAGACATATTTAAACAGAACAAAATTAACTCAGAGTCTGCTTCAAATCACAGTCTCTCATAAGGCTGTCCATCCTCAGTTCCACTCTCAACCATCTAGGGCTGTAAAAAAAAAAAGCATAGAAATTTTGTGGTATAACAATGCAAAAATATGACAATATGCAAACTTAATATGTTGGAAATATCATGAGTGCATCGAATGAATCAACCAATGAGTCAACCCAACTGTCAGTCAAACTGTATCGTGAGTTGACTGTATTATTACACCCCCACACCCTTTTGAAAAAGACCATGCTCGTTCCCCATATCAGTCCTAGCTGTCCCTCATCAGAAAAAGGAACACTCACACAAGGCCACAAATGCAGTAAGGTCCTAAAACGCTGAATGTGCAATACAGTACATTGTCAAATATCAGTCAGAAAATCTTACTTCTGAGCAATTTTGTGCGTATAATGATCATTTATCTCTACTTACTTGTCAACCAGGGTTACTGAAGTACAGTGACCCTGCATCCACCAGCACACACCTAATTCACCTAATCAGCTAACAAGCCCTTCTTGAATCAAAGTGGGCCTGTAAGAGCAGTGAAAACAACTAGATGCAGTTCTGTGAGAAAGTGTGATTGCAGTTTGTGTTTGAAAAGAAATGACTTGTTTAGCAGATTCAAGCTGGGGACCTTATGGTTCTCTTTATTCAGTGTCCAACTGCTGCACCACCATGGAAGTATTAACTCAGGGTCCCTTACCAAACCATTTAAGGTTAAGTATGACTGAATGTGTAGCCGAATTCACAGGGCGATTATGTTTAGTAAAACCGCAACAAACTGTGGAACACAACTTTTTTATACCTTAGCTTTAGTGACTTGAAGTCTGTTTATCAGTGTGCTGTGTGTTTTGCTCTGCATTTGTTTCTTTTATCCAAAGTGACTTCCATTCCATAACTACAGGGGGCAGTCTCCCTGGAGCAACTTGGGGTTAAGGGCCTTGCTCAGGAACCCAGTGGTGGTGTGCTGAAGGTAGGATTCAAACCCATGACCTCTTGGTCTAGAGGCAAGTATCCTACCCACTACGCCACCATCACCCCATACAACACCACAGCTTTTATACAACAAACTGAACTCTCTAATTTCACTACCTCACTGTATCTCACCAGTTATATGTCTATGAACATTAACTGTAAACTAGTACACAATACTTTACAGCACTTTACAGCACAATTTAGACTGCTATTAGCTAATACGATGATTTGGTCCTGCTGAAAAAAGAGCTTAATTATGTGACAAAAAAATACACATTATCTGTGAAAGTCACATTCTAATGGATAGAAGAAAAATGTAATCATTCTAAAGTTGAACAATTATTAAATTGAACAAGTTTAAGGTCAAGCTTGTCTGACTTACAACAGTGCTGCAAAAGTTTGTGAGTGGAGCATGGACAGGTCAGTTAAACAAGAGCCCTCGTGTTACTGATGTAGGAAAGATATAGATTTAAAACAGAGCAGGATTCAATAAAGCAGAGAACCCTGCAAAACAAGAAGCTGCACTTAAAATTCAGCTGTAGCATTAGGTTGACAGGAGAAGGCTTTTGGCAACCCTTGGCCTCCCCTTCCAGCTGAGGAGAAGACTAATGAGAGCGTCATCAATACAGATGTCACAGCAACTAGAGTCCTTTCCACTGCTTCTGACATGATTTGTGTGTCAAAGTCTGTGTAATCGGCTTGTTCCAAAGCCCCAAAAAGCACCCCATCACAACAAGGGGGGGACGCAAGACGTGCTGTCGCCGTAACCATAGAGACGAGAAGAGCACCCTGTGTAAGGTGTAGCTTCTTCTGCATGCAAAAAGGAGAACATTCTTTATGATTTCATTGAAAAGCAACGATGTTCTTTATTATTTTTTTATTAGAGGGTGTTGCATTAGTATTATATAAGATGCCACACAAGTGGACAATTTAGGAAAATATACTAATTAATCAGGTGATCTGCTAAAAGAAAACACTTCCAGTGTTTCATTTGTAAGATCTCTCTCAGACCAGTATCAGTATTTTAGTGTCTATGCAAAACTCCCCTACAGTGCAAAAGATTTTGCTCCAGTTCAAGTCACTTACCAACTCCTGCTTCTTACTTGAAAGTTTTACATGGCCACCCTCCAAAATAGCTCGAGGATATACTGCTCCCTGCCAGCCTACACCGAACTGAAGATCAAAAGACTCCGGATTACTTATTATCCCCAGAATAAAAAGGACAGAGCTGGTGGCGGAGCCGTTTCATGCAGAGCGCCAGAGTTATGAAATGGCCTACTGCCCTGTGTGAGGATTAAGGGTTACCATTTATCTAATATAATCTCCAAACCCAACGGTTTGCCTCACCTATGACAGAGAAAGGAACTGAGACTCATTCTGACTCCCTAACACCTCCTGTCCCAGCATGTTTAAGGATTCTGATTCAAATGTACCGAGAAATTCTGATGTTCGATGCTGTGTCATACTTTCTCTATAGGATTGCCGCTGTGCTCGCACCATCACTGTCCATGCATATGAAAGCTATGTTGTTACAATTGCTTGTCCTAATTCGCCCTACTCTGCCTATAGCAGATTAGCTCCACCCATCCATGCTGAAGTAAGATGGAGTGTTTAAGTCTAGGCTGTATTATGAAGTACTGGGCATTGTAGCCAATCAAAAAGAGATCATTAACGCATATAGGACACCATTCTTTTAATAAAGGACAATGTCTGGTTAATAGTCTATGAATGGGCAGGAAATATGCTGAAACTCTAAAATGCATGCTTCAGTAGCAAACAATAACAGGTTTCTAGGCAGAGCTTGTAACAAATATGATGCATGCAAAGAGGAAAAGCCACTACTTGAACTTAACAAAAGCTTTTATGATCAAAAATCAAGCACACAACAGCACAGAGGAAAACAGTCATGCCCAGGGACAATTTGGACAAAGATGATAAGATGCAAATGCCTTATGGTGTTCACTAATGCTGTTAGTGATGTTTACATGAAAACATTATTTGACAAATGCCAGTATAAACAAACAAAGCATAGACTACAATGACTAGAAAACAGGTGATATGGCTTGGCCAGCAAAGATTCAGTACCAAAGGTGAAAAGCATTAAAGAGGCAGGAGAGGAACAGTGCAGCTGGGGCTTTAGTCCTGGTATTGCATAAAAATCTTTTTATTTGTGTAAATAACAGTTATTAGTACTGAAGTGATTGCTACTGTATGTCAGAGTCATGAAAAGCTTCAGAAACATATGCTGCATTCATGTAGACCTTCTAAGGTCATTTCCGGGGCACAAACTGGTGGCGGAATAACAGTGGCAATACCATCTCGGCCTGTTACTTTGTCTTGTCAGGACTCAGGTCCAGCTTATTGAGAAGGCTGAATAAGTTTGGCCCCCCACCCAGACTCAGAACCCAGCTTCTTAATTACAGTCGACATAACCCATTTAATCCTTTTCTAATTAATATGGGACTTAGTGGGATGTACCACTGGAGGGAGAGAGGCCATGAAAATTAAACAGAGACTACATTCAGGGACAGAGCAGACTTGGTCAGGGAGCTGAAAGGACAATTACAGTATCTGTCTAACTGGGACAAAAGAGAAGCGCTTTAATAAGCATTATAAAACTGCCATACCAAGCGAGGCCTCCTACACAGTCTAATGGATATTTTTCCTTATTTGACATCATACATAGTTATGCTATTATTAAAATAGGGATAAAAGAGGCTGTAAGTCCATATATTTGTTCAGTGTGAAATCAAAGATGTACAAATGTTTCAAAGCCTAACCCTGTCACTGTAATGAGGGAACCAGGCTTGTCAACACTTTAGAAATCTCACTGACAGAGTGAACAAAATTGCATTAAATATATCTAGTCTAGTAAATATATCTAGTCTAGTAATATATTTAGCAGTTATTACAGAAATTATTTTCTCTGTATAATTGTTTGAGATCCCTCTGACCATCCCCTAGTCGAATATTATAAGGAACTTCCCTCTAACCCTAACCCCATAATTAAAATGAATGGTATTACTGAACAATTTTTCAATTAATTGTATGATGAATGAATTTCAATGAAAGTATGTATTGTAAAATTCTAACACACTGAATTCTGAATGTTTTCTGAAGCCACTTCTCATGGCTTTGATCCAGCTAATCAACTGGGGAACAATAAACAAAAAAATGTCTGGTTCAGAAGTGGTTCAGTACAGACACACAGATGCCTAAAGGCAGTAGACGCCACATTGGGAGTTTGTTTTAAAACTCTTTTCATCATCAGCACCTGGGACCCATCACATGATGTGTAGTTTTGATCCACATGAGAATTGGAACATCCAAGCTAGACCTGAATGAATTATTAAGTGCAAGTTAACAGGACAGAATATAGGCAACTATAGGCAACATACATGTAAACACATGACTGTGTTAATGGCATGCAACAATCAATGAAACTAGATGCTCCACATTAGAAGTCCCTTTATGAATCGTTGGTCAGTGTATTACATTACTATCGTACTTGCTAGCCCCACCAAGGTCTTTTACCAAGGTAAGCTCAAGTAAGACAGGAAAGTCTTTAAAACCCCATGTGCTTTGACAGCAGCCTTCAGAGTAAAAGCAGAGTGCTGAGGATGGAAGAGGGATCTGAAAGCTTCTCTCAGTCAGGGGGCAACATTCAAAACCAGCATACAGCATATAGATAGATGGAGGATGATAGAATGGCACAATAATGAGTTGTTTACTGCTAACTAAAGTTAATCAATGCTGGCAGCTGAGCTGCAGATCTAGCTCTTTAAAGGCAATTTACATTATATATCAAGCCTGGGACGGCTAACCGGGGCGGGAAGGAAAAAACAGACAAGCGCTGAAGAAGAGTAAAATTGCTTCAATTTAACTGTAATGAAACAGTATCTTCACCTCCTGTGTCACCGCCACCCAAAAGCCTATTTAAAGCCCTATATAATGCAATTTCCTGGTAACCTTGCTACCCTGGAGAAAAGTAATTTTCACTTAAAATATTAGCAGGAAGGGAGGAAAGGTAGAGCTACGCAATGTTTCCTGAAAAAAAAGGAAAGAGAGAGAAAGCATAAATACTTCAGAGGCATTGCACCAATCTACTGTGACGTGAAACTCCCAAAGGATTGACACTGCAGCAGCACAAAACAACCCTAACACAGGCATTTACATGCATTACACAAGATCAAAGTAACGCAGCCGTAATTCTTCCACTCTCTCCTCTCCCAGATAAGAAAATGTTAAGGAAATACGGCTGAAATCTGGTGGTGATCAAAGAGAGGCAGGTAGAAAGAGACAGATTCATAATCGGGTGTGTGGAGGAACCGGAAGAGTTAAAGATTGGAGTGTGCTAGAGCTCAGGGAGACTAGTCGCCCACTCAGTCTTGTGTTAGTCTGCCTCAAACTGATGGAATCACAGATGCCGCCGATCTGGCTTCCACAATTGCTTCCATTTGGAAAAAGAACAGCTTGAAAAGGGGAACATTTAAATCCATCTCAATAAACCCATTACCAAGAACAGAGTGAACAAAAAGGAAAAAGTAACAAAGCCAACGTACATTTTTTGCCACGCTGACGAGCCTGGATCATTTGAATGCAATTTCAAATAGCTTGAACACCATACTCATGTAACACTGTCTGGTCTGAATACATGACGATATCCCAATTAAATCATGGTACAGTATGAGCGTTTCACTGTCTCTTTTAGACACGTTTATTGAGTTACATAATTTTTCTAAAAATGTAACCACACAAAGGATCAGAAAGCAGAGGTCCCTATAAGGGAAGAGGGAACCAGACTAAAACAGATTTCTTATTGGAATCCTTTTCAAAATCCTATTATATGTAAATGATACTGATCGTGAAACTGCTGCATGTATGGAGGAGTTTTATGACATACTTTTTATTAGTCCAGCCAGTCATTCAAAAAGTAGTACTAGCTGACTAGTATTCATTACCAAACTCAAAAAGGGAAGTGTTAGAAAGCTAATAGGGGGTTTATGTAGGTTGTGGTTTAGATATGCACTAGAGAAGATTTTGTATCAGCGCATTGTGTTTGAAACTTTAGGTAGTATGTATATTAGTGTCTTGGCTGTGACAAATATCAGAATTTGGTTAACAGGCATTTAAAAGAATTCTCAAACAACGACCATGGCTGTACCTCTGATCAACAATTGTGCATCTCCATGGAGACAATGACTTCCTCAGCTTGCTAAAACTTGGAGCAGGGCTGTATTCATAGAGTTCACTCAGACATTCAGACACACTAATTAAATGATGCCTGTCAGTGAAAGGAAAAGGTCAACCTTATCTGGCAGTCATAGCATAGGTTAGGCTACATCTCTGTTTACCTATACAGACTGCAAATGAAACAAAGACGTGAGAGCCTAACAGACAAGCCTTTGGCGATAATGTAAGCTTTTGCACCTACACATTTGGAGCATTTCTAAAGAAATTTCTCTTTAAATGGAGATACATGGTTTTCTTTGGGCAGCGAAGATAGGAGCAAAACCTTGAAATTGTGAAGTGGATTAAAAAGACCTGCAGAGAATTTGGAGGTTAGTGCAACACCTTTAACTTTTCTGTTATGTTTCTTGAAACATCCCCAAACTACAGTGTGGAGATTGGCATGTTATCCTACAAAGAGGCCACTGCCACCGGGATATACAGTGTCATGAAAGGGGTGTACCTGGTTCACAACTATATCTAGGTAGGTGGCACTAGTCAAACTCATGTCCACATTAATGACTGGACCCTACTTGCTAGGCCCTACTGACAAAGGACAGGGGTTAGGATTTGAATTCTGTGGCCATGTAGACCCACATTCAGGAGGACATGATGCGTTCCTTCCATTACAACATAAAAAACATACATTTACAGGCAATTGACTTAAACACTTGTTTTATTATTTAAGGTTATTTATGTGCTGTAACTCATAGTGAGAAATTATTTCTTTGTTCTTCTCTACAGCAGATGAAAGGACAACACTAAAACCCCTCTGTTATTTTCAAAAGGGCACATTAAATTGGTCTCTAACAAGTCCAGAAGACTAATGCACTCAGAAACATCTTGTCCTTCCACTTAACGATGTTCGGTTCATTCATAAAACTGCTTGAATGCGAGCATTGCCAAGTCCTCAAATACAACTGCTTTCAGTAGAGATGTATCTGGTTAGAAAAGTGACCTCTACTTCATGATGACAAATGCTTTTCTCCAAACATTCACTCTCAGGCCAGAATAGGAGCATTGCCTGTGTGTTAGAATGATTTTCTTCCTTGATAAAAGTAATGAACTGAAGTAGTAAAGATAAAACGAAACTAAGACAAAGGTGAGATGAGTGGGGAAATTTGTTCTGTGTATGAAGTGGGATTAAAATAACTGTTTTGGCTCAAAAGGGAAGCTGGACTCTGGGTAAACAGGACTCTCAGAGTTACATGTATCAGATGTCAGAATGGCTGTATTAGTTGAAAGAAATGGAGCATGAAGTGGAATATGTCATTGTTGCAGTGTAAGTTTTGAAAATGACAGATAATGTCATCCGTATTTCCTTTCCGCTACTCATGGACAGAACAAAAGGCATACCTTTGCACCTTGCTACATTCAAATGTTACTATCCTCAGAGCAAGACAAGATTACAAGAATTCAAACAGCGTTAGCATGCTAATCCTGTACTTAGCTTGGGCTTCAGCAGAACATTCAGTGAACGGCTGGCAGATGTTATCAGGAAGCCGAGGTTCTCGTGCCATATGGGGTGCTGTCAAGGCTGGCTCCTGGATCCTGACGCTGATTCTAAGAGCAACTGACATTTAAACATTCTCACTAAGCATCCAGCCCTCCCAGCTACACACAGACAACACCACAGCTGGAGCTTTCCAGGGCCAGTGCTCCCCAAGGAACCCAGGTATAGAAAGCTAATGTTAGCATCTGATGGACAGAAAGGGTCTAGAGTCATGTTTTCACAAAACTCCTCAAGGATACCTTCAGTGGGTTCATCAAATGAGGTCATCAAAATATCACACTTTTGCATTTCAAGAGGTTTTTTTAGAATGTGACAGCAAACTGTTCTTGGGTAGTATATAGTACAGGACTGTCATAGTAATACAGCCATTCAGCACAGCATGATCACAGTAATAGTCATTCAGTACAGCATGATAATAGTAATACAGTTATAAAGGACAGCAGGGTCATGGTAGTACAGTGATACATTACAGTAGTACAGGTACAGTATAGTAATAAGGTAGGTTCATAGTACCAAAAGGTATCAACTATCACTAAGAAGGTACACCTTTAGTTACCAAATCAGTTCCAGTTACATTGGCAATCACAAAGTGCACTGACGTAATACACCCTGTATTACATTTAATTTTTCTAGTTTAAAAAGCTAGGTTATGAAAATGTACAAATCTGGCTCTCTCCACTAGCAAAGAATTAATCTTAAAGATCTTGGAAGGTACACTGTATGTATCTTGAACAAATTGTACTAGTACAGTACCATTATCTGACAGTGTAGTTTTAACGATATATCCCTGAACCCAAGGAAGATGCATCTCAAAAAGAGTCCTTCCATGCTTACAAAGTGTTGTAAGTGACTCTACAATTTAGGTCAGTTCTGTTGAGACTATTTAGGCATTTCGGCAAAATTCTGCTCGACCGCTCCATTTCCCAGCATTAGCACTGACATTTCATGGCTACTGGAGTCAATCAAGTTCCTTCCACTTCCCCCTGCCTCTGGTCTTAGAAAAGAAATCAAATATTCTTCACTCTCTCATAGGTCTGTTTCAGGTGAATATGCCTGTGTCTAGTAAATTACAGTGAATAAGAGAGCTATAAAAAAAGACCCACACTCAATGAAAATCAATTTCAGTTAATGTCCTGTACTGGCCAGGCTAATACTTACACTTTATATGAACAGGCAAAAATCACTTCCTTTGAAAGCGTTGACATTGCCACTATGGCCAGATGTTAATTTTGGTCTTGAGAACACTTTTTGCATGCTGTTCCTCAGAGAATGACTCAACTATTTCATTTTAGATAAACATATTTATAAAGAATTTTAATTAGACTCCACCATCCATAACTTACAGTGACTCCCAAATTACAGTGACTCACACTGTCTATAATTTCACATTTACAATCCTTACGACTTGTTAATTCATAGACTACATAACAGCTGCTACTGTAAATAACCTGATCACAGAGTGTGCACGACCTTTTAAAGGTCCGATGTCTGAGTTTGTGTCATGCCTTCTCTTCAAAATACATGAATGTTGTATTTCAAACTCAAATAGAAAACACAAATATCTGAAGAATGCCAGATCAGTACAAACATTTAAATGTAACATCAGAACCTTGTAAATAAAAAGTTGACTGTGTTCATTGAATAGAAAGACACAGAGGTGAAGTTTCAGTATATATGGCCTTTACTTTTAGTGATGGAAAGTTCCAGGACATGATTACAGAGCAAAACAGTAGAATAGTTGACCATTCTTTACAACAGGGCTTATTCACTTGGCAACACAGGGGGGGGCAACATGTATGTAAAAGTATGTAAAAACTAATTGCATTTGAACATAAAAAAAGATAATTAACTTGAAGTGAGGGATTATTAACAGTGAGGCATGTCTCATGAATACAGTGAGAAGTAATTCAAAGTAGTAGAGTTAACAAACACTTCAAAGAACACTAGAGTTTATCATCAGCGGATCATTTTATCATCCTCCGTTAATTGTGATTAGAGTGGTGGGTTGCTGTTAGAATTAGCTAAAAGAGCACTCATACATGGGCTGATTTCACTGATTAAACAGTCAAACATATTTGCATTTTATTCATTTAAATGGACTAAAATTTTGGACTAAAGATTTTAACCACATGTCAACACTCCAAAAAGAAATTGGAATTTCATGAGGACACAATCACTGGTGCTTATGAGTATGTGAAGTTGTGTTCTGCAGTGATAAGCATTTGAATTTTGATGAACTTTTTCAAAATGTTGACAAAACCCCATTGAACATAGTGATAAATTATAGCTCACGCATCTTCTTTTGGTCTGATTGATTTGTTTCATTTTTTATTATTTTTTTCATTGCTTTTGTTTGCAAGTAGAAAGTCATGCTGCTAGAATAGATTGTCTGTAACAACATGAAATGCTACAACTTGTCATTAGGCTGAATTAGATTTTTGCCATGGTTCTGTAAAGCTTGCTCGCAACAGTTGTGCTGATACAGCTGTGAACAGAGCATGAATTGGTCAGTTAATTATTGGTTGGTTTTCAGTAGTCCTTGACTGGACATTTGAAGTGGTGTGATCACTTTTGCTCTGGACTGTTTATTAGTTTTGTGGTGTTGATTACTGAGGTCCATCTTTGTGAAATTCAGATTTGCTGGGACCAGATAATTTGGTTATTAGATGGAAAAGCACATAAGAATATCCCTTTCATCAGATTTTATGTTGAATGTATAATAATTCTACCTGAAATGTACCAATAAATATAGTTTTATGGCCACAGGAAATCATATAAACGCAACTGCAGTGTTTTAACAATAATGAACATGGAATCTTCTGGGTTTTGTAAACAAACTTACCAAAACTCCTCACTAAAGATGGCAATAGCACCATAAAACAGTGGAATACACTGCTACCTCTAACCCTTAAGTAGGTGCAGGCGTTCCCTTGTTTGAATGTTTTATCACACCTTTGCAGCATGATGCATGGGTCGTAAGCCTTCACCGCCATCCGATCTGAGTCTGTCATCCCCCAAAGTCGGAAACACAATCATTTACAACTCACTCACACATCAGATTATCTCACACATGCAGATTATCTGCCTCTCTGTATTGCTGTCTCTCTCTCTCTCACACACACACACACACACACACACACACACAGAGTCTCTTTGGTTGATGTCAACAACAACAGATTTAGGTGTGCCAGCCCAGTCCAATGTGAGTTGCCAGCAGGTAGCACATGGCTATCGTACATGTCATCAGCATCATAGGGAAGCCCAACCTATGAAAGAGAACAACAAAAATGTCAATTAGACTTAAATCTGGAGATTAATGCATTATGTCAGCATAGAACCAAATGTACAGCAATCAAGGTCATTAGAATGTTTATGCCACAAACATAAAAGCCAAGATTGAGGACAATTCACTGTTGAGTACAGACCCTTATATATCATTTATCACCAGTGAAAATAAATGCATGATGTCTCTTCCATAGATTATTAAATCAATTTGACAAATCTTCTAAATGTCGAATTAACTCTGCAACACAACATTGGCATAACCACAACATAATCATATAATCTCACATTATATCATTGTTTCATGTTACCATTACTGATAACTGGCATAACAGACACTGCACTGTTTATTGTCATGACATTTTGTCACATGCTAATTTAAAGTCATTGCATCAAATTTCATAATATCTGTTACAAAAAAAACTGTAACGGTGACAAGACACTGTTGTTACTGTAATATTATATAAAATTCATCTCTATGCAGTCTTCCTTAATGGTAAAAAAAAAAAGGAAAATAAGTGCAGACTCAATGCAGAATAAAACCTAATGTAAATGTACAGTACTCTATAACTTACAATGTATTTAAATGAATAAATACATCGTTTACAAGTATAGCAATACACAAAAACAGTAGTACACAAAACTTCCCCAACTTTTAAAGATGAATTCATCAGTGTTGAGGTAGGTGTGAGAGTACACTTCTGACGAGAACATGCTTTGAGAGTAGTTCTTTGGCATCACCACATGGAACTTATCCCAGGCGTGGAAGCCACCACCATGACACAAAGCCAATTTGTAGCACCGATTCTCACACACATACATACTCAGTCACAGTCACTTGTTACTCCATCACGTTGGTCATGCTCGTCATCTGAGTGGGCTGTTAAATCTCAGACACCCACAGTGAAGGTGAGATCTACACAGTACCGTCACAGAGTCATGAGCCCTGCCAAAGCAATCAGAGTGGCTATTTATCAAGCGGGATGATTTGTCAAGACCCATAGAATAGAGTGATGAATTCACCTGCGATGCCCCACTTTTACACCGGCACCTTTAAGCATGCTAGAAACAGGATCCCCACATGTTACCATTTTGTAAACACTGACAAGGCTGGTATATTTTTGGGAGAAACCTCTGTTGCTTACAGTGGTGCCCAATGATAGGCATTCGTCTCACTACTTTATTGCTATACTCTTTCTCCTGAAAGGACTCTTCATCATCGCTCTTAGCGTATCGTCACAAATAATTTTTTACTTTAATCGTGTGGAATTTGATCACTTCTGATACTAAAAGTGTGCTGTAATTGGATATAATTATAATTTCTCACTCAAAGTTCATTAAAATATGGAAGTCAAACACACAGATTAAGCACTATATTTGAGTTTTATACTGAGTTTGAGGTAAAGTTTTTTGCTGACGTCATGTTGATCTGATCTATTCATTTTAAAGGGCAGTTTGTGAACAAACAGATGAATAAAATGCTGTGTCTTATTGTACTCAAATAAATGAAGAAAATGTAAAAAGTTCTGAGCATGCTACTGACAATGGTACGACAGAAAAAATAATTTGACCTCTTTATCCTCTTGCTGTTGCCTTACTTTAAATAAGTGCTGAACAGCAAATCTCATTCAGAGTATCTGGATTTCTGAAGCAGAGGCACATTGATGGGTGATCTGTGAGGAGTTAGGGGTGAATCAATATCCTGAGTCCATATGCTTGAATGCTAGCGGGTACAGCCTTTCCATTTCAACTTATAATTCATCCATAACCTCCTGTGGTCCCACCTCCATCTACCTCCAAGCGTCTCTCACTCTGTATTGTGCAAATGGCTCCATTCTGAACCGCAGGGGTCCCAGCAGCCTACCACTGAGGAGCATGCCTGGCATATTACTTGCTTCATTGAAATGATATTAAAGTCTGAATCTCTCTACATTAACGGTAATTCAAAGGCTAAGGATGCAGCAGGCATCCACTGTGCATCCCCCTCATTCAGTATAAGCTGCTTTCCTCTGTTGCTGAATGGCTGTCCTCTCTCAGAAGCACGTTGAGAGCCTTTTATACACCGACTGACAGAAATGTCCATCTGGTGGGAGGTATTAGCAGTGTAATTACAACCAGGCCCTGGTCATAATCTCTGCTCTCCATCACCACCCATCTGTACCCTTTCGACCCAAAGACCACCCTACGTCCAGTCATCTGCACATGTGGATTACCATCGCTAAATGAATCAAAAGGCATAAAAAACACAACAAAACACAATGGAGTCGAGTAAACAAGGTCATCTCAGAAACTGAAGGAATCATTTTTGTTTTATGAAATGTTTTGTGTAAATATACAACAGAGGCATTATCAAATTAAATGTGTTAATTTGCAAACATTTCCAGACAAGAAATCTAAACACCAGAAAAAAAGGCCATTTTTTTATATCTGCCCTTGAACCAAAAATATGGCCGTAAAAAAATCCATTTTCACTGTGTTTTTCAGGAATAAAGTGTTATATAAATCAAGCAATGAATGATGTATGAACAAACCCCTTGGTACAATCCTTAGAGAATACAGAAAGGAATAAAACTTGAAACTTTGGTAGAGCTACAGGGCTTTTTTGCCCAGAGTTTAAAAAAAATAATTGGACTTTAACAATATGTTTAGCAAAATTCCATATATTTCTTTTTGAATCCACTATTTATAGACACAATGTAAGATTAAATTCAGCAACACACATACAAAACCTCTAAATCCCATCAGAACAAATGAACTCACTGATCAATTTATTCAAAAGCGCTATCAGTCACTGCTGTGTGGCGTGTTGTTCACCCCTGCTATCTAAACACTCCTGTTTTCTGAATGACAACTTAGGCATCGATGCACTTTGTGAAAGCATTTCATCATCTGATTCATTTGTCTTTCTTCTCGTCAGTGACAATTGTTATCTCTTGTAAAAGGGTTTTAGATGCACTTCTCTTGGCATTTGGATCTGGGAGGATAAAGGGGGATAAAGGTTCCACGAAGAGCTAAACCAGAAAGTGTCAGAGCATGTCACAGGTTGCATATAAACATATCACGTTGTCAGAAATCAACACCAGCCTATGATATTTTGTGCTTAGAACGAAATTACCATGTTTGGATCAGATAACATTGTGTAGGAGAGAGCAGTGATGACATGGTGCAGGCAATGACTGCATTACTGCATGTAGTATGAGAATGCTAACTTTAGTGAATCCAAGAGAAATCTACAGACTCTAATACACAAAGTACAGTAAAATAACATCTACTTTTCTTTCCACTAATCTGAAAAAAAGACATGTTATGGAAGCAAATCAGCCTAAAATCACAAAATTGAGCAGTGCATAAAACATTTTGCCTGCTGTGTCTTTTCTTAAATCCCCACTGTTCAAGTACCATTTAAAGTGTTGAACTGATCAAAACAGTGTTCATTTCCAGATAGGCACAGTGTACGTTATCCTTCCAAGGTTCCTCATGACTCTCCTCTAGGTCCCACTGGCGTGCCTATTTTTCCCTTTTGAATAGTTATTTCAATAGTCATCATTCATTGTGTTCGTAAGTACAAGTGCAGCCCCTATTATAATTTGAATTCCACTGAACAGTGCTAAAAAGCCACCTCTATCATCAGAGTATCCATCAGTGTCGTGCCCCAATGACTGCTGTCCAGTTGCACTCACACCAATCATCCTGATGTGCTCTTCATGAAGCAAATAAAATCACAGCTGCCCCCACACTGGGCCCCCTACAGTGTGCAAAACGACCCAACTGTTCAACAGATGATGCCAGCACCGGGCGTAATCTATCTGAACAAAAATGACACTTGAGTGAGAATGCTGTTCAGAGACTTTGGATCAGCATTCAACACCATCATTCCTATGGACCTAATAGTAAAGCTAAGCCTGTTGGGCCTGAATACCTCCCTCTGCAACTGGATCCTCAAGTTCCTGACTGGGAGATTCAAACCACATCATCAAGTTCATTCAAGACACAAGGTGGCATACAGACAGCCAACAACCTTTCTATGAGTGTGGACAAAAGAAAAGAAATGGCTGTTGACTTAGGAGAACACTACATGATCACTCTCTGCTAAACATCAACAGCTCAGCAACTGAGACCGTCCCATATCAGACTCATATTTTGCCATGTTTTTGTTTAACATCAAAATGAATAAACACACCCCTAGACAATCCAAATGCGTATCAAATGTAATATGTCGTCGCTGTCTGGCGGAAACCTTGTAAATCCACTTGATCTTTGTTGTTTTATTTCATAAATCGATACCATTGGTCAGTCTCCACATGGGTCTGTAAAATTTTGAAATTATTAACCAATGAAAAGTGTTGAAAATAGCTTGGGATTAAA
>JBBPDB010000108.1:13989461-14004166 GCA_037974465.1 Brachypetersius altus | reverse complement strand
GATGGATGGATGGATGGATGGATGGATGGATGGATGGATGGATGGATGGATGGATGGATGGATGGATGGATGGATGATTGGATGATTGGACGGTCGAATGGATGGATGGATGGATTGACGGATGGATGGATGGATGGACGGATAAAGAGATGGATACTCTTTTTGACAGCGGCAAATACATCTCAGATATAAAACTGGTTCCTGTCAGTTATTTATAGTCCCAGTATTTCCATTGTTAGGTAAAGATGCATTTTGCTGTGTTCCAGTGATTAAAACAGGTCTGCATACGCTAATAGCCTCATCACCATTATCTCATAGCTTCAGGTCCACATTCAGTTTAGCCATTTGCAGCCTTCAAATAGTCAATTAGAGTTTAGGATATGCAAACTGATTAAAAGATCATTAAGCCAGTCAAGCTATGACTCCACAAAAGAACTTCCACTCATTAAATATTCAAAACTAAACTACTTTTTAAAATTCTTTCTCTGCTGATTACACTAGTATCTTTTTTTGTTCAAATGAATGGAAACTGAAAGTTCTGTTGCTATTCGGAGTGAAACACAAAAGCAGAGAGGGTCTCAGAATTAGCATTTACTTTAATTTTGAGAATCATGGTTGAAAAATAAGCATGAACCATTGTTGCATAGCAGCGGGAATCAAAACAACAATTGGAGTGATTCAGAGAATGTCAACTTTCATTTGTTGTTACTAACAAAGTGCTTAGACACATCCAGAAAAACCAAAGAGAAGATAAAGCAATGTAATTAACACTACTGTCATTTTCCGTATTTGTGTGTGCAGATCATATAAAAAAATTGCGAATTAGATTAGTTCTGTCCTTCAAAAATATTTTCAGAAATCATTCAAATAAATTAAATAAAAAATATAAAGTTTAAACCTCATGCTCTATCAGTTTTTTTGTCTGCCACATAAGAGCAACATGCTAGCAAGCCAAACACACATACGCAGAAAGCAGCAGTTCATTTCCGTGCATGCATAAAATACCTGTTTTCCAACTATTTTGTGCAGTTTCAATACCATGTCTCACGCTTTGTACTTTGAATCTTTTTTTTTTTTTTTGAAGGACAGTACATTTCCTGCAGAAAGCACACATGCGAACAAAAGCTAACAATAATCAAGCAGAAGTGTTAAAGCCAGGAATGCTGAAGTTCTGCATAAAAAGGTCAAAGTGATTGGCCTTTAAAAGCCTCAAGGATGCTCGGCAAAGTTCTATCAGGAGAGAACATGTCTTTCTGCAAAGACATGCCATACAAAGTCATTGTTAATGTCACAGCATTGCTGGCTCTTTGGGAACGAGAAGGGTGCCGTCACCATGGCAGCGCTCCTCAGCTGTGTTAAGTTTTGTAAACCGAACTTAACCCCTTAAACTGCAGGCTGCTGGAATAAATTTGTTAACAGGTAGGGTTGGCCCAGATTCAGAGATGTCAAATTACCACCAGTGCAACTTCAAAACTCATCACCCTTCAAAAATAACATTTATGTTTTTTACAATTTAAAAGAATGACTTTAAATAATTAAAGTCCACTGTCAGAACTCACCACATCAAACAGGTCTGAGGCCCTGAGTTGACTTCACTAGAGACTAGTGGTACTCAGATAAGTATCACTGCACGTAGATTCCTGAGATGATTTTTCAAGCACGTTGTGTCTTCACCAATCTCTCATCTTAAACATCGCTGTTTTTTTGCCATCTGACTCTGACACCTGGGACACCTCTGTTCATTCAGCTTCAGTAGACATGCATGGGAAAGGAATTGCATTTTTTTGTGCACAGAGGCTAGAAAATAGGGATTCCCAATCTAAACCATCCATAATTCATGTTTTGTTTAACATTTTCAAAGTAGAAACCATCATGGTCCTTTTTAAAGGTTGTGGCTGATGACACGTTTATTTAGACTGCACATTTTGTAGCTTAAAAATCCATTTTTGAATACTAAACATAGTCTTGTTCATGCACATTTCAGATAACTAAGCTGCAAAAATTTTGAATTACTTATTTTTATGATGCCATGAAAAACCTTTACATCTAGGTTATTTATACTTTACAAGTTCTAAGTGATGTTATGGTCAAATGAAGGATAAAGGAACCTTTTTAAAGGAAAGCGTGATTCTAACATTACTCATCTGCATTTGAGGCTAGTAGCTGCTAATAAGCATAAATCCACTGGTAGTGGAAAAAAAAACTTGCTGACTGCATTCACACACTCTACGCATCGTTAGCGTTGTGGAATAAACGATTTCTTTAACCAGTGAAAGCCGTGAAACCGACAGAACGACTGTCATAATAAGTTTTTCTTTTGCATGTTACGCAAAAGGTAATCTACAATGGAATCTAGTGCCAGCAAGGCAACTTGCCATGCACACACTGATGTACCATCCTAAGAACAAGACCTGGGCAGCAGGTGCGCCAAAGCAATTCCTTCCCTTAATTGCAGATGTCTAACAGTATCCTGTCCTGTTTGCACACAATGAGACTTCACAACTCGAGCTATAAATAGACAGAGAAACTGGGTCATCCCTTTCAGCAATTATGGATTCCTAATCACTATATACCCTGCCACACACACACACACACACACACACACACACACACACACACACACACACACACACACACACACAGACAATGCTGGAAGACTGACAGCCTGCAGAGATATAGCTGCTTAATGGTCCAGTCATTAGGACATCAGGGTGAATTCCAAACAGCTCTCTCGTGCTGCCCCTAAACGAACATCAAAGAGGTGATTCATTAGCATGTAGCTTGAGTGCTAAGCAGCACCCCCTGAGTGGCTTATTGACTTCTGACATATTTGAAAATGACGTGATTTATTATTAACACAGACGCTTATTATAGCGCTGTAGTGCCAAGGCAAAAACAGCATTTAGGAAAAGAAGGGCTACAACTTCAGGTAAAACAAACTGCTGTCATACTTCTGATTCTTCAATGGAAAGAGATTCCAGAGAGGGCTGCAGAATACATCATTATAGTATCACTTGCCAATTAATGGGCATTATTTCATCAGAAAAATACTAATATTCCAGAAGGCTGCAATATGTAAACAAACACTGGAACTAATCTCAGTGTTTTTAGTGGGAGCTGGGAGCTGGAATCAATATGAAAGCATTTGCGTTTTCCTAGTCATATTGTACTACAGTGCATTTTTAATGACGTGCCTATCAGGAGAACCTCCAAAACAACATCTTTATAGGCAAATTTAGACTACAAAATTGTCATGATGTTCACTTCAATGTTCAATTAATGCTTTGTTTAAATGAAAAATTATGTATTGCAATGCATATCACCTTTAGACCCTTTAGAACTGCAATACCAGCCTTCTGTCCATTTCATGCAGCCCTGGTTTTAGACATCTGCAATATATTTGAGTAGATCTGCCCACAATGTGCTTTGTAAGAATCTGCACCGTCACCATAATTTTGGGGTGACATTTTTCATAAAGGTGAGGCCCACCTGCCGCTTTTAGTCCCCTCACCTTGGCTATATAGTCCCAGCATGTTGTCTGTCAGCAGTCATACCATAGAAGGTCAGACACACACACACACACACACACACACACACACACACACACACACACACACACACACACACACACACACACACACACAAAATACCCTCTCAATACAGCACTGCATCCCCTTGGCATGAAGCCCTTTTTTGGCCTGTCCTCTATCCCTCTTTGTGATGCGGTGAAAGCCTCTGTGTGTGTTGTTATCTTTCAGAACCGTCTCTTTCACTTTGCTGACCTGTTTGGCGAGTGCAGTTCAATTCATAGATAGATAGAAACCGTAAGCTGTAACAGGTCATATATAGCTTGGCTCCAAAGTTAGATTTTTCATGTTTCACAATGAGGTAAGATTTTTAAATATAAGCGTGCTTGAAAGTTTGTGAACCCTTTAGGGGAAAAAAACTAAATTTCTAAAAAGAAAACTGAATAAATATGACAAAACATTACATTTTGTTATTTATTAATTGAGGAAAATGATTCTATATCAGGTGCAGAGCTTAGCGCAGCTGCCGCACAGCAAGAAGGTCCTGGGTTCGACTCCTGGGTTGGGCACAGGGTCTTTTTGTGTGGAGTTTGCATGTTCTCTCCGTGACTGTGTGGGTTTCCCCGGGAGCTCCGGTTTCCTCCCACCACCAAAAACATGCATGCGCTGGGGATAGGTCAACTGAGCACACTGTTGCCTCTAGGTATGAATTTGAGTGTGACTGGTTGTCTGTCTCTGTACATGGCCCTGCGACATGCTGGCAACTGTCCAGGGTGTACCCCGCCTTCGCCCAGAGCAGCTGGAATAGGCTCCAGCTCGCCCTTGACCCTGAGTGCGGGACAAAGGGGTACAAGATGGATGAATGGATGGATTCAATTTCATTTGCCTGTGAGTGGCAAATATATGTGAATCTCTACAATTAGCACTTAATTTGATGGGGAAATTAGAGTCAGGTGTTTTCAATCAATGGAGTGACAATCAGGGATAAGTGGAGACCCTGGTCTATTTAAAGAACAAGGATCTATCGAAGTCTGATCTAAACACAAGTGTATCATGGCACAAACAAAGATGACTACTGAGGATTTCTAAAAATGTGTTGTTGATTCTCATCAGGCTGGAAAAGGTTACAAGACCATGTCTGAAGTGTCTACAGTCTACAGATTACTAAAGATCACGTGGACAAACCAGACAGCTATTGGAAAAACGTCTGAAATGTTGGAGCTGTTCTGTATAGAGGAATGGGGTAAACTCCTCCAAGCTCATGTGCAGGACTGATTAATAGTTACTGAAATGTTTAGTTGCTGCCATAGATAGTCATACCAGATACTGAAACAAATGCTTGCATACATTTGTATGTAATATTGGTTTGTTTACCTCAATAAACTAATGGCCAAGTATATTATCTTCATCTTCTTTTTTTAAACTAAGTACTCTTTATCTTCTTTTTGGACTTGTGGACTTTGGACTTTTAAGTTCACAAACGTTCAAGCACCAGTGTAGCCTGATGGTAAAGGGGGCAATTTAGGGGTTGAAAAAATTTCAGTTCTGCTTTTTCTTTCCCTGCAACGGATGACTGCAAGTTCAGAGCATGCTTCTCCGTGGTGGTCCACGCAGAACGGCACTCATTGTTCTTGATTGCCATGCACGGAGGGCATTTGACTCGCTTCCAAATGTAGATTGCACACCTGCAGTCTCAGAGCGCAGCTTTAGCATTGTCTGAATCGCAGGAGTAGCACAGAGGGCCAGCCGTGAATGGGAATGCTAATTACAGTGCATGGCGTGCCACATCAGTAGGCAAGGCAAGCACAGAGGGGCTGGTGGGGGGAGACTGAAGGAAAAAAAAAGGAAATGCTTCATTCACCTAAATCAGTCAACATTGTCTTTCTCTTAAATGCCATTTCTGTTGTGGGCTCTTTTGTTTACAGCATAAACAGCGACCTATAGACTGGATATTCTCCCGAGTGCAAGTTGGATTCTGGGTTTGCAATTAAATTCTTCAATTAATTTAGTATTACAAATGCAGACATATAATACAAATAATACCAGTATAAGTAACATTTTAAGTAAAAAAAAGGACCATTCTGTCATAATAAATACATTTATGTCAGTTTTACCAGAAAACTGATTACACCATATTCTGAATTACTCTGATGAAACTTGACAGGTTTATGTAAACCTGAATATATTTTGACACTGGCACTAAACACAAGGACAAGTGCACTCAGTGGAATGGAGGTTCGACATGGTTTGCCCTTGCTGCCCTGATGCACTACCCCTAAGGCTGTTTACTTGAAAGCTCTTCTGGCATTGCCCATCCATAAATGTATCACAACGAAGATTTACACAGCAGCACTGATGTGCACAAACTAGGGGAATTTGCAGTAGCACAGGTTTACAAGCATTCAGTCATTAAACTTTTACCGCCAGAGACTCCACATCTCACATCATTAAACCTGCACTTAGCTTACTGAGCACCAACAGGACACAGAGAGAGGTCGAAAACAAAAATGAATGATACAAAAAAAAAAAAAAGTCAATACAAGCTGTGTTAACGTGACCCAGCGTGATAAAAACGATTAGCTGAAAAGCATCTCCCTGGGGCCCAGGTGACTGCAGCTATCCCCTTCAGCCTGAGCCAAGAGCTGCTGCTGCAGATGGAAAAGGAAACTGTCGAGAGCCAGGCAGGTTGCTTTCCTCCGCACTGCTAAAGCAGGCTGACCCAACAATAACAGTTCGTGATTTTCTGACTGCCATAGAATATACTTACACATTAGTACTAGTGCTATGATTCACGAGTTATTTTTCCCAAATATCTAATATTGTTTATGTTCATGTTTTAAAAAATCACTTAGGATTTAGCCACACAGTGGTGTCACCATGTCCTGCAAAACAGCTGGAATCATTGGCTAAATCTTTGCAAATGCACTTTGTGTAACGCATTTAAATAGCTGTATTGTTAATAGAGCCAATTAGCCATTGTTATAATTTAAACGTAATTGTTTCGGTAACATCAAATTGATAGTGGACATTTTGTGTGGATAATGTCTGAAGAAGAATTCCAACCAGACTGCACTGAGGATGCTGTAACATCAAAGTTCGGTCTGTAAAGCTTATGTCTGCCAGTAAATGTGACTTTTTAAACATTTCATTTCCTTATACAATGAAATGCATTTCTAGGTATTATATGAATGTAGAAAGTACATTTGTAGAACGTAATGTAGAAAGTACATTTGCTACCCTCAATTCTAAAAATCAACAGTTTTTGAATACAATAGCAATGACACACAGGATTCTTCATTTCTTCAGATAAGTGTTTCAAAAGTTCATCAATGCACCATAGCATTTCAACCAGCCCTAGTGTTCTTTTAAATGAAAAAGTCCTTGTCTGAATCAAGTAATGCTGATGTTTGTTCTGATTTAGTGCTTTAGTAACGCTAATGCAAAGGATAAAGATAATCATATGAGTGACTGATTTTTAAGACAAGAAAATTTAATTTGAACTCACATAATTTATGGTCTCCATATGGTCTTGGACATATATCAATATATACGCATAAAGAACAATTACAGGACAAAGCACTCAATTACTGCCCTAACACAATGTCCACAGCCTTCAAAAATATATAGCAAGCACCAATACTCAGGTGGGCTTATTATTTTGAGCATCAAGGGCAGTGCAGAACCTCCTTGTCTAATTCTGGATAGTGCAGTGCATCTTCCAGAGGATCTATCACTTCCTTCTGGCCAAGACACTAGGGGAAATCTTCGTTTCCCACAATATCTGGTCTACCCTTTCCTATTATGCACCAATCAGCCAATTAAGGTCCAGTCTGAAGACGCAGCTATTCATCACAAAAATTCACAACAGCCTGAAGTGCAACTTCCACTGAGCGATTGCATTATCATTTGCATGAATTTGAGAGTGCTGATGTGGTACAGTCTAAATGCTGGCTATAGCTATGGTCTGTGGCCTGGCTTCTCTACTCTGTAATTGAGAGGATGAGGCTGGGAGGGAGGTTAATGATGAATGAGCAATTATCCAAACATCTGCTGCCTCCATATTTATTTTCCAAGTATTGCTAAAAAAAGACAGACAAATCCCAAAGGCAGCCTCATCTGCCCTGCCACCATCTCAGCCCCAGCTACACAAGCTCCAGCCACACTCTCCCAGCTGCTCTACCTGCCTATGGAGTATCCTGTGAACCCTGAGAAACACACAGGAGGATGTTACAGAAACAGAGGTGTTACTGCATGGGAGATTTGACCTGTAGGTGAACCCCACAAGCATGCATAATATTTTTGCACAAGTTTACTCTGAGGAATGCAGAGCTTGAGACCAGCATTTGTTAGCTTTGGGGTGAAAAGGCTGCTGTTCGCAGTCTGTGACTGAGAACTGGTCATTGAATTTATAGAGCTGAATTGTCTGAAGAGAAAGCAAGCCCTATGTGAGGAAAAGGCAAAGGTAAGGGCTAGCCATTTAGTCTGGTTTCTCTTCATAGATTAGCTTCCATTGATCAAGCCTTATCTCTTTGTCTGGCATGCCGTTTGGAGTGAGGTCTGGCTGGTCGTGTGTATGGTGATAGGTCCTGGTCTTTGTCAGCTGTCATTGATCTCTATAGCCTCAGGACTCGTTTACTCAGACTGCCAAGCATGGGAACTTCAAAGTGGCCAAAAGAAACAAGAAGTTAATCAGTGGAATGAGAAAAATATGATCAAATATTGAGATATAAAAGATTTCGCCAAACGGTAGGGATAACATTTAGGAAATTTGACAATGTTTTGATTAAAACAGCATCAAGACATGGAAAGTAATTACCTCAAAAGGAGAGGCAAATTGAGAGCAAATTGAACAAGTATTGGAGACAGTGGCAGTAAACACTTTAAAAAGTTTACTAATTTATTCCACAGTTAGTTTTCGGAGTGATCCCAGGGGATAGAAAAAATAATGAAATGACCAAGGGAAACCAGTGCAGTCAATAAAGACCGGGAAGACAGCAGAAAATCTCAGTCTGACTGTAGTTTTCATGTTTTTACTTTAGATTCTGTATACAAGGAATGAAACAGCCTACACTTTCCCACCATGAGTATTTCACAGCCCAATCAGACGTGCATTGAAGCTACTCTTTTCACTATTGACCACAGCCACCCTTCCAGCTGGGAGAGCGCCAGAGATGGGGAAGCTTCTGCATTAGCATCGAAAGCACTTTCATCAAGCAGGTGGCAACTGGCAGGGGGAACCAAATGAGATGAGATGGTGAATGTCTCAGCAAGCCTCTCAGCAAGCTCCTCAAGAGATAATCAGCGGGTTGCTTTTTTTTACCTTTCAAATGTATTTGTTGATATGACTGAGTACATGAAATCAAGCTTCCATAAGAGTCCCACTCTAAAACCAGATCTGGCACTTTGCAGAATGAGAGGCAGATTATGGGGTATTTTTAGGATTGAAGGCATTAAGTTGATTGGCATGAGTTCCACTGTGAATGTTTAAACCATTTAAAAAAAACTCTCACTTGATTCTTGATTCCAAGGGTTTTAGCACTTCTACGTCGCACTGCACATGACCCAAACGGTTTGGGTATACTCTTGGAAATGTAGTGCCAAAAATGGAGCTAGAAGAACCCCCAAATGGATCCCTTTCATTGGGTGGTTCCTTAAAAAATTATAATGGATTTAAACCTTTTAAAGTTTAAAGATTCGAACAATTCTCTTCCAGTAAAATGTTGTTTTGCTAGAGCAGTGTCCAAGCCAAGAACCATTTAGGAGAGCATGTTAAGGCAAGTGGATAAAGTGCAATCTTCGACTGTAAACCAAGGTCCTGTGACAGACTTCCTCTTAGTGGGAAGATGCCCTGAAAGAGTCCAAGTAAGGGCAGCTCAGGTCATAAGGCTCCTTATAACCTGACAGGGTGAGTTGAGCAATCACAGACAGATCGATTTGTCTACAATAGGCCCCATTTTCCCTCAGGAGAGAGTTGAAATGAGAACAACCAATAGCTTCACTGCTGGAGATGCTGATCGTTCACAGCCAGATAGCACTACTGGGCAATACTTCTTTACACACATTGTTTCATTTGAATAACCGCAAATAAGACTATTTTCCCCTCAAGCTGTAAAACATTGGCAAACACAAAACCATGTATGCACGTGTCTTATTCCCTACTGCATCACACCAGCAACTGCCAAAACAAACACCTCGCTTTGTATTATTTCTTTATATAAATGCTGAAGATGAAATAAGCCAATACAGTTAGATGTGCATACCTGAAGAATTCCATGAAGGAGAATCCATAACCATGTTGTTCTGCAATTCCAGCACACACTACATTAGCAGATGCTCCTATCAGTGTCCCATTACCTGCAAGACAACAGGGGAAATGAATGAAGTTGTTTTGTAATGTCTATAATTAGTGAATTTGTATTATTTTGCTAGAATATTTTTTTTATAAATCAGCAAAGAATTTGTGTCGCCTCCAAGTTGTGTCTGTTTTACATACAATGTAGTTAAGTGTACAATATAAATAAATTTAAAATCAGATCAGTTCAGAGGGGAGTACTTCATTAACATCATGCAGGTGGTTCTCTATAAGTGGATTACCAACACTCCCTGAACTCCCTGAAGATGATTCTGGGATCATTTGTACAGCATACTTTGCGGCGCTCAATGCAATTTAAGGCTCTATGGTGAATAATCACTCCTTCTGGCAGATCAACAAAGAAATGACCTTGAGGGGCAAATAGGAAAAGTGCTTTTGAACAAGGTTTCTTCTGTGGTTTCAGCTTTGGGAGCCCAGGGCACAATGGCAGGATGACTTTACCTTCTGATGAAGACTAAAGTCACCTCTTCATCAATATCTGTCACTCCCTAGAACCTCCGAAAGTCAAAATAAAAAAGTTCTGATGCCAGATCAAAAAGGTTGAATTAGCCACTTTCTTAGCTATAAAAGACTCACTACAGACACAGGGGACATTGATCCAGCTCTGGATTAGTGCAGCAAGTTCTTAAACTCCATTATGCAGACTGGCAACCATTGCATGCTTTTGACAAACTGCTGTTGTGCAGAATTGTTTATCTCAATTATTATGTATAATAAATGAACTTGGTTACTAAACACTGACGAATGCTGCTTTGTCGCATTTCTTCCAAAAGCAATTAGCCTTTCTTTGCTTTATTCTTACATCTTGTCAGATTTCCTCTTCCCACTTAGCCATGTAGTGGTTTAGGAAATAAAAACTAACTTAATCGTCCTCTGTGCTTAAAAAGAGCTTAAAAATCTCTGCTTTTGTAGCGTTGCACATTAAGTTCAGGGATTTTGGTGCTCCTTTCCACTAAAGCTTCTCAAAAGGTTAAGTTGTTTAGACCTACAGAAAACCCAGGTCAATATAACTAGTCCACATCTCAAAAGGTGCCGTTGTGATAATAGAGCCAGACGCCCGGCATAGCATCCTATCGATACCTAGCACATCTGTCACACCTACTCCTATTAGGCTAGAGCTCCACCACACCATTCACTCTGTTTTCACAACCCACAGACGCCCAAGCACTTTGCAGAGACAGCCTTGAGGCATATAGTACTACTATATAAGAAAGGCTTTCAAGAGAAAGCTAAACGTTTCTCTAATTTCTACTGCAACATCGTCAATAGGAGTTGAGAGAAGCTCAACAATGATCATCTTTATGCTTAAAGAACTATATCTAGTAGAAATGTCTTGACTGATTACATTTCCTACAGAGTATTCAAGGGTGCAATAATGGTGTCGTGACATTTGAAGTTTTAGGATTAGTGGTACCATTCACATTGGGGTGTTAAATCTTTTGTCACACACAGTAAGATAAAAGGTTTACAGTACTTAAAATGTGACTGACCTCCTAAACAGGCTCCCATAGCCAAGGCAAAGATGAGAGGTTTCACAGGAAGGTTGACATCAGCATCCTGGCTAAGGTTGATCAGCACTGGAATCTGTCAATAAATAGGCAGAAGGCATATACATAATTAATTAACATAGTTAATTCATTAACATTTGGAACACATACATACATCCATAAACTGGCTTACAGTGTGGACATTTAACTCCTTAAATTGCAGGCTTATTATTTGGTTACTATAAAATAAGAATTCAATCCATTTATTTGATGTTACTGCATAATTAAATTGCAAATAAATTCTAATTAAATGTAATTACACAGTCTTAGAGAGAGGCTTTAAAGTTAATTAATTACAATTAGTTTCTGATTATAAGCTGTTGAGAGTGGTGGATATGAAAGGCTGCATTCTAGAGAGTACCAAGCCACCTCGCACGAAATGGTTTCAATTATGCAGCTAATATTACAATCTTTTATACATTTTTGGGTTTATCACTATTTTATCTTATAACCTTATAAACATTACAAACAAAACCTCAGAAGACATGTGTAGAGTCATCGGTCATATATATGTATATATATATATATATATATTAATGTGAGATTTTTATTGCGCGATAAAAAAAAATATCGGCGTTAAATCCCCCCCCCCACAATAGCTTGCGTAGTGTAGACCCAGCTCCCTCTGTCTGGGGGAGAGACCGAGACAGGTTTAAAACGTGCGTGAACCGGACAAGTCACTGATAACAAGGTGAAATTCATCATAGCTTGCGTAGTATAGACCCAGCTCCCTCTGTTCGGGGGGGGGGTTAACAACGATATTTTTTTTATCGTGCGATAAAAATCTCTCGCCGTTAATGCCCCAGCACTAAAATATTTCTTTTTTTTTTTTTTTTTTGTAGACCCCTGGTTTCTTTGACCATCATTATATAATTATAAAGCCCCAAGGTTTCTCAGAAATGCACTCCTTGACATTGAAACTCTGGGCAGGGAAGGACTAAAGTCAATGTTTTGATATATTAAACACATTAAGAGACAAGAGACAGCACCCAAAATTAACCGTGAACTGTCTACAAAAAAGAAATCAAATCAAGCACTGCAGATACACAGGTCATGCAAAATACTATACAGAATTATGATTCCTCATTTGAACTTTTCTTCAAGGCATAGCCTTTAAGTCCTACCTCTCAAACACCTTGCATTGCAAGCCTGTTAACAGATTGAGTCATATTTCTGTATCACACAGCTCAGGGGAAAGAAATCAATAAAGAGCGACATTGGATTTTTCTATTTTTTCCTCCCTTAGTTTCAGGCACACTGCATGAATCAACAGTGTCAGGAAAATTGGATGGAGATGAAAATATGGTTCAACCACTGATGTATGCTCCGAATTTCACTGCAACTGTCTCAGCCAAGAAACACAGCTAATATTGACACAGTTAAAAGCGGTTCCTCACTGAGGCTTAAATGCGGAGTGTGTTTATCATACGCAGCAGGACAGAGGCAAAAGAAATTATCTGTGCGTGCTGAGGTTGGGAAGGAATTCTTTTAAAAATGGGTTTAAAATGTTTTGAAGACTTTGCAGTGTCTGGTAGTGTTACTGAACACACAGGCAAAGCTTTGTGTTGCCTCAGTCTTGCGGTTTACTGGAAACACCTACCATGTACAAATAGGTACACTGAATCACAATCACAGATTGTAGACCATCTAATGTTATAATTAATCAGTCACCCGTCATTCCATTTTATGCGCACAGGACCACTGCTGACCTGATATTATCTAAATCTTAATACTGCTGACCCCATCAATCAACCTAAAACTGAGAAAAGTCTGTTAAATGACACTACTGCAGTCCATTGTTTTATTAGGAGAAATACAGAACAATTCAAGAGGTTTAAAACAGTCTGTCCTTTTAGAAACCTTATCAACACATATAAACACTACTACAAATACACTCCACTTCTTCGTTCTCGGTTTTTCCTTTCAGGGATCGCCACAGTGAGTCATCTGTCTCCATTTCATCCCGTCTTCTGCATCCTCTCCCCTCACACCAACTAACTGCATGTCCTCCTTCACTGCATCCATAAATCTCCTCTTTGGTCTTCTTCTCAGCCTCCTGCCTGGTGGCTCCAACCTCAGCAGCCTTCTACCTCTGTAATCATTGTCTCTCCTATGGACGTGTCCAAGCCATCTCATTCTGGCCTCTCTGACTTTATCTCCAAAGCATCTAACATGAGCTGTCCCACTGATCTACTCATTCCTGATCCTATCCATCCTTGTCACTACTAAAGAGAACATCAACATCTTGAGCTATGCAACCTCTAGTTCTGCCTCATTGGCACCATCTCCAAACCATACAACATCGCTGGTCTCACCCCCATCTTGAACACCTTTCCTTTCATTCTTGCTCACCTCTTCACCTCTTTACCGCTCTCCATTGCTTTGGACCGTAAATCCTAAGTACTTAAAGAAGTAGATTACTTCTACTCCCTGCAACATCACTGGTCTACTTGTGCCCCTCTGATTTACACACATGTATTTTGTCTTGCTGCAACTGATCTTCATTCCTCTCTTTTCCAGTTCATATCTCCACCTCTCAAGCCTTTACACCTCCCTGATGCAGTCTCACCTCCACCTCGAATTCCTGTCACTCCTACAGCACACCTCACGGCTGTCTCACAGCTCTCATACAGCTCTCATGACTTCTCTGCCCCTCCAGACCTCCTCATGCAATACCACAGCTCCTCTCTTTGGTCATATGCTTTCTCTAAATCTACAAAGACACAATGCAGCTCCCTCTGACCTTCTCTGTACTTCTCCATCAGCATCCTTAAAAAAAAATAGCATCTGTAGTACTCTTTCCAATCTTCCAATCACACAACTGGCAACTGTCTGTTTATTTCCATCCCTATCCTTAATCACCCTAACCTGTAGCATGTCCTTTCCATCTCTATCTCTCTGCCTCGCCAACCTGTACGAATCAATCTCTCCCTCCTTACTCATCCAACCTAGCACACAATCATCATACGCCCTTTGTATGGCCTTTGCCACCTCTAGCCTCGCCATACGCTGCATCTCCCGGTACTCCTGTCTACTCTCCTCAGTCCTCTCAGTGTCCCTCTTCTTCTTAGCTAATTTCTTGCTCTGTATATGCTTCTGGACTTTTTCATTCCACCACCAAGTCTCTTTATCTACTTTACTCCTTCCTGATGACACAGCAAGTATCCTCCTACCCGTCTAATCATATTAGCTGTATCTGTCCAATCATCTGGGAGCACCTCCTGGCCACCAAGAGCCTTTCTCAACTCCTCCCTGAAA
>JBBPDB010000108.1:13946553-13968619 GCA_037974465.1 Brachypetersius altus | reverse complement strand
TTGTTTCTATTTGTAAAGTGCGTATCTGCGCTCAGTGATATCTTGTATGAAATGTTTGGATATATAATTTAAAAATAATAGAATAATGACTATATATTTAGGGTGGCTTGGGATCATTTTGGGGGGGGGCTTCAGACCCTCCAAAATAGACCTAACGACGTCATGCCGCTTGGCTGTTGCTAAGCATGAGTGAAAGTTAAGGGAGTTCATGACAGCTGTTCAAACAAAATTGAACAGAAGGCGAATGAAAGGTCACATTTTTGGCCTTCTGAAAAATCATGTTTGGCGTGCAAGAAAGCGTAATATCTAAATGTGTTTAAATTAATTTACTGACATTCAAATAAATCACCCTTTTGTGTGCAGGACGCCCTAAGACTGAGCTCAAATAGAATGATTTGTGGTGGTTTGGTTGGTTTTAAACTGCATCAAGCCTGACAATGTCGTAACACTCTCTCACCTAGCTCCAGATGAATTCCAGGTACGAAGGAGTTCAGGAAGAACATGAAGATCACGATGGCCAGAACGGACACACATTTCACCAGCAGGATTTTGTCTGTTATGCTGTGCTGTTAAAAAAAAGATAAAGGATAGACTGAATCAGAGGTGGAGAAAAAAGAAAAAATAGATAGAGGCCCTCCCTGACACCAATTATGTCCTCTAAACGGTGGCTCAGGCAGAATCAGAGAAATTAGTCCTCCCTCTCTTCATTATGACGATAACATCAGAACAGGAATGGAACTGTCAAGTGGGGTTACTCAAGGAAGTGTGCGGAGTTTGCATGAGCGTGGGAGAATGTGTGGGCAGCAAGATTAGTGTACATAAGAACCTTGTTGTTCAGAACCATCTGAGTCAAGGGTTTCTTGATTTTAGTTATTACCTTTTTCTGCAGCTCTTGGATGTTGTTCTCCCAGTTTTTGTCCTCTTGTGATATTTGTCTGGTAAGAAAGATAATAGGCATTTATGTACCGCAGAATTATAAGCACACAATTCTTTAGGCATGTGTGAACATGTGTGAACGCTTTCCACCTGTACTAGGTGTCAAAACTTTGGCATCAGGGCATCTAATTAACCAGCTATTAAGCTGGTCAGGTTCAAGATGTGAAATTTGACAATGAGACTCATTTGCTCATAACACCTTTATTGTACTTTGAGGTCAGTTATCTCAAAACTACACTTCTGCTTTGTCCTATCGCTACAAAAATGCCCACTCAGCCAGAATAGACAGATGGCATAATAAGCACTTACTAAACCTTGATAGCCTATACTAAGGAATGACCATATGAAGTCACTTTGATAATTATTAGATACACCCGTTTTCTGAACCATTTCTGAAATGAGGATCTCAACAAGCTTTTATGATGGAAAAACAGAAACAGGACCACAACCAAAATTACATCTCCCCATGATTACAATTACAGCCCTCAGTGTGGTGCCTACAGAGTCAGTGTGATTCAAAATAATAACCCTCATAGACATTAGCTAGCCTTTGTAACTCATTACTGAGGGCTTGCACTGGAGGACCTGATCAGCCATAGCTTGTGTCTCACTGTGTGGGTGTATGAGTCAGGCATACAGAGGAGGTTTTGACTGACCAGCGGGCCATGGGCACTACTGCCAAGTGTCCGCTGCCCTAAGAGCTTTTCATTGAATGCCAGCGTATGATGTCAAGGAATAAATGAATAAATGAATATATATACACATACATACACATGGATGCAGAACTGGATTTGCATAGATGAAGAGGAGTGACGGATAAAAGCATAAAATGTATAATTCAGAACATCTGAATTTTAATACATTTAGTCAGTAATACTTTACTGTAGGGAAGTGCTCATAAGGCTACATGACACCTACATAAGCCTTTCATCACAACTGATAATAATCTATGCAGACATTTATAAAGGCTAATTCCAGCAAGCGTCCATCGTGATTTTCACTTTCTTCAGTAAAGCCTTTATGATAAAGGATGTGGAATGATCATTCCCCATAGGCTTTTAAGCATAGTTGTTGTTTCCATTCCATGCTTTGGATTATTTAGAACTGACATTAATTATAAAACATTGCATGCTGGGATTTGTTTTATGAACACAGTTGCAGACATCTACTTTGGTGTATCTTCACATTTAACTCTAACATCACACAGAGGGGAGGATCACTCTTGACTCCAGCAGTGGTGCTTTACCTCTGGAAGGTTCGGAGCTTCTTGCGCAGTAGGCTCTCCAGGTTAAGCACCTTCTGCATGAGGAGACACTTGACAGCAGTCTCCTCGCGGCTGGCTGGGTTTATGCGGTGCGCAGTCTGTCTCCAAACCAGAATCTCATGCTTCAGCTCTGCATATGGAAACAAACCCGGTCGCGACAAATGAGTCAACAGCAAACAAAAGGAGAGTATGTGGACATGCCCATCCCTGTGTAAAACAGGTGGGCTCAAATCAGATTACTGGGACATAAAACACAAAAGATAAATCCAAAGATTCTGCAAATATCCTTATGGGAACATGTGGGCCAAGTGCTTATTTTGTCAACATGTTTCAGACCACGCGTGACAGCATTTCATTTTTTAGCTCAGTAAAGACAAAGTGGAGTTCCCACCAAGATCTTGATTTACTTATGATGTTGCACTTCTCTCACACTGTGTTTTCAATGAGCTTTTATCCTGCAGATGAAAATGGCTAATGGTTTACATATGAGCCTCCCTCTTGCTCCAGGCTATGCAGCTTATTTATTTATTTCTGAGCTCAGACAGAATGAAGTATCAGTGGGCAGCTGGTAATAAAAATGTAAACACTGTGAGCATGGGCCAACCTTACTACAGCAAACAGTGAAAATAGTGGTGTGTAATAGCCATTTCCAATCATTAGGATCTGACTGAGCCCCCCTGAGCAGACATAATCCTGCCCGCTGGTGTAAGGGATTGACTGAATTCAAAATAGGTAGAGTTAGTGATGAAAAGACCAGTGAGGAGAGGATAAAGGAGCACTCCTTCGTACTTCTTTGTGGGGTTGCTAGGCACCCTTAATAGGAGCTAATTGACCCAGAGAAAACACACTGTTCACCAATCGACACAATTACTGATGGCGACAGGGTCCTGAGGGACGAAACAGGCCTGGTACTTCTGGCCACTGAAGCCAAGGGAGCTGGTACGGCGTCTTGTCCTGGATTTATGGATTTGAGATTGGACTGGCATTGAGCGTCTAGCAGCACACATCGCAGTGGTGTTCTGCACCGGAAACGTAAGAGCCTGGAGCAAACGGATTAGCAAGGCGCGGGCCTCCTGTAGTCCGAAATCATTGGACTCTGCCTCTCTACTATATTCACCAACACTGTCTGATTGTGTTTGTCCTAAACCCAATAACCTCATACAGGCGGCACAGACTGGGGGCTCTGTGGATGAAGCTGCCTGCTGTTTTTTGGTGCTCCTGGCACAAAGTAAAAAAAGACCAGACCCAGCAAGACTGGGCTAGCAGCATGAGAAATAACAGATAAGACTTGTCCTCTTGCCTTCTAAAAGCAGTGTTAGTTCCTTCCTTTTTTCAATTCATCTGCACTGGATCCAATTTAAACAAGATGAACTAATCATATTTATGAATTAAATTAAAGTGCTAGGTGTGACAAATTCATTTAAGGATGTCCTGTGCAGTTTATGAGGAGAGAAGTACTGCAGCAGGCCTCCAGTTCAAATGTAATATTATGCATTCAAGCCCAACGGATGCTAAATGAGAGAGCCAGCAAAACTAGGGAGATTTACTGCTGAGTTAAAAATATTAGTACCAGGAATATCCAATTGCAAAAAAGATGCCCGTGGGGTCTGTTTTTTTTTTTCTCGTTTTCATGTATTTTTTTCATTATTATTATCTAATATGTCTCTTAACTAGTTCCAATAACCTGAAGTGTTCCTGATGCTTAAAGATTTTTCTTAGAATCTTTCTATCCTGGAAACCTGCAGGACCTGCTTTCAAACTAAAAAACAGTGCATGAAAGGCATCTCTCCAACTCATGTTCACACCACTAGCAGCCACAAACGGTCCAGTCATTAGGGGCCTTTGTAACTGTTGCCTATTACCCTTTCTCATGTCAAGTGCCTATCAGTGGGACACTAATGATACAATCCATAGCAACTGACTAAGACTGAAATATACGTTCACATTACTGAAATGGTCACAAAAATGAATCGGCTTAAATTGTACTGCCCACCACTATGCAGCAACTCTCAATGCTGCAGAGAAGAAGCACTATGGTTACAAAAGTGGCCTGGGTGTTCAGGCCCCCACTGAGCATTCAGAGAGTGTCCTCGACCAAACACTGGCCATCTACGAAGAGGGTTATTGAAGAAGAGCTATTAGGTGGATAGGCTGTTATGTTCGTTCTGTTGTAATCCTCGCAGGTGTTCTGGGTGGGCTCAGGTGTGTTAGATGGAAGTATGAGGATTGGGAAGTACAGCCAGGATGAAGTGTCTTTTGGAAGAACAGCTGCTGACTAGAAAACCGTCTGGCCTTGGAGAGGAGCCCTAGAACTGGGAATTAGGGTTGAATCCCAGCAGCTCCATATGCCATCTGAGGCAGAGGATTTGGAAGACTATTGCTCACATTCTCATTTGGCGAGGATAGAAGAGTCTGTCTTTTTCTGACAGAAATGCCACGATGAAATGAAATGATGTAGTGCAGAGTAAAACAAGACTAATTGTCTAATACATGTAACACAAACTTACAAATGCAGGCTATAAACTACACCGTTAACAAAAAAAAGTCAATATTGTCTAATGCCGTTTATGGAATGCACTGAAAAATTGTGCTTTGTATTCATATGATTCATATAAGCCACATGAAAAAAGGTGTTCATTTCATTTTTGTCAAAAAAAGAACAGAAAGCCAGATACAATGTTGATATATTATTTACATGTTGGTTACATGCACATGCCCTGATGTTTGGAAGAATAGGCTACCATGCAGTTCATTAAGTGAAGAGGGGTGATTTAGAATCTATAAAGAAACCGTACATCCATAAATAATATCATCTTGCATTAAGAACATTCCATTATTACTAGAAGTGTGTGGAGGAGAGAAACCTGATCACTATGGATCCTCTGTGGAAAGCATTGAAAAATGTGTGGCAAGTCTTTCCTTTTGATCCTTTTGAAAACTTCAGAAAAGTATGACAAAGCAGAGCAAGGTTGTCTTCTCGACTAGAAGAGGTACAAAATGCTGATAAACTATGCTGTCAAAAAATTGCTCAGGGGTTGTTTTCTGTAATGATCACTGACACATGAAAAAAATGACGACCACAGAGGAAATAAATAACAACAGCTTACTGTGCTTATCAGCATTTTGTAACTTCTCTAGTTCTGAAGACAATCACACACTGCTTTGACATAGTTTCCTAAAGTTTTTTAATAATGATCTAAAGGAACTTTAACATGTTCTTCAATGCCATTCATAGTGGTCGGAGTTTTCTTCTCCACACATTACACCAAGGAGCCCCACAAGGTCACAGTGGGTTGTAAATTCTGCCTGAACCTCATCCATGTCATCTTACATTGTCTTTTTAAAGTATCTGTCATTTGTTGTTGTATTTGTCCTGTAGGTAAATAAACGGGATATACACATCAAAAACATTCTAAACAACAGTATATGACACTTGCATACAAGCAATCATTTGTAATTGTCAGTGCACATTTCTACTAGATACTTGTGGCTGCACAGAATGGAATGGCCTATGGTTAAAAAAGTGGTTCTCTTTTTAACTAATTTGCTGCTACAAGTATTTTTATTTTCTTGTGCATACACAAAAAAGCACATTTAAAAAAAAAAAACTGTTAGGGTGAATGTCAAATCTATCATGTTTGTACTGTCGCAAGACTAAATGCATAATGGTATACCTGTTATACGACGCAAGACACTGTTTTATGCCACTTAGAGTATAAATCCTGTGCATTGAACCAGCTCTTCCAGTTTTACTTCTCAAGGAAATATAAACAAAGCAGAAGAGATTAAACTTGTTGAATTTTCGAATATGTTAAGGTGGTTGACATACTGCAGCCAATATGTTGGAAAAGCAGCAGAGCCACCATGAACACATTGGAGGTGTTGATGGATTTCACCTGCCTTGATCACACAGTCGTGTTATTGGACTCAGCACAATGAGAACTGATAGCTTAGTGCAGGGGTGCAAACATCCTGTTGTGGTGTTGGGTTCCCATGCTATTTTGTTGCTCCTCTACCCAAACACACCCTCTAAACCTGACAACGAACAGATGAGCTCAATCAGGTCCTTTCATGATTTGCACCCTTGGCTTAGAACATCAGAAAAGGAAATAACAATCACTAACATAATAACTTTTCACAATCTATCAGAGGAGAGGAGTATTTATGGCCACAGTGAAGTCAGTGTATAGAATGTTTGTAGCTGTACACTCCTCTAATCCTCCTATGCATTATATTATACCCTTTTGATTTTTCCCTCCACAAAAAAAATCAATAAACCAGCCATCATGCTTCAGAATAAAATGTACACTTGCGGTGACCCCAATTGCTTTCTTACGAGAGAAAGGGGAAGGGCTGGATGCACACTGGCCCTCTCACAGCACTGCTCTAGAGAGTCAATAGTCAGTGATCTGAAGGAACAGGTTCTGACACTCTTAACGGTTCATTTCAGCTATCACTGCTATTAAACAACGTAAAACCCCTCGAGATGAAGCAGGTGAGTTGCTATTGATGAACACTGGATTTAAATATAGGTGACATCTTGATTGGAGAGTAAAAAAAACATACTCAAAGGGAACACATGTGCTGGATCTTTAGAAACGATTCTGTTTCTGCATTAGTTTAGCTAAAATTCAAGCACAAAACCAACCTTTTATCTTAACCATCTGGATATTTCCAATATGTTTGACAAAAACAATTTAGGAAGGTTGATAACGCCTGAGTTAGTTTCACTTAGCCTGAGGGACCTGATAAGAGGAAAAAAACAGAACGTCTTTAAATGGGGAGGCACTGAGCGAGATAACACACCGCTTCACACACACCCAATCTGGATTCATGGGAATTCCTTTAAAAGCTGCGTGTTTGCCTGCATGCAGGTTTTAGCGTCATCAGATTCCCTGCCTACTTATGATACACAGTGGCGAACTGCTACATGGTTGACAACAGCTACCAGCTTTAAAGCATTCGAAATGGCTGCTAACTCTGTTTACTGTGCGTAACTAAACATCACGAAAACAGCCAAACTGATTAAGAATATACATGAGCAGAAAAATTCACCTCAGTGAGGCACAGCTGTATGATATTGTATCGGTGGCACTTTCTATCGATGCGGATTATGATCATGCTTGAAGTGAAGCAACATTTCCTTTCCCTTGCAGTTTCACAGTTAAGAGGGCCTTTTAGCATAAAAATAGCTTTTAAGAGTGCCAGGTTCATACACTTCTGAGACTAGATGGTCATTATCGGGGAAAATGACAGGCTTGTTCGCATGCACATTTGATGCTTGTCAGATTTATAAATTACACATATGCAGGGTTCGATTAGAGCCTATTGACCAGCTTGATGAACATCAATTTGTGCTCCAGATAGACTTTCTGAAATGATCACAATCTTGCATTACTCGCAGTCTAGACACACAAAAATCCAATTTATCGAATTTTACAAACGTATATCATTTAAACGTTTTTTCTACTTTGCAACGTTTTATAATGCTGCTAAATTATGCTGCGTGATGGACATGATGATTACACAGCCTGCAGAACAAAGGGACAAGATGATCATAATGAAAATATGAACATTGCTAAAAAATAGCCACTTGATAATTTTATGGTTTAAATATCTTTGAGGTTTGTGTTGTTTTGCGCTGCGGTATATATCTTTTTCCTTTAGCGGATGAATTCAGCTTATTGTAGCTGCTAAACACTTGCAAATGTGTCCAAATCATTGCAGTGTAGAGGACTAACAACTTAGAAATCTTATAAGCAGGGCAAGTTACGTGTTTGTTAGTAAGCTACGGTAAACTTTCTAGAAACTTCACCTCAGTTTGCCTAATTTTCTCTGACCGAAGGGGTAAGATAGATAGAATTGCTGTTTTTTGTTTGAGGTAAAAGTTACACCTATGCTAGTCTGGCTTATTTGTTTAACCTACAGATCTGCGTGAACAGATCATGATTATATGATGTATTTGTGTAATGTATGCAAGGTGGTGGATAACACTGATAAATTCAAACATGCCAAATGATATCAACTTGTGAATTCTGTGAAAATTCTCACTGTTTATATGAAACCTTTATGGATATAGAGGAATAAATGTACAACATTTGGTGTTGAATACAATCACTGTTAGCCGAGTTAGCTAGCAAAAAGTGATCACATGCCTTCCACATTCAGGGTTTTTTCTTCTCATATAGTCTTAATCCTTCTCTCTCCTCCTGGTGAAAGGCATGGTAACATTAAATGCAGAGACTAGATTTATTTAGGAGTGTAGTTTTAGACTTCATTTAATGGTAATTTAATCTCATTATTTCTTGTTTTAGCTCCATGACACTTAATTCATTTAATAAAGAAGGACTTCAAAACCCAGCTAAATTAGCCACATAGCTGATGCGTTACTTACTGTTTAGTACACACCCTTTCTTTCTCATTAGGAAATGGGTTAAAGCTTCACACTCCACTCCAAACCTTTGAGTTTTTGTGTAACTGATATATGCATTTCTATATGCAAAACTGCAACACTAGCAGAATTTTACAAAATTGTGATGTTTCCAGCGTGCCTAAGACATGCCAGTCTCTGTTTAGAGGTGGGTTTTAAAGGAGAGTGTGAGAGGACAGCCTGAACAATAACATGTTCCACAGCCATTATCTGAGAGCTTAGTAAAATGATGCGAAGTGCAAGACACATTCTCAAAGGTGAGAACATTTTGTCACCCTTACCTGCCCCAGACCAGGGTTCAGGATTTTGGGTCATAAACAGCACTGTGTCCAATCAGGGACAGTGTTTTGATGCAGGCGAGTGTCTCCAGTTCTTTAAGGGTCACTTTTTTTTTGTTTTTTGTGTTTGTTTTATTTTACATTGGTAGTGTCATGAAAAATATTGGTTTTGGACAAAGGAAACAAATCATTCTACATAGATATGAACCAGACCTCGACTTGAATAAGCTCCCTGAAGATGTAGGCTTTCTACGCTGCAGCATCATTGGCCTTCGCCCTCAGTTTAACACGAATGATGCTGAAACATGCTCCATGGCTCCATTACTTCCTGACTTGATTACTGTAATTTCTTTTTCACTGGTGTCTAAGCAAATCGCTCAATAGATTTCTGTATATTCAAAACACAGCTGTAGTTCTTATACAGACGAAGCTGACAGTGCATATCATCCTTTCCTCTCTCAGCTACATGCTTACTGATCTTAGCAATGACATTTGCTTTCCATATTTAAGTCTTACATGGTCTGTCTATGACTCGTCATTTAAACCTATTCCTAAAATGTCTCTATTTTTAACAGAATTTAGTTCATTTAATATTATTTCGCATCTTAAAGCTTCCACCTCACATCATCTACTAAATGTTAGTAATTTGTGTTACTTGTCTTTGTGATTCTAACTTCCATAAACAAAACACTCCAACTGCCACTGCAAATACATATTACATATCGCAAATGTCCTGGTACTGCTGTTATTTGCACCATTATTAATTATTTACTGCTAGAATGCAGTATCTGGCATAAAACTGTATTTATTTAAATTGTACTATAGCTGCTATTGTCGACTCCACTGTATGCTAACTTGTCCTATTCTTGTGTTTTTTGCTCTCTTTGTACTCTGTGTATTTGGTCCTGTCTGGATTTATGTAGTCTTGCAGTGTTCTGTTTTCGGAACGCTGTTTCTTTTCCCTGTGTACTGTTTATATTTATTAACTTTTTTTGAGTTTAATGTGAGGTGTTTTTTTTTTATAAAGGTGCGATACCAAATGAGCATTTTATAATGATGATGAAGATGATTATTACTATTATTGTTGTTCTTTGTTTGTATGTTTCTTTGTTACCCAATTTGATTGGGTCCTAAAGGGCATATTGGCCCAGTTCCTGTAGGTCACCTATGACAGGATTTATGGATTTAATAGAGCGCTATTAAACCTTGGAAGAAAGGGTCATCTGATAAGGATAATGGAAATATTGGGGGAAATTGCCTGAAAGGGCTAATAAAAAAAAGAGTGATTTCTTGTTCATATTGTGGAGGGTCCTTCACGAGCCTACAACAGAAATTCAATATGGTAGGCGGTGGCAGAAGAGGGATGAATTCCAAATGAATGGCATACTTATGAGGCCCTCATCTTGAGGCACATCTGGTAAGAGAACAAACTGTAACTCAGCCAGGAACGCTGGCTCTGAAGAGAGGTTTGAAGGGGATTTGAAAGAGATGAATAAATAATTGTGTATTATATGTGACACACTGACACACTCACCACCTGATGCCCTAGTGTGTGAAAGACTACAGTCACTACAGCCACAAATCTGACCATAGAAAAGGCCAGATGTGCCATGTGCCTCATTGTTTAACAGACAATAGCTCATATTTTTGCCTTTTTGGGCCAAGAAGATAATCAACTTAATTTGTATTACATCCACCAATAGAGAGCAATTGTGAGCCAAATAAAAGAACTTGAATAGGGAAATACCCCCTTAAGAACTGTAACTAAACCATTTGTGATGATACAGTAGCCTACATACAGTTATACCAAGGTAATTTTATTTTTACCTCACAAAAAAAAGAAAATCCTGCAAAAAGGTCATACTGCCCACCATTATTCGGCCAAGATTCTTCTGGCAAATATCAGTTTATTATCCCTGGGTTCCAAATAAGTGAAAAGCTATTCAGTCATTACTTTAAATGCGGTCCTATCATTTGATCAGGAGAGAAAATAAGGTCGGGGGTGTAAGGTGTCATACCAGTAGTTTTTTTGTGTGGAATGTTCTTTTTTTTGTTTTTAATTTATTCTCTGCTATGCAATTAATACCCAGCTAACCTGACAACAATGTCCTGGTACACCTTTATTTTTCTAACAGCATTAGAAAATTCCCACTTAAATTCCTCTTTAGCCCAAATACATAGTCGTGCTTGTACTTTATTGACCCCTCACTTGTCATCGCAGCCGTGGCCCGCTTTTGGCCCTGCCATCAAGCAGTGCCGTGGGAGCAGGGGTATGGCTCAGGTACTGGTTGCTTTATTTGGATTAGAAAAACACTTGTCCGTGGTATAGCGCAGATCCTGGAAAAGTGCCAGTAATTACCAATTATCATTGCTAAACCACACACTTCAGTCATTACACACTCGCCTCAGACTGTGCTGATCTGTTAAGCAATCTCATATTGATTTGCTCATGTGTTTTTTAACCTGCTTATGTGTCTCCCACTGTAAGACTGAATGTACGAAGACTTTTGTGCCAGTTCAAGGCAGTTTATGGACTATTTATGTGTTTCCTGCTCTGTTGATAGATTTCCTTGAACAACAGCAGCAGATGGAAGCTTGAGCACATTCTGAAATAATATTTACCATCATAGTAGTGCTGTTTACACTCAGATGTCCATATGTGAATAAACATCATGCAAAAACCGGTTGCGTAGAATTATCTCACTGTAGGACGTTTTGGTGAGGAAGAATTTTATTTATTCACACTATTTATTATCCCTTTGTCATTTAATGTTCATTTTCTGTTTGGTTCCAAATTGTTGATTCACTGTGTTTTTGGTCCTGTCATTCATGTGTATGGCGCTAATAGGTGGGGCTGCGTCTAGTTTGTATGTTAAGCTGATGTTGTGGTAAACTACCAGTTGGGATGCAGTGTGAGGGCATATTTCAGTAGCATCACATTTGTCCAATTGAGATGTCATAACTTGACAGTCTGGGACAAGTGGTGGCTCAAGGATGCAGTTTATACTTGTATAACTGGTAGATATTCTTTTCAATGGTGTTAGCTAGTTTCATTCAAAATAAAGAAGCAAATATTGTCTGATCAATATTTTTAGGATTTTTTTTTTTTTGCTGTACTGTTGCTTTAAAAAAAAGTCTGATTCTGTCATATGCAGTACTTAAAGATATCACTTACCCACGATCTCACTGGACTCCTTGTTGTAGAGCTTCTTATTCCAGTAGAGCATTCTCAGAAACGGAAAGGAGGTCAGGAGCACCAGACAGATCCCCAAGAACATGTACCCTGTAAATCCAGCAAAGTCGAGCCCCTAAAGAGAAGGACAGTGTGAAAAGGTGTAGGTGTGTAAACATGTGGGTGAGAAAAATACAGTGAGAGAAAGAGATGGAATAAGAGAGCAAGAAAAAAAATGTGTCATCGACTGAACAACAATGTGCAATTTTTGAAAGAAAAAGAACTTTAATAACAGCAATCAGAGACTGCAAGCAATCTAGCAATTAGATTACTGGTATTCTGTACTCACTGAAATAGAGGTGTATGTTACAATTCATGTATTCAACACTTTTGACGTTTCATTCTTAATGCTTATGTGGCATCTATATGCATTTAACAGAGCTCTGGTGTGACATGAATCTTAATGCGCCTGACGAGCCGTAATGGCTCAGTCCTATGAAGGGTAGAAAGCCCTTACCATCCCTCCATTTTCAATATATAGCCCAATTCATCTTTCACTATTACTAGATGCCACCACATGATTGGTCACGTTCTCTGCCAATGTCTGCCCAGATATATGAGTAAAATAGCTTTATGTGCCCAGAAACATAATCCTGCACTTACTCTTTTAAGAGCTTATCTCTGAATGGTGGCACTGAGCAGCACATTGTCGCAAATAGAAGAAGTTGTGTTTTGTTAAATGCACTGATTTATATGCAGTTCAGAGATACGTCATGAAGAGAGGCTGGAAATTCAATAAAGGAACGACCGGGGCGCTGGGTAACAGCATCCTCGCTGTAATTCGGCTACAACAAACAGCCCAGACTTGGCAGATGCCCAGGACTTACAGTGCTTCATGTGAATTAAAAAAGAAGACGACGAAAGGGATGAGTGGAAAAAGGGAAAGAGGAATAAAAACTTGCTTGCCTGCATTATGATTGGCTGTATACCACCCCCCACCCCCCAAATACCCTCTCTCAAACACCATCCTGTCTCAATAAATGATGGAAAAGACAAACACAGGCCTTGCAAGCACTAACTGTTGAATAGTTGTACACCGGACACCACAGACAGACAACATCAGGAGAGGGAGAGGAAGGAGATAGAGAAAACGGAAAGGAGGAAAAGGGTTGGAAGAGAGAGACAATGAGAATAAAAGCGGAAACGGGAATAAAGAGGAGCGAGAGAAAGAAGAAGAGGAGAGAGAGTGGCTAGAAAGAGAGAATGGAGTGAGGCAGAAAGAGAGAGAGAATTGGGGAAGGGGAGAAAGAGAATACAGAGCGAGCGAATAAGGAGCAATAGGGGGTAGAAATGGGAGAAGGAGAAAAAGAGGAGGAAAGAGAGCGAGAAAAACTGAGGGAGAGCGGAAATGAAGAAAGGGAGAATGTGAAGAGAGCGATGGAGAGGGAGAGGGAGAGAGAGAGAGAGAGAGAGAAGAAAACTGGTGTATAGTGACCTCTACAGGAGATATGAAGAAAAAGGAGGGACACAATGAGGGAAAGAAGCAAGGAAGAGAGAAAAAGAGAGAGACGAAAGGAACAAAAATGGGAAATCATAATGAAAGGCAGACTAAAAGCAGCAAAACACATCACGATCTGACACACAGACAATTATAAATAAGTGTGTCTTTGAGGGATAAAGAGGGAGAAGAAATAGGAGGCAAGTAAATATATGTGAAGAGTTACAGAGGCTTTGTCCAGCATGTTGGATTTATGCTCTAAAAGAATTACACAGTAACAAAAGGTGTCATTTTAATTAGCACCGAGTCACAGACACTGACATGTGCCATTTATCACACAGTTCTCCTTCATTATTGTGAGCCAGGCTAACTGAATGCATTCATACTGAATCAAAGAACAATTTGCACATCCCTCATGAAGCTATTTTACACCAGACAGTGGTACAGTTTAATTATCATCACTGAATAATGGGGGAAAGTCATAAATACTCATTACATGCTAGTTGTTTATATGTTCTTTAATGAAACTAATGACCTCAGGACAACACAACTGTTTTCTTTTCTTGGTTTTTAGGTGATAATCAGCTATAAAGCTTTTTTGGGCAAAAACATTCCAGGTTAAACCGTATTCTAAAGAATAGAAATTATGTGGAAGTTCAAATGCTGATTTACTTTTTTAGTGCAGAAGGCAATGGACCCCGAAGAAAATAAACTTGTCTGTTCACTCAAGTGTCTAAGGAACAGGCATGTTGTGATGAACATGGTGATGCAAACAGTGTGTAAATGAGACCCGCTCCCCACATTCTGTTATTAACGTCCCACTTTCTCACAGCCGAGAAAAACAAGGTTCCAACCCTGAATTGGGAAGTCAAAGAGAACTCATGTTAACTGATTAGTGAGCAGTCAAGAGCCATGGGGAAGGGCAGATGCTCCAGTGTGGAGCAGCCTGCGGCTCGGTCCACTTTGACCAGCAGCTGAGCTTTCCAAGAGTTTGACTGACAGCCAAACAGCTGGCAGAGCGAGAGCCACTGGCTGCGGGACTGGACTCCTCAGTGACCCTAAAACACTCCTACGGCCATTCTACATATGCTTCTTTTTCTGAGACCTCTACAGATGGAGAGCTGAGTGACCAGCTGGCACTGCTCTCACTGCGCAGCGTCTGCGGGGACCCGGAGATGACGCCTGTCGGACCTCAGCACACAAACAAACCCAAACAAACAAACAGGGACTAGTCCTCCGTGACACGGTGACTGGTCTGCAACAAGATTGTGCAGCAGGGGGAAGTGATTGCCATGGGCAACAGCTCCACATGGCCAGTGCTCCAGCTGAGGAACAAGCCTGAATTTCAAGATGTGCTCTAACTCTTTAAACATGCTAGAGGAAGCAGCTATGTGTACATAATATGTACATCTCAGAACCATCACTGTTAACTGGTCACATGTCTCTCTAAAAAAAGTTGCTTATTTTTGTGCTTACAGAATCTCAGTAATCCTTCTCATTCTTAAAATGTCTAATTATTATAGTAATTTTGCTATTAAGAACACATTTTTACTGAATTCATTACATAGTTACACATTAATTATATTTCCCCTCTACTTCCATGCTGTACTGACAGGTTTGTGGCTGCTCTTTAGATTTATGTTTGTTAATCAGTGATAGAAACAGATGGCCAATGCATAATAAGGACTCTTCTTTCCAGAAAGACTTCTTTCCAAAAAGACACTAATTTGTCATCCAACTCAAACCCTAAAATACATTCATGTTTCTAAACAAAGGTTAAAATTCCTCCTTTTGAATCTTCCTAGAAATGTCGAAGTTAATGCTAATACACAGTGGATAATTGTGAGAGCATAGTGAAAACACGCCATTTGAAATATGCATTTTACCAGCCATTTTAGGATTATGAAGTGAAAAATGTTGCCTCATCTGTCACGAGTGTTCCTGCTTACATCCTACGGTGATGTGGCAGCATTCCTAGAGCAACATTTTCCCATTTAAAGATTAGAGAACCCCCCTTCTGATGACATATTTTGAGGCTAGAAGGAACTTTTGAAAAACTACACCTGCCTTGGGGTTTTTTGGGGGTGGGCTGTTTGAAATGTTAATGCTTGCTTTGTTAAATTTACTAGACAGTAGATCAGTGGTGAGCAGTCAGGACTGGTTGAGCACAGCAGGGATTCCCTAAGGTTGTATGATATATTTGTGTAAAGCATGCAGGGTACTGTAGTAAGGGAGCATAATAAAATTGAAAAATAACTCTGAGACTGAGAGTCATAGCGCTGTTATAGCAAGTTATAGCGCTGTTATAAACTACTGTATAACACGAAAAATAAGGTAAGAAGCACCAATTTGAAATTTTAAATGTAAAGAAAAGTAGTTCAAATCAACTTGAGACATCAACAAATGTGTTGTGTTCTTTGGTTGCAATAAGCAACTTCATGTTGGACAAGCAGAACATCGTTTTCACACACATGGCTTGTGAAGTATTGTTCCTTCAGCTTATCCCTTCATTAGTGGGGTAGGGGAGTTCCGATTTAGATTCCCACAGCTCTAAAGCATCCCGAGGATGATTGGAGCTTAAGAGCCAGCTTAAGCTCTTGCTGTGGGTGACAGCTTCTCATCACTTGGTCAGCGCAGATGTGAGAATAAAACACACATAACAGGCAGCCACAAAAATCTCACGGACACATGCACATGCATACGAGGGCTTGGTTAATGTACGTTCTCGTGTCAGATTGAATAAAGCCTCAATCAGGCTGATCACACTCTCACACACACACACACTTGAAAAACTCTGACAAACGACCACACTCATCTTTCCAGATCAAACAGAATCCTGACTCCTACACAGACGCACACACACCAGGAGAGCCCTGAGTGTCACATGAGTTTCATTGACTACTCCCTTTATTGCATCAGGCCACTGAAAATACACACATACTTTTACACAGATGCACACACACAGGCACAGGCGCACACACAGGCGCGCACACACACACACACACACACACACACACACACACACACACACACACACACACACACACAGTCACTGGAGGTGTTGACAAGCCTGTTGACACGCATGGAATCCTCTGATAAATCTGACCTTCCAGTGGGGTTCATCACTTTGATTGAATGCCAAAGCTAGCTAAACTAGTGCCAGTTCAATACACAGCAAGATAACCACATAAACAGCACTCAACAAAAGACGCCGAATTCATAAAAATGCAAATGTGGCAGAAGTGAGAGTGTGGAATTGAGGTTCATTTTTCCTTAGGTTTTGATTGGTTTCACTCTTATGATTGATGAGAAGTTTATGGAAGACACAGTGCTGCTTAATATTTTTTTTTTTTTTATGTTTAGGCCTCGGTAGTATTTGCATGATACATCAACACAAATGCAAAAGACACAGAGAGAAAGATGCACTGGGTTGGGTAGGCTGCTTCAAATCACTTTCAAAGAGTCCAGGGATGTTCATGGGCTCTGTTAACCATTTGTGGTGTCAGTATTTGAAAATTAAAACCACTGGTCCTGTGCTGATTATGTCAGGGAGAACATAGTAGCCCAAGAATTTAGTCAAACACCCTTAAGTATTAACCGTGTGACAGCTAGTTCCTATTTGCGGAGTGTTCTAGATCACAATACTTTATGAAGCTTTATTTTGTCTGTGCTTTAATAGACATGGGAGGGTAACTGCACAGTCTGTGTCTTCGTCATCTCAAGTCAGCATAAAGAGTGTATGCACGAATACCTGTATTTGAACTCTGTCCTACTAATTCTCCGAAATATATAATGAACGTGCCACAGCTACATCAGAAATCCAGGCATGTCCATGGATGTACATTACTCTGAGCACTGAATGATTTGAATAGCCCTGAACATGAATAGTACACTTCAGCTGGGAAACCAAAGCCCTCTGTTTCTTTAAAACACTGACTAGAAGCAGCAGCTGTGTTACTTTTTAAAGTATCTTGCCCTCAGGAGTTCCAGGCCTAGCAAAGTTTTACATTTGCAGATGCAGGGCTTTTTTAAAACCTCCTTTCCGAACCCTTAGCCAGCAGGAAAGTGACCTTGAAGAAGAAAAAGTAACTTCAGCGCGACTCCAGCACTGTCGTCTGGTGTAGCTGCGGATGTGACAGGCAAGGACGACGTCTCTTTGGAGCTGTAAATTAACTCAGACCCTGGAGCATTCACAGCTCTCTCAAAGCCTGCACGGAAGGTTTTTTTTTTTTAAGAGAGAGAGGTGGGAATTCTGTCCGAAGTGGAGAAGGAGGAGAAAATGGCTAAATTGAAAGCCCAGGAGAGAAATATTGAACCACATGAAGTTTTAATTTACTCTGTCCACTTGATATTGTTATGTTTAAGCAATCGTCTTTGAAGACACAGCACAAAATGAAAGGGCTTAAGGTAAGTGAATAGAATCACCTGCAACTATGGTTGCTATGGTAACACTTTATTTTGAGGGTCCACCGCAGATACATTTTAGATGCTCATGTCTTTAACTGACATTCAATTCTTTCAACTTAAACAGCCCCTTATCTATCTCAACATCAACCAAAACCCCAATTCTAACTGCAACCCTAAACCCAGCCCTACTCTTAACCCTAACACTACTATCAACTCTTAATCAATATATCTGTTTTGTTATATCTGACATTTGTTTGCTGTGATATCGAAACCTTGAAACCTTGCACACCATTTGAACCACAAGCTGCCTTTTGAATGAATGGAACAAATGAAACTGGAATCGAATATTAGCTTTAAAGGTTTTACATATTTTTCTGTTTCCTGTAAAACTGCTGTGATACGAGATGTTCTTACAACAGCATAGCTTCTATGTATAAATGAAGTGAAAAATTTACATAAAGAGTCAAAAGTTCACATTTTAAAATGCCCCTAAATACCTCCTTTACCTTTGTGTGAACTTCCAGCTCTCGGATTCTCTTTTTAATCAGACTTAGCGGTGAATCAGAATTCTTTGATACTTTGATGTCTGTCCAAAATCTCACACTTGTCTCGACTCTGGGAGAACGATGCACTTAAAAGAGCTCATTTAAAGCTCATTTAGATATCTTTAACTTCCTGAGTGGAGAAATCCAACTGCAACCCATAAGTGCAGATACACATTGTAGTGTATCTGCAACAGTGTATTTGATCCCATTCCTGACACAAGGATGGAAATTGGCTGGGGAGGTAGATAGCTGAGACTTGATGATGAATAGCATAGTTCCCAGGTCAAGCTAAAAGTCTATGCTTTATGTAGGGTGATTTACATTTAGATGTGTTACGTGTCACAAAAGTGCTGATGTCAAGTGTTATGTAGCTGCAGGCATGACCAGAGCAATGTTTCAAAACTTCTCTATGCAGTAGCTTGCAAAAGTATTCAATCCTCCTTGAAAGTGATCACAGTTTTCTGGAATATAAACCACACATATGTTCAGAATATAAACCACACATATGTTCAGATATACTACAAATACATATATTTGTCTAACATTTAAAAGATGAAAACAAAAAAACTGAATTATGCGGTTTGTAACTCCTGTGCTTTGGAAACTCCTGTGCTTTGGAAGCTCTAGTCTTACACACATGACCAATACACAAATGACCAATTAACCATAAATGGCACAAAGGCGGCACTTATTTCATTAGGTACTACTTGTGAGGTACTACTTGTGAGCCCCCTTTGTTTCTTTGCTGGGAAATCATTGCAAAAACAAAGGCAAAGGTGTGTTTTGCTGAGAAACAAAATCATTAAAATGCACAAGGCAGAAATGGCTATTAAGTTTGAGTGTCCCGTTAAGCACTGTTGGATCCATCATCAGAAAGTGGAAGCTTTATTACAACCCTCAGAAAATTTCTAGAACAGGCTGTCCCTCAAAGTTAAGTATCAGAACAAGATGTCTACTAGTGAGAAAGGCTACTTAAAATCTAAACCTCAGTCTCAGAAGGTTGCAAGAAACAAGGTCATTGAAAAGGTCCACATAAAAGCATGAGAAAGACCCAAGTAATGTGGTCAGATTTTTTGGCCAGATGAGACCACTGGTCCAGTATTGATTATGTCAGGGAGAACATAGTAGCCCAAGAATTTAGTCAAACACCCTTAAGTATTAATCGTGTGACAGCTAGTTCCTATTTGCGGCGTGCTCTATACCACAATGCTTTATGAAGCTTTATTTTGTCTGTACTTTTATAGACATGGGAGGGTAACTGCACAGTCTGTGTCTTCTTCATCTCAAGCCAGCATAAAGAGTGTATGCATGAATACCTGTATTTGAACTCGGCCCTATTATTCTCTGAAATAAATAATGAACGTGCCAACATAAAGAGCTATATGTGGCACAAAAAGGAATACTGCCCACACCTCAGAAACACAATAGCTGTGGTGAAATATGGTGGGGTTGAATACTTTTGCAAGCCAATGTCAGAGCAGTTCATAAGTTTCTTCATAGGTGGTGCTTGGATGGCACAAATGTGTACACAGTGCACATATTTGGTGGATACAACATCAGCTACAACACTAAATCCACCAACAGATTTGCACCTGTAAACAAGTAGTAGGCATCAAGTATACAGTTGTTTTTTGAAGATGCGTTGGAAGCAGGAAATATGGGCAAGCATAAGGATCTGAGCAACTGGGCAAATCATGATGAGCTTAACAACTGGGTCAACACATCTCCAAAAGGGCAAGTATTATTTGATGTTTCCAGTATGCAGTGAATAATGCTTAACAAAAGTGCCTGTCTAAGTACACAGACGGGTTCCTATAACAAAGTCCAGAAAAAGTTATTACTGGCTATGACCACTTCACCAAACCATCCAAAAGGTACTGGATAGTGTTACAATACATCAGAGCCCCTTTACCACAGCCTAGTCATATCCCTCTAGCTCAGTACTGGGTGTGGCTTGTATGTGGCTGCAGCAAAGCCACTCATTCTATAGACAATGCTGAGATAATAGGAGCTGTGTATGTAAAACTGAATGCCTGTGTGCACCTATAGCTGGATTCACTCTCTCCTGTGTCTGTATCCTTCACACACACACACATACACACACACACACATCAACACGCATGTGTTCTTGCTCTGTGGTGCTAGAGTGGTGTAATGGTGACTCCTGAGAGTGCTTCTTTAATCAGCATCCAGCCTTGGAGATGAAAGCAGCTCTGGGCTCCGTTTCTTCCCTGTGTCAAACATCGACTGGGCACACACACACATGGACACACACACACAGACACTGACACATATACACACACAGCCTGTGGGTGCAATCAGCTGGAGAGGTCCACTGATGCGTTTTGTCATCATCGCTGCCTGTGCCCTGCTTCTCAGACACTTCCAAGCACTTAAACACGCGTTAATGCAAACACCTCACTGGCAGTCGATTCCAACCACAGGTAATCCCACACTCACAGCCAGTACAGCCAGCAGCCGGGTCACACTTCAATCTGACAGACAGCAACAACACCTCTATAGCCCTGGGCTACAAATCTTCAAAAAAAAAAACATTGCCCTGTAATAAACAAATTTATAAATCGGAATTAAAGTCTGGATATCCCTCATTCAAACCTACATCACCAAACCAGGACTAATCAGGCAACGGAAAAAAAACAACCAAAGGGAAAGCTATTTTCCCACAATGACTGGCCAGTTCGACAGGGATCTATTTTTATACAGGACCTGTTTTTATCATAGGCATCTCTCATCTGCCTTTACTGTTGCAGCAATGCAGTAGCAAGCTCATAAAGTATACATACAGTATGCAGAGTACTGTCCCCCCACACTGCTCCCCAGGCACCTCAGTGGTGGCAGCCCACTTCTTCCCTTGGTGAATGGGTAAATGCAGACAAAGAATTTCATTGCGTGTTGTACTTGTATGACTATGAGTGACAAATAAAGAATCTTCTCCATCTTCTTCTTCTTCTTCTTCTTCTTCAAAAGTGTGTTATTTTTAGTCATGAAAAGCAAATCAATCAATACTCTCAAGCACACACAGACAGGCTTTGTTTTATAGCACAATCTAGCTTAGGATTTCTATTTATTTACTGGGTTTAACATATTGAGAAAAAAAATGCGCCATAAGCACAGGTCATGTTTTCTTCTCCTGCAAATATGCGATTTCAGTTTGGGGGTGGGCTGCCTTGCAGGACAAAATAGGAACACAAACGTAAGAAGGTAACGGAACTGGCATTGCCCCTCCTCATGTCCAGACTTTCAGCTCTGACATGACACCCAGCAGCAGAGAAAGCCTCATAGAAGACCACTGCTTTCAGAGGTCAAATAATAATAGCCCCTGGCCTCTCCTTTGGAGTGTGACCTTGTCTAGTGCAGCGGGGGAGATCTTAAATTGTGGGCTTATGCAGGTCAGCTTGTGATGGATAGCTGTGTGATGGTACTCACTGAAGTATTAAAGCGTAGGTTGTGGAGTAATTGAAGAAAGACCCTCTCCACTTGAAATATGATAGTGGAGGTATATACACACACACACA
>JBBPDB010000108.1:13934440-13945044 GCA_037974465.1 Brachypetersius altus | reverse complement strand
CGCTTTGGTGGTCAAACGCACTCGGGCACGGTTCAAACTGCCTGTGTGAGAACAACCTTAAAGCGAAATTGTTCATTGAACAGCGTGTGTTTATCTTCCATCACTAGCTTGACTCAGCAGCAGCGGAATTTGGACACGTGAAGTGGCTTATTCTTCTGGCATGCTTCTTCTGGCAAAACTGCCCCCACTGATTGTGTGGTACTGCAATGCAGAGGGGCGTTTAATTTTCAAAAAAATCACACGATCAATTTATTTTAAAGTGTTAAAAGAAAATAAATGAACGCATATATATATAATTTAAATGATTTAAATGTGTTTGAATATAATTTTTATTTTAATTTCTCAGCATGTCCACTGTAGAGGACAACAAGATGATTTTCACATGGAAATAGAACTGAATTTAGAAAGTGAAAAAAGTGATATTAACCCAAGAACACATTCAGTTTGATAAAAACAATAAAATTCTGTATTACTCTAATGTTTCTCGTTGCAAGCACAACAAAATGTATATTAATTCAACAGTGAATTGTAAGACATTTTAGGTGTGATAGCCCTGGAAGCCTTTTTTATTTTTGGTTATGCAGAGGAACATCTTGCATTTGGTGCACCTCATGTATGTCTTGCCATTGCAGTCCTTGTTCTCAGCATGCAATACCATCACATCACTGGAAAGCCCAGGATATCCTCTACAGAATACTATAGGTACTATAGGGTCTCAGGAGGATTAAATATATATATATATCTCCAAACTATTCCCTACAGTTCACTCAACTATCACAGTTTCCAATCCGTGCCCTATTTTGTGTGTGTGTGTAGTGTAGTATGTATGTAGACACTGCAGCAAGAATGTCATATTTACAGTCATGCTGGAGAATGACCTCGGAACAGCTGAAGGATTTATCATTTGAGCAGCAAAACAACATGACATGCACTATATAGTGTGCTATTTGTGATACAGAGACACGGTATGTGAATGGGAAAAACTATGCTACATTAAAGGACAAACATTTCAGTCAGATGTTCAGTAGTGTGCTATATTGTATTCTTAATTTCCCAACACAGGAAACAGTGATTTGGGTAAAAATAATACAGTAAATAGTGATAATCCGGGTGCAAATAGTGCTGATGACGGTGCACACTCTTCCCCCAAAAGAATTAAAGACAAGGGGAGTAATAAAAAAAAATGCACAGTACAAAAATAGGTTTTACGAAAAGGTTAAAAGGTAAAAAAAAAAAGGTATATTTTTTGTTATTTTTTTTTCTCAGCCATTTAATATCTTACCTGGTAATTAATAAACATAGCCACTAGGTTTCTAGCTAGCCAAGTATGATTGCGCTGACTCATTTGTAGTTAAGCTTCTTTTGTGCCTTCTGCTATTATCACTAGTAATTAAATTTTACTGGTTCTTTATTTCATATTTGCAATCCAATATCTGACTGAAACTACTTATACTAGCTAGAAGAAAATTAAAGATTATACATATGACCCCAAACTATAGCATTAGTTACATACACATAAAATAAGTTAAGTTTTTTTTTTTTTCAGCTTGAAGAGAAAACCTGAATCCCTATTGTAGAAGTCCCACTCTGGCTAAAATTCAGGGCTCTTGATTTTCTAATGCAGGGCAAGGCATTTAAAGGCTCCACGACTATTTAATGAATTAAATAACAGTATGTGAAAGTATCACATCATACCACAATTATGCAAAAAAACGTTTGATGCAGCACTTATTTGAATTATTTTATTTAAAATTCAGCCGTTTTTTCATTTCAACAATTAAAGAGGTAGTTCAACCTGTTAAAGAACAATCATGTCATTTATATTGCAACACTGGCTAAGAGAAAGTACTGGGAAATGTGCTCAAGCCATCAGACATCAGACAGTTTGGCTGTAAAGACATGTGAATCATGAACAGCCATAAAAATTCATGATCGGTGCATGCCTAAGTAATAGACCTGCATTATTCTTGTGAGCGGAGCAATTCCAGCTGTACAGCCATACAATAAAGAGTGAAGGAGTGAAAAGCAGTGAGGGAGTCATTGGCCCTTCCCCAGCTGCTTTTTCCTTATACTCACAGGAAGTTAATGCTAGCTGTCCCTAAGTGCTGCAAAACTTCATTTTACCATTCCACCCACTCTTTTCCTGGATATTAAAGGTGTAGGCGTGTGTGTGCGTGTGTAACCACATTGCTGCTATGACGTATATGTGTATGATGAACGATGAGAGGTGTGTGACTCTGTCAGCTCCGTGTAGAGAGCAAAAAAGCGAGGCAAATCCACCACAATACCAAAAACATGTTTTGTTTCATGTGTGTGTGTGTGTGTGTGTGTGTGTGTGTGTGTGTGTGTGTGTGTGAGTATGTTTGTGTGTACCAAAAAAGTTCATATTTTAAAGACTCCTGAGATAATTAGTACAATAGAAGTGGTTCCTTAAATGAGCAATCTCAAAGAGAGACCCAGATAAAACTGACATTATTCTCCCCGGCCACCTGCAATTGGAATGAATGCAATATTAATGAACGGGAAAAAATGAGCTTACTTTTTTGCGGAGGTCCTGGTTGGACACAATGATGACATTGGGGGGATCTCCCACTGCAGTGGCGGCTCCTCCGATATTGGTGAAGATTACCTCAGCAATCAGGACATGCCTGGGGTCCAGATTCAGCACCTCACATAACCTGCCCACACACAAAAAAGTCTTAAGCGTCGAATGCTACTGGAGAAAGGCAACAGCGTGATGCATTTCTGATGTTGAAGCTTTACTAAGAAGTGCAAGGCATTTTACTCTGTGGCAGAAAAGTTGAAGAGCTAATGTTATGGAAAGCTAAATTTCCCTCGCTTTAAAGTTTAAAACATATTTAGCATTAAGAAAATGGTGTTTTAACATTGAAAGTTAAAAAGGTCTGGGCTGCCTTAAAAGTTTGAGTCCATTAAACATAAAATAACAAGTTAAAAGAATGAATGATGTTCACTTTCTATTGGAAGTTCTGTTATTCAAACTTTAATGCAACTTGGACACCAATTTAAACTTTATTTATTTATTTAATTTATTTTTTTTTGTATGGATGTTCTGGTTGTTTTGAAGCAAATGTATTACGGAAGCACCCCAAAGAATCCAGACAGGTGGAACATATCTTCTTATTTTTTAAAAAAGTTATCAGCATCTTAATTAAAAGACTAGTATTCTTATTTGGTTAGAAGCCAGTCATTACACAGATTTGTTACATAACATCACCTGTATCTGATTTACTTTAATAAAGAACTGATTGGCTGAAGTATCTTTTGGATTGTAACTGTACATACTGGACTTCCTCGAGGAGAGATTTAATAATGGTTAAGCTACAAAGATCAAATTGCAATGTATTCTTTATTTTTTATATAGTTGCTCTAAGATTAGCACTGGCAAACAAATAGTTGGATACTGTGCAAATAAATAGCTTCACACATCCATTTCTGAGATGCACAGAACTATAAAACTAGTATAGTAACAAAAACAGCCTGCTTATTTCTAAGAGATAAAGGGAGGTTGAAAAAAAGATCTCACTGTTTTAGGTACATTTAACCACACAAACATGGACAAAAACAAAGAAAAATGTGGGATATAGACCCTGTTAACATAATTCATAATGCATGAAAGTGTGTTGAGTTAAAGAGATCATGGTTGGGTAGAAAAGTACAAAAGGGCACAATTTAGTCAATGGCAACAAATCTGCTTCATAAGGTCATTAAAGAGAGCATGAAGGAGGCTGAATGAAGACAAACGAACCATTAGCCATGATAAATCAGCCTCAGCATTCACATATCTGAGACTTCATTGTAAACCTCATCAATATTTAAAAGCAAGGTTTCATCTGTCTGTGTGTGTGTTGCTGCATGTAGGTGTTTCGTTTATAGCTGTGATCCTGTTCTCTCCTGGTATTAACTGGATGCTCACCCAGACAATTAGAGATCCTGACTTCCTAAGGACTTAACTTCTTGTCTGCTGGACTGTCACCCTCCAGACTGTAACCAACTCTCATTCAGTGGATTTGCATGCCAGTGCTTTGTGTTGTCTTATTGAACAAGCCAGTGGTGTTTTATTGACTTCTTTATTAATAATTCCCACCAAATCTCAGAAAATGTGAACTGAGTTGCATTATTGGTATAAACAAAATCTCAAAGTCACCAAGGACCCTTCAGAATCCCTCTTATCATCTCTGCCTGCAGGAAAATGACACAAAACAAGTACTTCTCGTTTCCTGAATAGTAAATATTCTGAAACTATAAAGATGCTCAATCTCTGTCGTGTAGCTGCACCTTGTCATTTGATGCAACAAGACTACTTGTCAGTTTATTTTCTATTCTGTCTGTATGTCAATTGGTGTCTGTTCACTTATTGAGCTGTCACTGTGTCTTCTGTCTTTGGTCTCAAATGAAAATTCTTCCAGCTATGTTGGGAAGCAGATACTAAATCATGAATGTTAAACTAAAAATTGCAGATTCTACAATGAATGCAATACCACCTTTAGGTGCAAAGCTGGAATAGGAAGTAGGATTTTTGAGGGGGATTTTTGCGGGGGGGGGTTTTATTCAACTTCATGAAAAGATACAATGATGTGTGCCAACTTGTTTTATGGGAAGAAGAACAATCTTTGGCATTATTTACCTATACTTTGGGAATATATATATGTTGGCTGTACTTTGTCATTTCTTGACATTAAAACAAATGTAACATCAGAAGTTGATTCAAAATGTAAACCAAGTTTCAGTACTTATTAGGGGTGTAACAGATGTCACGGTTCAGTACGTACCTCGGTTTTGGGGTCAAGGTTCGGTACGGTTCACAATACAGCAAATTTAAGCAACAAAAAGTTCTAAAGAATGAGGCTTGGTTTGTTTTTGTTTATTTGTTTATTATGTAAATAAACAGCAGTGTATTAACCAGTAAACACAAACTCTTGCTTATATTTTCATGTATGTGTAAGGCAGCAGAAGTGTACGACCCAGGTTTATGATTTACTTGCGCTTTTTGGTTCCTCTGTGATACTGTATTACTTCAATCACGTCTTCTCCATCGTACCGTGTATTCTTTGAAAGACATCATGTACCGAACTGTGCCCCATGTACCGTGACAGTTCGGTACGAATACATGTACCGTTACGGCCCTAGTACTTATCTAATTGGTCATATAATTACATTTAAATTGTGGAGCAAAATAATAACGCTAGGAAAAAACAGTCAAACTTAGACAGTCATACTTATGTATATCAAGTGCACACTATAGCGCATCGGTAAACAAACAGCCTTATTTATGCTGATATTATAAAGGCAAACTAGTACAATTCATCAAAGGATGCACATATAGAAATAGCCTACTCCCCCAAAAACGTAACACTATCGCACACAAGCACATACGGTAGGAATGATCCATCATACTGCCCAGTTTGCCACTCTGGCATTTCCCTGTAATAGAGGAGGCTTGAGGAGAGGAAATAGGCTGAAATGGAGCTGAAAAGAGTGATGAGGCAGGGAGCTTTATAGAGAGCAGGCATTACTCTGTGTTACCTCAGATAACCCTCAAATTCAATGAGAGACTCACCCACAGCAGGGCTTTCCCCCTTCTGCATAGACACTAGTGTTAACTAATGCTCCTAATCATACTCAAAGAGCATTTAATCCATGGAGCGCCATTTTATAGCCCCAAAGGAGTCAGGAGGAGGGAAAGAAGAGGAGGAGGAGCAGGGGGGAGACAGAGAAACAGAGAGGGTAGCAACCAAATGGGGGTAGAGTAGGGAGTAAGAAGTAAACAGTAACTCTACACTTGAACTGTGCTAAATAACGCTGACATGACCATGGCTGATGACATATGGGGTCATAAGTGGTCATAAGAGATTATGTCCAATTAATATCAGTCTTATTACCGTTACTAGTAATGGGCAGAAGAGATAAGAAAGAAAGAGATAAGAAAGAATTTGATGTGATAACAGTTTGTCACATGCTGCTTCGGTTCATGACATTGCAGAATCTATTATGACAAATACATGTAAGTTTGACATGACACTGTCATGTTGATCAACATAATGTGTTATGACAACTCGTGACAGGACACAACATCAACCATCACATGTTTATGGTCATGGCAAGGTTATTTAGCCATGTTCAAGTGTTATTCAAGTTTCATTTAGTCGGTTACAGGTAAATGAAAGCAATTTTCACGTCTATGTACTTTTCAGAGTATTTTATAGCGATACTTTAACTTCTACTCAAGTATATTATGAGGAATGTGGTCTACGTTCCACATTAGCCATTCACAATACTAATTCTCTTTTTAAGTTTTGGGCTAAATGTCATCCTCTTTTGTTGGTTCATTAAAGTGTAGTTTTTTTATTTAAGTCTAAAAGTATCCCCAAAAGAAAAAGAACATAACACACTTTACTTCCTATGCTTTTTTTTTCACTACAGTTCTATGAGGAACACATGCTCCAGTTATTTACGGATCCCAGAGAGGTTTTTGGCAAGGTTGCTTTTACGTCTGTGTGAGTCATTATTTCAGTAAATGATTTGAGCATGACATTAGGTTATTCTACCAAACTTTGTTTATATCCTTTGTCTTCCATTCCAACTTCCACACTGTGCATTAAAGTGATTAAAGGCTCTACCTGATGGTAACGGGAGTGAAGAGCATCATGGTGGTCACATTGTCCAGGAAGGCAGAGAGGACGGCAGCGATGAAGCACAGAATGATGATCATTGGCCATACTCTTCCTCTAGCCACCTGATACGCCTGCGAGGAGACAACAACCATTAAAGCAATTAGTCACTCGACTGCATACAAACACATACTGGGCAAGTTGGCAAATGTTTTTGTTACGAGTGAGATCCTATCAGGTAGCTTCTTACACCTCATTATATTAGTGCTTTCATGTGTGACCATAAACGCAATCATGTTTTGGAAGAATCTCAAATGCTCGGGGGATTGCACACATCTCAGAGTGAAGTCAGATCTCAGAAAGAAGCTTATCACTAATAAAAAGGAATGCTCTGTATGTATTGTCCTTTATTACTCATAAAAACAATATTACCAATACTACCAAATGATCAGCAGATGATGATTTGCCTTTCAGTTTACTTGCTTTTGGCAGTGATTGTCTTCAATATTTTTTATTAAAGCGGAAATAATGTACACATTTAAACACTAAACACAAATTTCATGCATCACTTTTTTCATCATCTTTTTTGGACACAGTCCACATTTCCATCAGAAACTGTACCACTATCTAACCAGCATCCGCAGTATTACTGCACACACTTAAACTACAGTCTTTCTATTAAGCAAAAGATGTTTTAAATAGATGGTTAACCAGTGATGCAATGTTTTACTTTAAACTCTAAGTCCTGCTTTCTTCCGTCTCCTCTGTGTTTCTGCTTGTGTGGAACTAAAGAATATTCCGCCATGCTCAGTCTGCCAGCTGTGGATAGGCTGTATGAGGCTGTCGCTATGGAGACATTATCTAGCTGTCTGGACTCATCCTAATCAAGCAGCATCACGGGGCTGGTGGAGCCCACCTGTGATGTCACATATCTCTGATTAAACTAAACGCATACACACACCAGCCGCAGCAAGCTGAAAACACAGCGGGGACACTGCTTCAGGCAGACTCAGACAAAACACAGGGTTTAGCTTGTCAGCCTCCAGTCGGCTGACCCGAGCCAGGGGGCGTCGTTGGGACAAGGGGTCAATTCTAGCATGATATTTTCATATTCATGGCTGTTCATGTCCACAGTCATTTTAATATTCATTAAGTCAGCTCTGTATTTTTGGAGTGAAATAGTTTTTTAAATTATCGTATATATTCATGCGATGGTTGAGATGTAATCAGTCATTCAGAGTTTGATGTGAAATAATACATTGTAAAAGACATTGTATGTTCAAAACAACAACATACGTGCCAATGAAACCTAAAAACAATAAAACAAAAAAGCTTTAGGAGACATTAAATGCTTTGGTGATCTGGTTCTGATCACTACCATTCTGATGTACGTCGCTCTGGATAAGAGCGTCTGCTAAATGCCGTAAATGTAAATGTAAATGTAAATTCTGAGCCTGTAGTTTCGCCAAAACAGCTATCCTACTAATTACATATTTTTAATGTGCTGTGGGTGTTATCACCCTGGCCAATCACAGATTGGGAAAAAATGACTCAAGATATTCATAGAGCCCAATCCTTGAAAAAAGATTACTAATTACTAACTACTAAAGATTACTAATTTGAAAAATCAAAACAAAATGAATATTCTGTCCATGTCATTCACTGCTCGATGTCATCTAAAAGACAGAAATAGGCACCACTGTAATCTCCAGAGAACATGCTTCAAGGGCCATGGTTCACTATTTGAAAGAGGCTGGGATTTCCACCCCAGTTCCCTTGAGACAAGAATGATGTATTTCAAAGACTTTCATCATGTATAACCCATTTTCTCCATGATTTATATACTTTTTCATCGTTCCAGTAAGATTTCTTCCAGCTAATTTCATTCTGTGGCCCTATAAGAGCTTGATATTCATCCATAAATTTCAAATATAAATCATTTGTGGGCCCATAGTCACCTGGCTGGTGAGTGAATTATGGGAATTCTTACAGTATGAATGAACACATTTCTTGTGAATGCACAGTTACAGAGCATTTTCATAGTGTCATCTTCTATAGAAGTCTCCCTTTTTCCTAAAGCTAAGTAGAAAACTTGTCAGAGACAGGGTTCACATAGACACCATCTATAAAAAAGGCATTTTACAGCATTCTGACAGTAGAAGCTCTTAGATTGAGTCGTGTAAATGTTTCATAAAATAATGAAATGTGCCTGTGCTCCACAGAGGGAGATATGTTATAAGATATAATGTTACACTTTGGTCACTTTTGGCTTTGGTCAGCTCATAACAGGCGCGGCTGATGGGTTATGAGCCGTGGTGAACCTGAGGATGGAGGTGATTAATGCGATATGGCCTTCATATTCTGAGTACAGCCATATTGCCAACATGACCAGGGGCTAACCGTGGGACAGACCACTCACCTTAACAGCACAGTAATCGAAGAAGCCAGTCTCAGAAAAAATAGCCACCATAATCATCTGGAAGAAAACACATAAGGGAGAAATGACTACTACCTAAAGTGCAATGTCAAGAGGATTTTAGGAAACAGATTTTTTACACAAAGTTAAACTGAGTTCCTCAGAAAGTTTCAATGTATAATGTATTTTATTTATTTGGAAATCAATTTGCAAAATCACTGCAAAATATGCAACAGAAAACGCTCACAGCAATTACTAGAAAAAATAAAAGAGTTTCATAAATTATTTTAACAGATTTTATATTTATTTATTTAATACATAAACATTGGCAGATTTTCTACCTTGCTGGATCCACCAGTCACTCAAAGCTGCAATTATTTTTCATATTTTATCCCACCAGTCATTTCTGTTTTAGTTTTACTTTGTATAGCTTAGTAAGTTTGAAGGTTTTTTTGTATGTTTTGTTTATTATTAAACTGCAAACTATAAATTAAATGATGTCGTTTGTTTATATGATTAGTATAATTGGTGTAATTGGCCACATGACCAGGGCCTTTAATTTAAGAAAACACCTTAGAAAGACCATTCCTGCACTGGAGCTGTAATATGAATAGAGTTGTCATACATATAATCTTTGGATAGAGTATATTGTTGATATTTTTATAGGATTGTGGAATAACATAGTTCACCTTCTCTGTTTATAAATTGTGATTTGTTTCCTTTCATTTAGCCTGACTTTGTAATGCTAGAACAAAATGACCCAAAAGAGGCTGCATGCAGCATTTAAAAACATTTAAGAATATCCATTGACTACTTATTGGGTTGTTCAAATATACTAAAATACTATTTACGTCTGCTTCTACTTGTCTGTTATATAGTCAGGTGCAGCAGACTAATGGTTAAGATCTGTAAATGCATGTCTTGCTGTCTTACTCAGAATGTATGCAAATCTTTTATGCCTCAGCAACAGTGGAATTAGCAAATGCAGCAATTGCGCTCCTTTCATTCCAGCTGATTTTCTTTCATTCCTTCCCACAAACATTTCTATGTGTAGTTGTCGGCACTTTGCATGAGGACTGATTGGCCGTGTTTGTTTCCATGGAGACGGCCACTGAACACATCAAGATCTTGAAAAGGATTGTGCTTCAGCAACAAGACATGGGAGTAGGCATTTTTTGTTGTTGCTAAGGGTTGCTTTGTTGCTTTAGCACATTAAAAACAGATCCTTTGTTGAGTCGCAAAGCAAAAGCATAAAAAAAAATCTACATAATGGTACATAAAGCAATCTCATGATTTAATGGCAGTATTGTCAATGCCCTTCAGCCCTGAAATCCATGCATTAGAGCTAAGTACTGTACTAAGAGTAGTGTTTACCCACCATGCCAAACAGTAAGGCCAAGGTTTCATAGTCGATCCATTCCACCACAGTCATCAGGCTGGGCCTCTGTAAGACATACATTTCACTTAATATGGCCATAACAAACACTCTCTCTCTCTCTCTCTCTCACACACACACACACACACACACACACACACACACACACACACACACACACACA
>JBBPDB010000108.1:13905689-13922651 GCA_037974465.1 Brachypetersius altus | reverse complement strand
CTTGGTTAAATAGCTGTTGCTGATTTAAGTATAGCTGTACAGGTTTAAGAACAGTTGTGGACTACTTTAAGCGCTGACGCACGTCACTCTGGATAAGAGCATCTGCTAAATGCCGGAAACGGAAACAGACCTGTTGTATTTTTCTCCGGCGGGACCCTGTTTCCACTGTCTGCTCCACCTGTATCAGGATGTATTCTTGGACAGGAACATCTTCCATTCCTGTCATGAAGGGCCCGCCTACCTGAAGCTTCAACAACGCGTTATCCCGGAAGTTTGTCAAGTTCATGGCTGCAGGGTCAAGAGGGTCAAGGGAAACCGTATAGTCAATTTAATACAAACTGTCATAATCAGATTAGAATTTCAAATACATGCCATCACTCAGGTCAGATACCACCCGGCACTTAATAGCAGCTCTTTAGAATAAATTCCATGTACATTTGCCAGTAAATGTACATTAGAGTGCTCAGAAATGTGGCAGACAAAGCCACTTCTCAGGCATGATCACTTGAGTCAAGGCTATTAGCATAAGAGGCAGAGCGGTTTTAAATAGCAGATGGTGAGATTATCTCACCATCAGAAAAGATCAGCCAAGTCCTTTAGCAATATGTCCGACGGATATGATAATTCCTCAGAGTTCGACTACTTATACAGACGATGTAGAATCTATTGGACATATAAATGCGGAGAATCGATTATTTTCTGACCAGGTCAGTGTACCCTTTCAAAGCACATGAGTGAAAAGGATACAGAAACTCTCAGTGGATGAGACTGCAAACATCCTCCAGGGTCTTTCCCGATCAGGATACATGCTGAAGAAAAGCTAACCACAGACCACACTCATATTAATATCACGTTCATAAAATAGAGCGTAGAATTTTACCAGGCACCAGGTCTATGGTTCAAAGAAAGCATTTATGAACAGATGTGTTGGACTTACTGAACAGATAACAACAATGCTGAAGATGGTGACAAGCTTTGTGATTCCTAAGCAATACCTTTAAAGTAAGAAGAAATCGATTCATGTCAAAAACGGCTGTATTACCTTGTCAATGTATACAAACTGATCCAGGTTCATGTAGAAGTTACCTCAGATTGGACGAGAGTTTGAAGTTGTGTTCACTTTTCTCTGTGGAGATGGAACGGGAAAGGCTGGTCACTTCACTGCCCAGCCGGCATCTTCTCTCCAGTTCAGCAGAGTTATCCCACGGCTCCTCTCCAGGGCCCAAGCTGGGGTCATGCAGCGTCATATATGTTAAGCTGCCAGGCACAGCAAGCCTACTATCAGTGTAAGGAGTTTACAGAGATGGAATATGCTGGCACTTTGCATAAAGCTACAGAAAAGTGGTCTGCAATAGTGCAGGACCAAAGGATGTATCGTGGTACTGATGCAGTGCCTTGTAAAAAACTGTTGCATCTAGTAAAAAGTATTTTGATTAAAATACATTATGATAATATTTACAAATTAGGTAACATACTAATATACTTGTTCATTACAATTGCTCCAATGCTCCAAAAATAGCCATGTAGGCTCATTAAATATAATTAAGTATGATAACTCCTGACAAATGTGTTTTTAGAAACCTTCAGAATGTGATATTACATCAAATCAATTTGCTATTAATGACAGCATCGCTACATTAAAAAGTACTTGAAAAAACAAGAAGAAAAAAATTTACGTAAAAAATGTATATGTTTGCAGCTGCCATGGTAAAAGCCTTGTGCTGCCCATAGCTATACAGAGGACTATCTCTTCGCTGAGTGGTCAAAACCATGGCTCAAATAAAAATCTAGTTCTGAGCCACAGTAAAAAAGCACTAAAAGTCGCTGGCAACAAGAGGCCAACTGTCAACAGCATGTCCAAACTGCACCAGGGTGAATCAAGACATGATTTAATATTAGCTTGTGGTTATAGAACATAAAAAAAGAGTAAAAATAGGGGTAGGAAGGGATATAATGCTGACGCATCTAACAGCAAAATTGAGTTGGACATTTTGTGGTGCTTTAGTTGATCTTGTCAAATCACACAGACATTATTTGACCAGCACAGAGATTTTAATACAGGTGTAATCCCTTGGGGCTTCACCAACTGTACATAAAAATGACTTAGAGTTTACATCAGGACACAGGTATGAATCAAGGTCATCTCTGAAAAAAATGGAAATGAGAACATCCCGGCATTAAAGTAAATGATTCCTTCAAATAATGCGCACGTATTCTAATGTTCCCTGAAACTACAAAGTGGCTGCTAGTGTAGACTCTCGGTTTAAAGCCCTGTTTGGTTTAATTAAGAAGAACAAGGAGGTCAAGACCACTTTAAGATATCAAAATGCCATAAATTACTGAGCGAACTGTGTTTGTCTTGAACACTTATTTAAATATGTCTCCCCCTGTGTTGTAAAGCGCGTGTTCAAAAATGAAGGTCTCTGGGTCATCTTTTCTCATTATAAGATGCTAAAACGTACAATTACAGCCTTCGCCCCTGGCTAAGCTGCTCTGCGAAAGCCTGTACTTCTGTTGTACCCCAGCAGACCACTGCAACACAGATTGAGGGGAATGGAGTTGCTGCACTCTAATACTGAGGGCAAATTTGCATCTGTCCCTTCTTTTCCCTTTTTGCCGCTGGAAAGGGTAATCGAAACATACAAGGTAAAATGGAGTGAATTTTGTTCCATCGCAAATGAATCAGGAGTGAAAATAATGCATTTCTGTTTAACCTTTGTTTTACAAAAGTCTCAGTGAGTCTCAAAAAGTCCCATTACTAAAATAAAGTTGCACACATACATTCATCTGCCTCAGAAATGAGTCTCTTACAATTATGCTGGACATAGTTATATTCACAGCTATAATCTGCAATCATTTCCATCTCTATTACTGTTTTCTCTGGGATAGCAGTGGCAAAGGGGACTGTGCTAATCATACGACTAAAGTGTCAATTTCTATGTGCTCTGACGCTCAGACAAACTATCAAAAAACATTTAAAATAATAAACTGGTTTCTTCTAAATATAGTAAATGGCATCAGCTACAATGTAAGTGACCAAATAAAACACAAAGGATAAAGGGTATGCAAATCATGTGACACACTGGGGCCTACCAATCATCCTGAGAGAATTTGAGCAGCGGAGACCTCTCTGTGTGGTTGGTCAGGCTGCATTTGCCTCGGAGGAAGTTTACAACGCTGAAGTTGCGCCTGAGGGCAAACATAGAGGTGGAATTTTATTAAGGCTGTGATTGATTGCGCCATAAGCAACATCTTTAGAAAGTGCATTTAGAAATCGATTCTTATCTCAGTAAATTATTGCAAACATGAGAGGTGCCCTGACCAAAAGTCACCACCAAATGAGCTTAGATTTCCGCAATATTGTTCCGTGTAGATGGTGGATAATCTTGCAGTTTTTGTACAAAAGCAAAAAGGCCAAACTCAATTTTCTCCATTGTCCAAACAACTCTCTGACTCCATGACTCACCTCACCAGTTATCCGTTATAACAATCAGACACATCTCTGGACACACAGAAAGGACTTTAACCCCATGATCACACACTCCCATACGGCTTTCGGCCTCAGTCTGCCTCGTGTTAGCAGGGCTGATGTACAGTCCTTGATTGTCAGTTGATGATGGGCATCAGGTGAACTGTCTTTAAACTTATGATCATTAAGAGCATGTCACTGTACTACAGCAGCTGTCTCCCAGGCTCCATGACTAAATGCCTTTGTGACGTTTTGTCTTTGCTTGTTTGTAACTGAAGCAATAGATTGATCGGGTGATGTCTAACCAAGGTTCAATAATAAACACCTGCACATTGTTAGTAGGCAAGCTTTTAGTGTATTTACAAGCTTTTAGTGTACTGAATTATCCCATTTACACAATGCAAGAAATGCCAAGAAAAGACAGCACATGACTCCTCAGGTCTTTACACTGGCTCTTAGATTAGTACAGAATTAATTTTAAATAATTACTCATTGTGTACAAGTCACTCAATGGTTTGGGTCCTGCATAAATCTCTGCCATGTTTGAAGTTTATGTCCCTGGTAGGTCGCTTAGATCTGCAAGAGCTGGTCAGCAAGATCTGAAACTAAGCATGGTTCCTCGCTCCTGGAACAAACTTCCCATCAGTATCAGATCTGCAACAACTGTAGCTTTCAAAAGCTGCTAATACTGCTCTATTGTCCTCTGCCTTCTTTTAATATCTACTGCACCTTCAGTTTACTTGTATTCTTTTATCTGTCTCATTAACTCATTTTATTTTATTTTGTTCTCTGTTTCTGTAAAGCAAACTGAACGACCTTTTGTGTATGATAATGTGTCACTTGAAACTTTACTCTACTGACTGAAGGGAACTAGAGAAAGCTGCACTGAACTCCAACAGCATCTGAGAGGATATACAACAAAGCTTTTATAAACAAAATATGTCTAAATCTTTGGACTCCGGGGACACGAGTTCTCTGGTCTCACAGACTTGGATCTGTTTTATGTGACATTCAGTGATGAGCTCAGTGCCCCTATGTCAGATCTTCATGGCCACGCAGCTGCAAGTGTGTAAAAACTTGTTCTTTTAGATGTTTTACTCACTTAACAGCTCTACTCTACTGCCTATCATAATACTGTGTTCACTCACATTAGAACTATTTGTGTTCTGTCGACAGCACTGTGTCCTGTGAATCATTGTATTGTTGCTCTTGTGTTTGTTGCAATCTCTATTTAATCTTGTCCTGCCTGTACCTGCGTAGCGCTGTGATGTTCTGTCTTTGTTCTTTGTGGTGTTTCCACTCTTGTTCCTTGTGTCACACCATGGCTTTAAAAGAACATCATTTTATTTTCCTGTGTATGTGGTTGAAATGACAATAAAGTCCTACTAATTATTTAATTTGTCAAAGAATGCATTAAAAGTAGCTTCTTTGGAGTCCACAATATCGTCCTCATGGCCCACATGACAGGAACAGACAGCTCTGAGAGCCTGCGGACTTCCCCAGGAAACACATATGTTAAGTCTGTGTGACTGTAAGTCTGGAGAAGCCCCGGAGATGTAGACTGGGCAGCAGGCTCTTAAAATGACAGGATGACTGATGTGATGCCATAAAAGTATGAAGTGTAATATCAGATTATTAAATCATTTAGATGATAACAATTAAGCAGCAAATACCAATTTAGATAATACTAGTGATACAAATTTTGCTTGATTATAGCACATTTTGCTTTCTTAGGAAGCATTAATGCAAGCTTTTAAATCAAAATGGTTCTATTTTTAAAGATTGTTTACTGATGTTTGTATTGCAATACAATTTTTATATCTTCTTATCAACATAAAATGTCTTATCTCCAAGCTTCATTTACATATGAACGCATGCCGCGATGCAGCAGACAGCAGATCCAGACCGAGTAACAGGAGATAAGCGGCTGTAATAACAAACAGACACTACAACTGCTGTTTGTCAGTCATTCTGTAGTGTTTTGACTTTTATTAAGAGATTTATTAGACATGTTTGGATCTTGGGTAATATGATGATGATCTGTATATCCACCACAACTAATATTGATTATCTGATGGACTACTGTGTGCCTTAGATAACAGAAATCCCTTTCTACTAGAAATCTAATATACACACCTCCTTGTGGATCGCACTCTACTGACAGCCACTGAGGATGGTCAGGAGCATCCAATCTTACACCAAGCTGTTATTTGGGCATCACAAATATTCTTTGTGATGGAAAAAAGGCAAATACAGACAATGTTCTTTGCACTGGACATTCAATCCTTATGTAACTAGCCATAAATGTTTTTGCCATACAATGTTTTTACATTAAATTACATCATATGCAAAGAATGTTTGGCCTTCTCATGAAAAGTTATTGGAGATATTTGTTATTTTGGGGACATATGTCACTGTCCGTATGTCAGTGACTGTTCTGAATGTGCCTCAAAAAGAAATGTGGGTGGAAACATTCATTAAAACATATTTATAATTAGGTCAAGCTAAACCACTGAAGGCCAAATATGTGGGTTTGTGTAACTGTTTTGTCTAGTGACGTCACAGCAATAATACTTTTAAAAAGTTGACCATGTTTGCATAGTAAACTCAAATGTAGTAGAATTAAGATTTCCATGATATGAGCTCTTTAGCAAATTGTAGCAGTTTCAAGAAGAACGACTCAGGTTTGTAGATGTTAAGCAGTATGTTACACGCTTCCCTTACTTGTTACGCATATTAGCCTCATAGCTCCAGTGTAAAACTAATGAAGCAAAGTCCAGACATGCAACATGTCCTGACTGACCAAACACTGAACAACTGTTTTGTCTTACCATTTAAGGTAAGGGCAAAAATTGCTATTGCTTTAAAGCAAACTGTCCAACATTGTCCAGGGCAGAGGTACTGCAGGTTTTCATTCCAATCAAGCAGGAGAACACATGCTTCTGCTTGAATTATCGGTTGTTCTCAGACTTCAAACAGTTGATCATGTGAGCTGCTTTTTTGCAATGAAATCCTACAACGAACCAGCCCCTCACAGACCAGACGGGACTGCTGGAAAAACACGACAGCTGCAGGAAAATCCCAGTGGGGTCTGAAAGAAAACCATATATTTACACAAAGTAAGACAACACCCTGTACAGTGGTGAGTGTAGATGAGAGGAAAATAAAGGAGAAGAGCAGATTGGGTCAGCATTCTCTCATTCTCTCTCAGTAATTAAAATCAGACCAAGCTCTGATCATCCCCTAAACCTCCACAGATGAAGACATGTTTATTTACATAAGCCAGACGTTAAGACTCCCACTTAAGACTCCATTAGCACTTCAATAAGAACAGCAAATTGAATAGAGCCCTCATCAGCAAAGAAGGGCTGGAGTTGGGGTGTGAGTGCGCAGAGACACAGACAACATTGTGATTCAGATCCTCCTGTGTGAGCTCAACTGAAGATGGAAATCTTGCCAGGCCTGCAGACTAATTAGTAAAACTTTTACTCTTATGTGATAACCCTAACGAACCCAAAGAACCATAAAGAATGCCTATCAGAGCCTATAAACTCACTTCTGCTTTCAATGGGCTTATGGTGAGGAGGAGAGTAAGATCATTAGTGTTAGTATGAATGAGAGAGAGGCAGACAGACAGAGAAACAGACAGAAAAACCTTCAGATTGGGGTAAAAGGTTGATACAGATTGGGCGAGTGGTGGGGACTCAGGGAGCAAAAGTGCTTGAAATCCACATCACACACTCTAGTGCACAAGCTGCCAACCCTGGTCCTGGTCCCATCGTCTGTCCTGAGCATTTTAGTGTTTTCCCACTCTGGCACACACACTTCAACCCAGGAAAGGCTTATTCATTAGCCGATTAGTTGGCTAGGGTATGCTGAAAGTCTGAAAAACACTGAAATCTGCAGAGCAGGGGTGCTCCAGGACCAGGGATGGGAATCACTACTCTAATGGGTGCTTAAACATACCTGTGTATTCACCGCATTTTTCAAAGATTTATACTCTGACAATGTACCTTCTTAAAATGTACGTTTGTGTGTGTTTGTGCCTACGAGTCCGCACACATTTCAGACAAGCCATATTAGGTGTCGCCTCCTGGACACTGGGCCTGGATATAGGAGAGCTTAGACAGGATATTTCCATGCCAGTAATCCCTCTCCATACAGTTACACAACAGAGAGGAGATTTGAAAATGCAAGCTCACTGAAGGCCAGAAGATAAAAATGAAGCACATCTTATTATGGTGCTCTGATCTGATGTATCACATGATGAAGACAGGAGGCCAGAGAAATGCTTTCGACTGATTTTCTAGTTTTGTTTTGGGGTTTTTTGGCTGTAATATTATGTCCTGTGAGTTGTTTACAATGTCTATGTGTGTCTTGGCCGTGTCTCCTCAGTAGTGCTTCCACCTGAGTCTTGTTCCTGTCTCCTCCGCAAACCAGGTGTTTCTCATTGTTGAGTTGGTATATATAACCCCTGTATTCAGTCTAGATTTTGTTGGTTTTGTCGGTAATGTTTTTGCTGGGTGCTTTTGCTCTCTTCTTTGTTTGGTTAGTCTCACTCTGCTATGTTTTGCTTAATTCTATTTGCTGTGTGATTTTTGCTTAGTAGACATATTTTTAAATACTGATTTTGTTATTATTAATTATTATTACTGTTGTGGTTCTATTGATTGTTTTTATTTCTAGTTATTAGAATGAATTTACTTCTTTTATTACTGCATAGATTCTATTATATTGCCATCGAGACTCTTTTAGAGCTTTCTGATGTGTGCTGCAGGTGATCAAGTCACATTAAGCTGGAGAAACAGGTGTATGGTTTCACAGCAGTGGTCATTTAAGTGATTCAAAAGGTTTTTCGTTTAATTACAGAATTATTTTATTATTGTTAAATCTGTAGTAACTAAACCTACACCAGCACATTCTTTATTAGAATAAGAAAAGGCTCATTCTGTAAAAAGCGCTAGGTCTAGAAACTGGAGTTTGCTGAGACAGTTCTTCGGGCAGTCGAAGAAATTTTCTCGGTAGGTTTCTCCAACAGGCTGGTTTCTAAGGACAGTTCTAAGGACATGTGTATCTTTAAAAATGGACAAAAGTACCACAAAGATTCAAGACCGTTGCAGTTACCGTTAACTGTGTCACACATTGCGGATCATTTTCACAGATAACTTTGTCACACAGTCTTAAAAAGCACATAAGCGTGTATCTAATACTCCAACTCAACACAGGGGATGTGTGATGGCTTGGTGCTGTAATTAGTATGTTATTCTACTTGTTGGCTACCATCTTAGCTCCAGTGCAAAACTACCGAACTACAGACACCAAACCTGTCTTGGCTGCTCAACTCAACTGTGAGGTAGGGAGAAAATTGTCAGAATGTGATTTTTATCTGATCTACCACTTTAACAACAAACAAAGCAGAACACATGAAGAGGATGTGCATCGCTCAGCAGGCATTTGGAAAACAAGATGAGTGAAAATCACTCAGCAGCAGCTGAAATGGTATCAAAGACTCCAACAGGCGACGAGACAGAATGATTATACTTTCACTAGTGAATGACTTGTGGCAGTTAATCATGCAGCTTCAAACACCAGCGTAATCCTTATGGTGTCCATACAGGCCTCAAGATTAACACTGACATGCTGTCACACACAAGTACATACACACAAGCAAAAATCTTTACATCATCTAATCCACAAGGGGCCTGTGTGAAGATTAGCATTGCATTGTACACACACAGTCAGGCCTTTCCTATGTTATTGCTTTAGTAACGTGACCCCCACGTGAGCACCAATCTTCTTTGGAGTCGTTTGGCAGGTGTTTCACCTCACAGAGCTCTAAGTGGGGGCCATGGAGAGATTAACTTAAAGCTGAGGAACAAGGCATTTTGAGCCATGGGAAATTAATACAAAACAGACACCCTTATGACAATTATTATAATATATGACTGGAAAAAAACTCATATATCACAACACAAAACCAAACAACAGGGACTGTAATCCACTAACATGAGATCAAGTAAGAATTCAGTTACAAAAACCACATAAGAAAGTCTGTTAGAGAAGAGGTGATGGCAGCAGTTTAGTGTTAGATCACATTCAGTCTTATAATTAGAGCACAAAAATGGCTTCCCCATGGCAGAGAACTCAAACCAACCTGGACTACTAAGACCAAACAATCATAAAAGGGAGGAGTCTCTTTATTGGGAGTCATGGCTGACTTTTAGCAGCATAAAGCTATAGATGAACCTTTTTCACCTTATTAGCTCATCACTTTGGTTATTAGGGAATCATTTAAAACCAAAATTGTTGCTTTCCCCCAATTCCTATTAAAATCTATCAACCTTTGCCCTCCAAATCTTCTCATTTTTATGTCACTGTGCACCAGCAGACGTGAAAAAAAAATTAACCAATAATGTCAAGTTTCAGTTCCTGCATAAACCACTCCTACCGAAATGCTCAGCCAGACCCTCCTTAATAATGTGTTTCACTCAGAAATAAACCATGATTAAAAGAAATCTGACTTTTCATCCAGGATGACTTTAAGACCTGCTGTCACAGAATCTTAGCCTTTTGAAAACGAACAATATTTAATTGCTTGTTCAACAATATACACACATATTATATATAAATAAAACATCATTGGTGCAAAATTACTATTTTATGTCTGTCAAACCTTCTTCTCGTTTGTATATTGAGTGTATAAACTAAAGAAAAAAGAAGGTTTTACTATGACAGTGCCTAAAGATACAAGGAGCCTAGACAAAGGTGTTCCAACCACTCAGAAATGTTCCCCAAGACTACACTAATAAGAAAACGAAGTCTGCGACTTTGGAAGCAAAATATGAATGCACTGTACTACACTGAGAAATATAGTGTACTTTTTATTTTTCAGAACTTCTTTTGCTTTAATCTTGGGCAAACTAGTCAACTCTTGAGGCGGGAGGCAGTACCTGTCCTCCTGATGGACGTCTGTGTAGATGATGTGGTGTCCTGGGGGCACAGGGGCAGCCTGCAGCAGCTTCTGGGTCTCCCTCCTTTCAGAGAAGCCCTCCAGGAGACGTAATTCGTCAAAATTTCCAGCCACCGCCTCAGATTTCCTGTGAGCCACCCTGCCCTGATGGCCCTGGGCTCCAGTTTGAGACATCTCCATCTCAAGGGTGCTCTTGTTCTCCAGATACATTTTGCCAGAGGCCTACAGTAGCTGAGGAGAGAGAGACATCAGGCTGAAAGACATCATACAAAGACATCCATCATTAACAGCCCTCAAGCGTTCATTCTGACAGTGACAGATTTTTACCAATATATGAGTTATAGATGAATTAGTGTAACGTGTCCACACATTCAGTAGCTATAATGTGAATTTATTTTATGATCACATCATCTAGTGCAGGGGTCGGCAACCCACGGCTCATTCAACCATGTGTTGCGGCTCCCTGTGGCTTTTGAAAATAAATAATAATAATTTAATAATAAAATAAATAATAATTTAACACTAGAATAGGCGGCTAACTGGCTATACCTATAACGGCTGCGTGCCCAGTTTGCACAAGATGCTTCCTGATGTGACGCTGCTGTAGTTTGTTCAGCTGCTCGCTGGTATAAATCCACGCGAGCTGTAGCCAGCAGACACAGCAAGTGTCCAGTGGACTTTGGACCCAGAGCCCGTCGTACAGCGCCAGTCGCCGAATCAGAATCAAGTATGTGAGCAAACGCATACAAGGAATATGATTCCGGTTGATGGTGTCTCTCAAGCACTACAGTATAAAACAACAGCAATATGTAAAATTATGTGTGTACCCACACCAAACCCATACTGCTTCAATAGGCCAATAGACGCGCTTCTGATTCTGAGAAAATTACGTCAATTGATGCTGTCAGCCGTTCTAGGTGTTGTGTATTTTATTTTTATTCAGTTTCTTTTTTATTGTAGTTCAAAATTTGAAGATTATCGTTATCTTGTAACATTAAAATACAATGAGTTCTAAATGTTCAAAAGGTTTTCTTTGAATAAACAAAATTTCACAAGCAACACACTAGCCTAGTTTTCATACATTCATTTGAAATGTCAAAAAGGACTTGCGGCTCCCTGTGTTTTCTCTTTTGTGGTGTTAAAGGTAGCCGACCCCTGATCTACTGCCACTGACAATGATAAAACTGTTTAGATACATCTAATACATATGATTAGCAAGTGTTTTAATGTGTTTGAGAGAATCAGAGGTCTTACTCACCAAAATTACTAATTAAATTATATTCCAATAAGACAGGATGCCAAACAGCCCTATCAAAAAGTGAGGGCAGTATACTGATCCTGGAAAATCCACACCCTACTGTACGAGCGTTACAGCGTTAGATATTGGAGCTGGATCAGTAGTTCTGAATCACAAATATCACTCATCCTCGTCTTAAAGGATGGAACTCTAGAGAATTAATGTTTGGTACTGAAAATAGTAATCTTAGGCTCATGTGAAACAGCCTGGTCTACTGGCAATGTTTTCCAAAGATTATACAAGCCACGTGTGTGTGCAATTCATTGTCTCTGTCAACAAAAAGTGCACATTAAAGTAGATGAATTGATTCATTAGAAGTGTCTGGATACATTTGACACATTTGACTGTTTTCCATATTTTTGCTTCCATTTTGACCCAAGAAGGTTAAAACCAAGCTGAATCGGGTGTTTAGGGCAGGGGTCTCTCAGTTCCAGGGCTGAAAACAACTACTCTTATTACTCACAGTAGGACACTGGACTACACAAGAGAGAAAACTATAGGAGAACATTTTGTCATGCTTTCCGAAGACTGATGATAACAGTTGAGTGGATTCTGAAGCGCTCAGCAGGTCACAGATACTATAGACTAGTGTTATCGAAGTCTTGCTTCCAGATTTGTCTTTCGTGTTTGACACTCCCACCGCCTGAGTGTCTGCAACCTCTCAAGCCAAGAGTACAGAATCATCCCAATTAAAGAACTGAGAAGTCTCTCAGGATTCTCACCCCATGACCCCCCCCCCACTCTCTCTCTCTCTCTCTCTCTCTCTCTCTCTCTCTCTCTCTCTCTCACACACAACACACAAGCAGGTCATTCTTCAGACAGGTATTGTAAGCTTTAAATGGTCCAGAGGGGGTTTGTGGAAATTGCACTAATGCTGTCTTTTGGAGAAAGTATGTGTTCTATGATAAAGGGTGCATTTTTAAAAATGCCTTTCTTTGAGTCTGTGTTCAGACTTAATGCACTTAAGAAATGCAGCTAATCCTTCCAGGGGATACTTGGCCTCATTGGCGCAGTTCTCTTATTCTACTTTTTTCCCCTGGGAGAAGCACGTGAATACCATTATCACACACACTTACGCTTGGCTTGAAGAACCGAGTGACTAGAGTTTGTGAACTCAAGCCACGGGATTCATTTTGAAAAAAAAGGCACGAGACGGCTAATGTCTGAGTGTGAAGCAGCACTCAGTGCGCATGTGTGCCTCTTTCACAAAAACAGCACTGTTGTAGTCTCATTAACACACTTGCAAAGGTCGAGACTACGTCGGTTGGTCAACAAATCCAATCCCTCCTGCACGCGTCAACAAATCTCCTATGCTTTCAGGTTTAAATAATCACCTATAAAATGATGCTAATTCCTGCTAATATCCCTCGGGGGTTTCAGTAGTATGGTAGTGCTAGGCTAACGGCAGTGTACATTACATTCAGGGCTCTCAAGTCTCACGCATCTGACATCCCCCCCTCCCCTCAGTTAACCACTTAGTGTACACAAACCTCCTGACGACCTGAATGTAATGCCATTCTGACATGACTGAACTTTAATCCAGAATCTGAAGGCTCAGTCAATGAGAGAGCTTGCTTAGCTCTAGTTTATCTACCCAGATACTGTGTAAGAAAAATCTGATTGGTGAATTTTTGTAGGGTTTTAAAATATTTTTTTCTAAACAAAACTGAATAATGCAATAATTAGCACAAATTACGGTGGCACAAATTGAAAGAAAAAAAAACTGGCATATAGGGCTCCATAGCCACAGACTAGAATGTGGCTATGCTGACCCCTGTCCACTGCCCAAAGCATCTACAATCTACATCTACAAGCACATTGCTTGGCACCAGAATAAACTATGGGAAATAGTTAGTGGAGGCATTGTGATGCTCTTGGTAATGTTCTGCTCAGACTCTTCATGCGAATGTTACTTTTACATGCACCACCTACCTAGACCCTGATGCAGAATAACTAAACCCCTTAATTGTAATGTTAATCAGGAATGGTTTCAAGGTGAGATCAAGGTATTGACTTGGCCTCCAAATTCCCCCAATCTCAATCTGATTGAGCATCTGTGGGATTTGCTATACAAACAGGTCAAATCGATGGAGGCCCCATCTCACAACATACAGGACTTAAAGGATCTGCTGCTACTGTCTTGGTGCCAGATACCACAGCCCACCCTCAGAGGTCTTGTGGAGTCCATGTCTTGATGATGTCAGTTTTGGTGGCATAATGGGGACCTACACAATTTTAGACCTTGGGTTTTGATCTTATGGCTGATTCTCGTGATAAGGCACTGCCTTTTAGTGTCAAACAGCACCCTCTAGTGGACGCAAAACACAGGAGCGCCCCTGACTGGGATGCTTTCTCCCTCAAAGAAGAGTTTTGTTCTCACATGAAGCCAGCTGTTCCTAAGATGGTCATCCTCTAGCACATGAGTCTACAGCAATGACGCAGCAATAAAAAAGCTTTTACTCTGAGGCACAAAGTTTCCAGACACAGTCACTGAGCATAGCAAACATGTTATCCACAGACAGCCGCTCCTTCAGAGCCTGTGCTGCACTCTAGATTGAGCTGCAGCTGTCCCATTATCTATGACCAATCGTTTGGATTTGTTTGTGCAGTGTGGAGAGCGCCTCCTTTCATGAAACAACCCCCCTGGCGTTCAGGCCCCAATGCAAAAAGGCTTCAGAAAATAAAGCTAGGGAGAGTGGTAGAAAAACAAATTAAATCTGTGCACTGTGCAGCTAATCGATGGATAACCAAACTGCCAATGTTTAGACAGTGATAAAGGGAGGGGCAGATTAGGCCCTCTCATGCCTGCCATAGGAACGAGATTCAAGACAGAAAATTGTGTCCAATTCGTGCAAAGAACTAGCACGGGCAGTGTGAGGCTTCAGCCTCCTAAAGGCAAGTAAACTAATAATTTAATTTCGCATTCTCTATTATTTCAAATCAAACGTGACTAGCCATCAGGCTAAAAAGAGCCGTTTGTGGTTCTCATGATTCAGAGAGGACCCTTCTAATGATGGAAAAAGAATTGTGCTCTAATGAAACCATTCTGCTGAAACCCGACTCAGTGAACATGAAGAAGTTGTGCTGTTTTTAACGAAAACATACAATTTCTTCGAAAAAACACATTAATAATACTAATATCTTTGGCCTCAGCAGATATTCCACCCAGAGGGTCTTAATCTGGAAGAGTGAAAATTCCTCAAAAGCCCCAATGTCATCAAAAGCAGTGACATGAACAATAATTATAAAGTCTTTGTATCTTAAGAGAACCTGTGTGTCTTTGCGTGTGAGTGCATTTTCACCAAGCATTCCTCAATCCTTATTCAGAAACGTTCCTTATAATCTAAATGCTCATATCATAAGCTCCTCGTGAGAGCTGCACACTACTTCTTTTTTTCACCAAGAGCTGAAGGTTGAACTTTGGACTTCTTAGACAAGTAGTATTACAATAATGCCTAAAGGAATTTAGAACACACTTATGCATGGATGCACATGCAAACACACACAGACACACACACACACACACAATTCCACAGCCAGAATAATTTAAATATTAGTTTTGTACAGTGAGATGCTCAGCTATATTACCTGTGTTTAAAATGTACATTTTCAAATCTGTTTTTTAATCCTGTGACATTAATACATGCTGTTCCAATTCTGCATGCACAACGATTAGTTACTAAATCACAGTTTTGTTTTCTTTTAATTAGTTCTACTCATCAATTTATGCTTTGTTTAATTAGCATGGCAGTTCACACAACAGTTCAAATTCCTCCCTTACTTATGAAGAACTGTGACAAAATAAAGTTTTAATTACTGGTTGTTGGTTACCAATGCATGTCTATTGAATACACCCTAATAACTCTATAATCGAAAGATAAAAATGGAAGGAACATTTACCTTTCAGAGGTCAAAATGGCAGCAGTGACAAGGATGATGATCACTATGACGATCACGATGAGGATGATGATGAATTTAAGTGGAAATAAATGAAAAACTCCAGTGTTGGGAGAATAGCACTAAAAAACTTAGCAGAAAAAAAGTTTTTCAGAAGTGCCACATCTTGGAGGGGAGTGTGCTGCTGCTTCTGCTGAGGAGGAGGTGGAGGAGGAGGGGATGAGGGGAAGAAGGAGCTGAGAGGTTGAGCAGAGAAAGGAGCTGAGCAGCGCTGAGAAAAGGCTTTAGGTGGGAGAAAGAGGGAGGAACCAGAACTGCAATTTGAATTCTGACAGCAAGAGAATGACCTACATCATACAGACACTAGACACTAGACACTACTAAAAACAACTTTTAGAAAGAGATTTGTAGACACATTCCTTTTAAAATTAAAAACGAGAAATTTCAGATCTCGAATTGGCCGATAAATACTCATTCTAGCCACCCCTCAGTGCAGTCCATTATTTTGATGTCTAATAGTTAAATAAAAATATATAACGACGAATATATAAAGAGGATTTGCTGAGAGCATTTCTTATAGTAATATCAACAGCAATAATAATGACAGTTGGATATATAATTATTATAAGCATTTTGAAATATCTATTACCTAATATTAATGTAATACTAGTCTTTTTCTTGGCACAAATAAGCATTGACTTCCCAGATAACTACCTTTAATTATCATTTGTATTAGAAAGCCTAAGACTTTTATAAGGACCATGACTGTGTCCACCACTAGGCTATATGAATGGGGAGAAGCTGGATTGGGACTCACAATGCCTCTCATTGAGAGGGGGTCACCTGGCCCACACTGAGCTGCTGCATTGACGTCACAGTCAGCCAGGATGCAGCAGCACACACTCACACACACAGACCATGTCCACAAGGTCTTTTCCCATGAACCACATCCGTGAGGGTAGTGTCACATGCAGGATTAGACTTAGGCTTCAGGCCATATCAGGAAGACCATGATGCTTCTCCTCTTTCTGCTCACAGGCACAGATCAATAGACTGTAAAACTCATGCTGTCTGCATGCTTCAAGGAATATCCGAAGTTTACCATGAAGATATAGTTATATTTCATTATGCTGTTTTGAAGGTGCGTCACAACATACGAATGTACTGGCTTTTCTTGGGTTGTGTTCAGTAAATAATAGGAAAAGCAGATGAACAAATATTTTAGGACTGATGCTGTGAATCACAAGGAGTAGATAAAGTGGAGCCTACTGTGGTGCATGATCCTTACAAAGAGAGAGTGAGAGAGAGAGAGAGAGAGAGAGAGAGCGA
>JBBPDB010000108.1:13867799-13900155 GCA_037974465.1 Brachypetersius altus | reverse complement strand
TGCTCATACTTTTCAGTTGGCCAAGATTTCTAAAAATCCTTTCTTTGTTTTGGTCTTAAGTAATATTCTAATTTTCTTAGATACTGAATTGGGGTTTTCATTAGTTGTCAGTTATAATCATAAACATTAAAAGAAATAAACACTTGAAATATATCAGTCTGTGTGGAATGAATGTATACATTAGACAAGTTTCACTTTTTGAATGGAATTAGTGAAATAAATCAACTTTTTGAAAATATTCTAATTATATGACCTGCACCTGTATATAATCAACCTAATATGTAATGCAAATCCCTCCCAGAATATTGGCCACAAAGTGGACACTGTCAACATACTAAAACCTGAAGCCCTCCTTCAAAAGAGTTTGAGTTCATTGCTAGTGTACAGGAACAGTCTTTTGAATGCCTTTGGTGGTCCAGTCTGTAATCCAACCTTGGCCACTGAGGTCATTAAAAGGAATTTTCATTAATCCACCATGCTAACAAAAGGAGTGCTTGAGGTGTACGGCGGGCGGTACACGGGAACCCTACATGAAGCATTTTAATGTGTCATCACATAATATTACAAGCATTAGAAACACAGGAAAAGCTGACTGCAAAGGATTTTATTCGTGCTGATTACTTTTCATATTGCATATCTTTACGTTGGTTTTACAAATATATAAAATTATAAAAATTGGTTTTACATTGTGACTAAAAAAAAAAATCACTACTTTGCATCAAAACCTGTACTTTAGTTTTTTTCCTAGTGATCATGCTCTTACTGAAGTATGGTTACTCTGACTGATCATTTCATTAATCACAAACATGTAATGGGTGTTCAGGACCTTTGAAGTAAAAAGCTTTGACTCTCAAGTCCCAAGTCAGTCTAATGGTCACAATTCAAGCCTTTAGCCCTAACCGTTGAGTCCTAAAAAGTCAGCACTTATTCTTCAGCTAGTGTATTGCTATTTAAACTCATAGCATATACAAGAGTGATATGGCCCATTCGTGTGTCTTAACTCGGCACAAGAAAGTACTAAGGAAAATAAAAATCGACTCAAAAGTTGCTACTCGCGGCCTAGTGGTTAAGGAGTTGCCCCTGGGATCAGAAAGCTGTGGGTTTGAATCCCAAGACTACTAGTGACACCACTGAGGCACCTTGAGTGAGGTACCATCCCCACACACTGCTCCCCAGGGACTGTGCTCCTGGCTGCCCGCTGCTTCACTTGGTGAATGGGTTAAATGCAGAGAAGAAATTTGTGCTGTTCACGCTGTGGTGTGTTCACATATGACAAAATGGTCACTTTACTAGGGGTCTCTATTACCTATTTTGGTGCAGATAGGAACCTAATACATGAACAATAACTCAAGTCTTTAGGAATCAACAGGCATTGAGTTGAAGGACAATAGTTTTTCTTTCTTTTGTTGAGCACAGTCATCGAATTCATGATTCAGTTACTCAAAACCTCTGTCGTTTACCTTTTGCAATTTGTGAAATAATGCAGGTGTGGGTTTAGTCACTTCTCTTTACATGCACAACACTGGTTCCATATTAATCTTAAGCTATTTGTCTAGCTAAGCCATAATCATGTTTAACTCTCATGGTCTGACTAAGATCTCATTAGTTCTAAGCTTTCTGTGGTTAAAACCTGATCCTGGCCAATATGACCAATCTATTAGAAACGGCTTAAGACATGTATGTGCTTGGCTGAACTTGTGCAACAGATCAGCTGTATTCAAGCAAAATACCATCATTTGTGTTTAATTTTTTTAACAGAAATTTATTAACATTTATTTATTTATTACATGGGAATGAGACATCTTATGAACACATGGCACAATAATATTATATACAATCCATCTTGGGGGCCAGTGCAGACACACAGAGATGGGAGAGGATATTGAATACGTTGTCCGACGACCTAAAAACAACCCCTAAACGAGCTCCCATTGACACCAAGCTGAATGAGCAAGGTTCAAAGTTAAAAAGGTTCTTAGAAAGAAACACTGCTATTTTTGAAAAGTAGAATGATAAATTGCTGTTTGATGCTTTTCAAATGATGAAGCAGGACTGGAGGAGGTGTCAGGGGTTGTCTACCACAGTGCTAGGCTAGGCGGCCTGTCTGTCCGCAGTCAAAAAATATATAAACACAACATCTACAAACAATCAAATGTGCAGTTTCTCCCCTCTGGCTCTTTTTTTAAATAAAGAAAAACATGTTTCACCAGCTTATAGTGCTTTCAAAGCTAATTGCACATAAAGATACACTTTTTTCCTCTTCATTTTAGTCATAGTAGTACATGTGTATGTATTTAAGTGAGATTAAAACAATTCTTCGGTTCTTTTTTTTTGTATTTTTGTTTTTTTCTCTTTGCTTGGCAGCATATTATTATGACTCCCCATGTGCTGCATTTGCCATGTTTGGGAGTGTGTGTGCGTGAGGATGTGCGTAAGTGAGACTGACACGCAGAGGTCAGTGTCCGGTCAGATAATCCTGTGTGGAGTCGGAGGCGAAGGAGTCCGCGTCCTCGTTGTCAGAGTCATCACTGCTATCATCAGCTGCAGGCTCCCCCGTCAGAGCGATGCGTGCGTAGTCGTCTGTGTCGATGGACTTGCAGAAGTGGATGGCATACTTCAGCTTCTCCTCCAGGACCAATTTACAGGAGTAACGAGGCAGTTTGAGCAGGAAGAAGCAGGTGTACGACTCTGGGAGGAAGTGGTCAGGTGGGTTGTACTTGTCTAAAACCTGGAAGTAAAATAACGGGGAGGGGATTGTTTTCTTCAGGTCATTATTCCTTGATACATTTGTGCCTGTAATGCCTGGTATATATTGTACTTTGGTCTTGGCTCCTATTGGTGATCATACATCATGCTGTGAGAAGCACTCAAAGATGGCGGTTGTCACACCGACCAAAGACAGTCTGCAATTATCTTCCAACTATGTCAGGAATTTAGGACAATCATCTCACACTGTTCAGGCTGCTATAATCTCCATCTACTGTCCAGCTAATAAATCATTCAGATGTCCGGCAATAGATAATTCAGGTTTAAGTATTACTACAGTCGGCATAATGGCAACATGTTTGCCAATACTTAGCTATTCACCGCATTAAACTACCGTCATAACGTGACCTACTTTACTTACCTTTACATTGTCATGCTATAAGCAATTTTGTAATATTCCAGCTAAATCTGGTCCTGCTTTGGATTTGATATCTGTTGTCTGTGAGTTTGATATCATTAAATCATTTTCATCTGCATGAAATTACAACAATCAAAGCTCACAGTATAAATGCACCCTCCCTCACCTGCACCACAAAGTCTCGTCCACGGAAGTCTGCGATAGTTCTGGGCAGGCGTGTTCGTCCCCACACAAACCTGAGGAAAAGTGAGCGCTCCGTGTTGGAGAAGGACTCCATCACCTCCCAGAACCACTGGATGAGTGGAGCTGTAGGCTCCACCCCCTTATAGGTGGCCACAGACTTCAACAGGTGGAGTGGAATATCAGGACTGCCACACACCTGCAAGCCACACATATAGGCTCAGTAATCAGAAGGATTACATCAAACAAAATACAAAACTTCCAACAGGCTCTGTAAGGTCACTGTCCAATCTCAGTGTCACATCACGTCTTCCCTGTAATTTGATGACAGGCCTTTAACAAGAGTCCCTTGTTATATATAATTGATCATCTTATTTTTAACACACTTTGAGCAACAAAGACAATAAAACATTACATGCATTAATTAAAATTCTTCATCACTTGTCTTTTCTGAATATCGACAATTATTGTTCTACAAAAATTTCAAGCCAATCACCCAGCCCTTCTGCCATCAAAAGCAAAACATATGATGTGTGTAAGTGATCTTACCATGGTCTCAAGCTCATAGCCCGTAAAAAGAGAAAGTAGGGGGACAGGCACAACCCGGGCCATGCCCTCCCTCACTGCAGCCACCTGCTCATCAAACTCGTGTAGCCTGCATATACAAGAATATGAATGAATAGGCTGCTGACAAAGGCAGAATAATACAGTGCCTGTTTTTCAGCGAGTTAGAATTTTTGTCTGATGCAGATTGTGCCTCGGGGAATGTTTCAATGCAGATTTTACCAGGGTGGAGTACAAAAAGTGACCATATAGTGCACCATCCACTTGCATAATGTGCAGAACTTTTTTTTTTTTTTAAGAATAATAGAGCAAAACAAAAATCAGGCCTAAGAATCTTTTCCATCTCAAAAATGTTCTTGTATATCTGGAATCATCAAAGGACTGTGAAACTACTTACTAAGATGAACCATTCAAAGGACAGTATAACTTAAGTGAAAGGGGCAATAACGCAGTGGATTAGTGCCTTGTTGAATGTTTTAGGAAGACTTCTGTACTCGCCTGTAGTTGATTGCGAGGCGCACATACTCAGTACGGTTCTCAAGGCTGATATGCGAGTGTTTGGAGCTGAGCTGCACCTCCTGGCCACAGGCGTTGGGTACAGTGAAAGGTAGAGGCATTGCCTCAAACTCCTCTGCTGATGCCTCATTATCTCGGATGTACATCAGACCTGGAATGAAGTCCTTATCCACCTAAACACAAACAGACATCCAGACAAAAATTTGAATTCTCTAAGTCCACAATGTAATAGTCTACAAGTGTGGCATAAGAGTGACTCTGTCAAAACATCTAATTTGGAACAAAACGACAATGAACAGGTTAAATTTTATTATTCCTTGTAAGGAAAAACAATCATCTCACACAGTAATACTAGCTTGCTCAATTTGTGAAGAGTTTATGACTTAGATATGCTGTAGCTGAAATGCAACAACTCAGTATGAATATTTTCAGGTTTGTATTTTTATTACCTCTGTATTTTATGACTGTGTGCATGTGCGTATTGTAGAGTGTGCACGCTCGCCGTAGTCTTATGGTGAATAGACTTTCTCTTTAACCTTTCTGATGGCTTGAGGCAGAAGGCTCGGAACAAGAACAGCTCTGTAAGTAAAGGCCATCCTGCACTCCACAACCCTGTCTCTACACACGTTTTAGCATCTCATGATTAGAGCGTGAACACAGGAGGGCCGTTAAATTGCTGCTTGCTATTCTCTTTCAAACACACATTCCATGAGGAACCCAAATACAAGGTTTAAGTGTTAAGAATTATTTTATTTGAAGTATTTTAGGGGGTTTGAAACTTTCTTGGCTGAAACCAAAACAAATATGAACAAAGCTGACTCAAATATGAACAACTGACTCTCCTTCCTGAAGGTCACCGCATAGAGAATGAGGAGGGACTTCTTCCTGCAAACCCCTTAACCTGGAACTATTTATTCACAGACAGACACAAATACTACAACTTTTTAATTCATACAAATACATAAATACAGACCTTGGATATCTCACCACACTTCACCCAATATGCCTGCCAATACACACCATATCCTGTATTTATTTATAAATATTTATCATACTGTTAGCCTTCCCACTGCACGAACTGTTTGGTATTGCACAGAATTGCATTGCACATACAACTGCACTGAAACAGTTTTTGTAGATTATATTTTCCCTTTTCTATTTCCATGGATGTAAATCCTGTTTTTATGTAATTGTGTATCTCCAGGTTAGTGTTGCTTTCATCAACGAAAATTATGACTAAATATCGTATTCACATTTATCACGTGACAAAAAGGAGACGAGACGCAACATAAATGCTGACTCTCGATCTTAGTTTCCTCCTGATACTTTTGTCCACTGAGAGGCACTGTGAATGAAATCTATCTAGAGTGAACAAAAGTACTGGGACACAGCGCCAGTATAATGCCAGGGAGCGAGAAATGACAGACACATACACACACACACACACACACACACAAAAAGTATCTCTCACACACACACAGCATTTTGATGAGCATGTCTTTTAGTGCAACACCAAGTTTAAAAACAAACAAAAAAAATCTCACACAACCCCAATTATGTTATCATCCAGCCAATTCTCAGTCCACCCATCTAGGGTTTGTAGCATTTCTAAAGTACACCAACAGGTCATGTAATGCCCAAATGCAGTGCCTATGTACTGTGCGGTGCAAATACTGAGAAAGCTGCTTCTATCTTCATTAGAAGAAGCACTGCAGCCATGTCTGCTGACCCAATATCTGGAAAATGCAAAGAATGTAACAAATCCTATGTGTACTTGTTTGATCTTGTGATTTATGTAGGGGATTTAAGAGGGTCTGAGAACCTTATATAACCTTGAAAAAAAAAATTCTTCTTCTTCGAAAAGCAGAGTTTGAGAAATATGAAACCTCTGTAAGTAATCCCCAAGGACAGATTATGCACACAGTACCGTACCTCCTCAACTCCCTGCGTTAACGTGAGACTCTTACCGGGCAATACAAAAAAAAAATATCGGAGTTAATCTATTCACAAAGTTGGGTTGGGAGTAGAGGCTGACATTTATTCGGGAATCCCGCCGGTCAACAAATGGGAAACAAAATCACTATTAATAACGTGATTGGGACGGGACTGGAGAAAATGTAAGTGGGAGTGGGCGGGACTGGTAATCATAGTAACACTATGATAACTTTATACAGAAATATACCTTTTAAATAAATAAACTAATTTTGAACTCAATACTAGTTGTCCTGTCTCTTTATGCTCTCCTCCTGTTTGCTTTGGTGTAGCCGGTTAAGTTAATGGCGTGCTCCACACACCCATAACTATTGGTGGCGATAGTCCCAACCACAAATAATGTAAGAGAAGAAGCTTCTTCACGCACTTTTTAGACACGAAAATCATAACCAAAATGGAGCTACGCTGCAACGACTACTGTCTGAAAATAATACGTCGGTTGTGCTCACGGATATTTCTGGGTGGTCTGAAATAACTAAAAAAATGACGGGTTGAGAATGATTATGTGAAAACGCAATACACCAGCTGCAAGACTTATAGACAACTGATTAAGTACAACTCAGCATCACACATACAAAGCAATCCTCTTGAGGCAACCAATTTCTTCTTTCATAGTTAAAACGTAATGGGGATTTTTTTTTGTGGGATGGGAGAGGTTTGAAAATTCACTCCCGTGTCACCCTCTAGTCGCAAGCTATGATGACTTTCACCTTGATATTTTAGCGTGGATGTATACCTAGCCGAATTGCACTGTAGGGGGCGAGAACGAGTATTCAAACCTGTGTGTATGCCTACTGTGAAACAGGGACGGGGAAAATTTATTTTCAAGAAGCTTCCTAATGGAAACCTTGACAAGACTAAGGTTGTTGGCACCTTGTGCAATACGGAATTAGTTTACTGTAGGAGTTGAGAAACCTTACAAAAGACTTACTTTTAGTCATTATTTGGGTAGCACACATATTCTGAATGCCTTAGGCAGAATTCAAATGAGCCATTTTATACTAGATTAAAAAGATTAATCTATGCCCACCATATATATACACACATATATACACACATATATACACACATATATACACACACACACACTACCTACCTCACTGAGATCAGCGATAGTCAGGTTCATGCCAGCAAGCTGCTTCCACACAGGTTCAGCAAGATACAAACTGAGGGGACTGCCTGTACGGATAGCTATACCCAGGAGCACTCCTATACATGCACAAACAAAAAGATTTTACAAGCTTAATGCATCAGCTATGACAAAAAGGTCTATTATGAGTTATAAAGGTAAGTAATGGCCATTTCAGCATTAAGCATTTTAATAGAGGCTAAATTACAAAACACAGTGATCCAGAAAGACAAAGCAGTAATGTGTACAAATATTCCCTTTCCTGGTTTTGAAAATTAATAAATGGTGGAACCTGGATTAGTTTGTTTAAACATTTCAAAATGTCAAAACATTAGGTGAAAATTTCAAGGGGTTTCAACTTCCCTTGTAGGCAAAGCCAAAACGTGAAGTTAAATAATATTTTAAGGTTTGTTCCTGAAGCTCTTTTTGCTTCTACATAGTGATAGAAATATAAGACAGAAGTTAGTTGAAATTCATAGAGTTTGAAACGGTAGTACAATAATCCCTCGCTTTTACACGGATCAGCAATCACAGATTCTGTCTAACGCAAATTTTTTTATTTACTATTTTTTTTTATTCAGTTTATTCAGTATTTGTAAGCTGTGCCCTGTGGGTATAGAGAGTTATTTCAAAGTTTCTTTTGTGTATGAGTCTTTGTTTTGCCTCGCCACATGCTGCTAATGCTAACCACTAATGCTAATGGCTTTTAAGCAAGTTTTGTATTCTGATTCTAATTATTTATTTACCTTTACATTTTCTTTAAGGGTAATATATTACACTGGATTTTAAATGAAATTAAGCATACCTGGGGCCATATTTCAGGATATTTTTTTTCTAAACAAAACAATGCGTTTTTTCACTATACGCGAGTGCTCTTGGTTGCTGTATATGAAAAAATAACTGTTTACTCTGAGTGGGGGGGTGGGGGGGGGGGGGGGGTTCAGGTGGGTTACCTAAGAAACGGAACATGCTCATGTGTAGAGGGCTCTTAGCAGCAGGGTTGAGCAGGAAGCAGTCTCTGTTGGCTCCAGACTCGTCTCGGCCGTTAGGAGTGACGATGAGCAAAGGAGTAAGACCGTTCTGCAGCTCCTCACACATCTCTGCTATAGACTCACTATAGCCTCCTCCACAGTCATCCACAGACTCACCTACACACACAGGCACACAGACACAAAATCAGAGCTACAGGCAATAGAAAAAACAAGATAATTTTGGGGCCATTCTTAATGGTCAGTGGTCTCAGATATTCTCACCAGGGCATGCTTACCTACAAATTTGACCTTCCACACCCGATGAGGCAGCAGCAGACTGTCAGGGCTGAACGAGCTCATCTTGGCACACATCTGCCCAAACACAGACTTGGTACCATCTGGCCCAGCGAGACCACCCTTGCTTCGTGAACGCTTCACCTTAAAGAGGAAGAGAGAACAGGACTATTTCCCTGTACATTTCCACTCTGCCACTCAGCTTCACTGCAGCGATTACAGACATCCAGCGCTGCACTCTACATAGAAACCATTAGCCCATGAACAGAAATCATTTCGGGGCAGAGTCTTGAAAAGGGCTCCCTGCTAACTGGAGCACAGATCACATATGAAAGATTAAAAAATGCCCTACGTTGTGAAACAATACAAGCATAGTGGAATTCAGACCAAGTCTGAGGATACAGTTTAGTTGTCAAAGGATATGAATCACATGTAACAGAAAAAAAATTATTAAAAAAAGCCTGGATACCTTGTATTTTAATACAATAGTTTAAAAGTGTGTGCCTATGTTTACCTGTATTCTGTTGAGTTCCACCACTGGCCCATGTTGACGGTCTCTAACCATTGTAGCTTGCACTACCTTGCGAAATGCAGCCTCCTGTTGAAAACCACATGTCACGTAAGGATATGTCCCCAGATAACTTGGGGAAATGTCCATTTCAATTCAAATTTGTGCAAGTGCATCAGTGGGTATATACCCGGCTAACCTTGCCCTGTGAAATTAGGATGCCCCGGAGTGTGTCAAAGCCTACACAGGGACCCTGCCCTGTTTGGCCCAGGCGTCCTTCGAGGTCAAACATGGGAATGCAGGGGCAGAAGAGCTCAGAGATGTGATGAAGCAACAGCAGCCTGTTCCTCAGAGCCATTATGGGGATTTCTTGCAGGTGGTTGTACTCCATAGGGACCTCGATTTAGTATGAGCAAGTAAGCAGAAATTATTTAAATGGTACTTTTCTCACACACACATCACAACATGCTAATAGACTAAAACATACAACCCAAACACCTGTCTGGTATTTTTTTAAAAATCCACAGAATCAGCCGACAGAGCATAACACAGTATAGGTGACCTAATTGGTCATTAAGTGTGTGTAAGGGGCAGCCAGAACCACAGCAAAGTACTGGTGCAGGGATTCAGCTAAAATCATCAGATAAGCCTTTGGTTTAAAGTGTCATTAAAAAAATAAAAAGTCATTCATTCCAGAGGTACATGTAGGATGCTGTAAAACGAAGTCAGTCATTTTATAGACAACAGTGGAACTTCTGTCAGACTTCATGGTTGCCATTCCAGTACACTATATCTTATATCAATTATATCAACACTGAGACCATGTAATACCTGAACAGGGAGCTTGCCAGCATTGGTGGGTTTGCTGGTAGACCAGGCAAGGGTGTGTGCTGAGCCACAGGCCACCCTGTTGATCTTCTTGCCCTGCAGGGCTGCCACCAGTCTGGGCCTCTGGATGGCATTTGTAGTCCCATCACCTAGCTGCCCTTCGTCGTTATCACCCCATGTGTATACCTCACCTAAGGTAGACACAAGAGTGCTGTTTTACAATTATAATTACAAAATAAATAAAAAGTATTTCTACCAGTGTAAAAATTAATCTGAATCCCACTGATCAGTATAGTAACAAATTATTCATTCAGAAAAGTCAAGTCCTGACATCTTACCATCTTCGGTGCAGCACACACAGTGAAGAGAGCCAGTTGCTATGGCAATGACCTTTTTGCCCTGCAAACCCTGGACCTGCCGGGGTCTACGAACATGGTCATCTGAGCCATGACCCAATCTGTGATAGTCCCCCTTTCCCCTGAGAACACACAAACAATATCGTTCCATAGTTGTACAGCTCTAGTAAGCAATTCCTGTATAGTGTATATTTGTATCTTATTGAAATTTGTTTTTTTTTTTTTTTTTTTTAAATATTGGCATTTGTATTGTATGTTGGTAATATGTCCTCAGACTAATCACTAAATGCTTTGAACATCTTGACATGAGACTGCTGAATTATGTGACTGCCTTGAGTGATACTGTACAGTACAACATACTGTATATGGTTTAATAAGGCATATATTATGCAATAATGTAATTTCAATATGGTATTATGTCAATAACGCTAAATCCTGCTGCTTACCATGTGTAAACAGCTCCAGACTTGGTGAGGGCTACAGAGAACTGAGAACCACACTCCACTTTTACCACCCCCAAACCAGTGAGAGAGTCAATCTAGAAGGAGGGAAAATGGAAACAGAGAAGATGAAATCAACACCTATTACACATTACACATGCAAACAACTTTTAAGTATCAGCTCTTGCCTTCATAGGTACTTTACAGCCGTCACTGCCTCCACGGCCCAGTTTGCCATAGTCTCCATCCCCCCATGACCACACCATATCATCATCAGTCAAACACAGAGTCTGAGCATCACCACTCCCACATGCTACATCTATCACCCTGTGGCCCTGCAGAGCATCCACCTGCACAGAGAACACAAAGACATCCTGAATATGGTATTATACATTCCAAAGCAATTTATTCCAGCACATGAATGCCTTTCCATTCCCTCTACATCCAAAAGAATGCATTAGCGGGAGGAGGACTTCAGTAAAGGAAATGCTGGCATCGCTAATGACTTCCGTGTTTCTTTGCAAATTAGTGAGTGCTAACTAACAGCTTTAACACATTAAGAAATCTGAGAGAAGGCATATAACAAGTATAACTTTCACCGCTTACCAGAAATGCAAGTGTTTGAGACTGAAAACTGGGTTAGTACACACATTAATGCGCTGTATAACTCATTCCCCATATGACAATGTATAACACGTCTCGTGTGAGAATATGCTCTTCAAGCTGTCTGGTCATGTTAGGTGTCAACTGCACAGGCACATGGGTGCATTTCTTCTGTATGTGTGCTATACATGTGTCTGCACACTTATTAGCACATCACCTCCAGAGGCTTCACGAAAAAGGTCACACCACGCAGTGCAAATGCCACACATGGCTAGAGCTCTGAGAGTGATGAACTGAGACAAGTTTAAATTAATCAGCCACATTATGGCAGGAGGCATCACTTCAGTCACTGACCAGTTTGGGTTTGAGCTGATCCTCACTGTCTCCATGGCCAAGCCGTCCATAACGTCCTTTGCCCCAGGTGTAGAGCTCTCCACTGGCTGTGATGCAAGCACTGTGTGCACCTCCAGCAGCAATGTCGACCACCTCCACTCCCCTCAAAGACTCAATCACACGTGGACGGTCACATGGGCTGAGAAAAAGGGCCATTAGTGAAAAAAAGCATTGTTTTATCACTACATGGGAGGACTCGGCCACAAGGTTTATGGTGTTCACGGGTGGAGGTAGCTCAGTGGGTAGGATACTTGCCTTCAGACCAAGAGGTCACAGGTTCGAATCCTACCTTGAGCACCACCATTGGGTCCCTGAGCAAAAACCCTTAACCCCAAGTTGCTCCAGGGAGAGACTGCCCCCTGTAGTTAGGGTAATGGAAGTCGCTTTGGATAAAAGCGTCTGATAAATGCCATAAATGTAAGATCCAACATGTGCTGCTCATGAACTCAAGTGGCATCTGCTGGTAGGACAGAGAACTGCACTAAACACTGATTTTTATTTTTTATTTAACCTTTATTTAACCAGGAAGATCCCATTGAGATCAAAAACCTCTTTTTCAAGGGAGTCCTGGCCAAGAGGCAGCACATTTCAAAACGAGTACATACAATCAAACAATGTTAAAATCACACAAATCATGAAAAACAGTTGCACATTATTGAGGCAGTCTGATGGTATATACACTTGTGTGTACATAACAAACATTCATTATAAAATGTTTTAGTATTAGCTGACCCAAAAGTCAGCTATAGTGTATGTCATATTTAATTTAGAGAATGTGCATTATACACCCAGCGCAATTGGATTTTTTAAATAGCAAAGAGACATTGAGACACAAATGGAGCTTACCTTCTGTTGCCATGGCCCAGTTTGCCATCCTCAGCTTCTCCCCAAGAGTAGACCTCTCCCTCTGAGGACAGTGCTAAGCAGTGCTTCCCTCCAGAGTTCACCGCCACTTTCCTGATGAAAACATGCTGGATGGATTCCAGCAAGGTCGGAGTAGAGACTGATTCCGTACCCCCAATCCCCAGACGTCCTCCAGCCCCATACCCTGTAGCGTACAGCTGGACAGAGAGGTGTGGATGTTGCACAGTTTGAACAAAGCAAGCTGGTGGCATTAAGCTTCAATCACTTGTTTGCTACATTAACCTGGGAGCATCAGGGCAAAACTAAAGAGGCAAACATCAGTAACCAAAGCCAATTTATTACATATGGAGAAACGAGCAAATTCTTTAACATTTTGGCAAGATCACTCTCTTTCATTAATATTAGGTTCTGCTAGGCTGCTGTACACCTGGAGTGGAGGGATGCTGCCTTACCTTCCCGTCAGCGGTGACGGCAAAAAGAGTCTGCTCTCCACCGATGAGCTGAACAGGCCGTAACGTGGCCAAGGCCTCTGTCGGTGTGGGAACTTTGACCTTTGCACCTTCAATACCCCCCAGCTGGCCCCGATGGTTGTGGCCCCAGCCATAGATGGTTCCACTACCGCCTGCCGACAGAGTCCAGTCATCTGGACGTCTGAAGAACAGAAATATTTAGCCAGTGTTTAAGCTTTTGGATAAACATCTGTTTACTCAAAATAAAGCATTAATCTGTGTAGAAATTACTATGACATTAACCTGTTCATCCACTGCACCAGCTGTTCATCATGCTCCCTCTTGAACAGCTCATGGCTTTCATGGAGTCCATTCATGTTCTCATGGTCTGCCATCAGCTCCCGGATTTTCTTAGCGACCTACAAATATTAAATGAAATACAAGAACACAAGAGGATAGTTTTCATATTGGTGTAATCTCTATTGTTGGAGGTGTAATACTGTCTACTGAACACAGAAGAAAGGTCAGAGCAAGGAAACAGCAACATTCCTGATTTCATCATCACTGCTATTGCTTGCTAAGAGTGCTCTGTACCCTATGTTTTCACAGGTAAAAATGTATATATTGCACTGTAAATGTTAATAGAGCGACAACTAAGGTTGTTAAGGTAACCTGCAAATGTGCATGTGAGTATTCATCTTTTTCAGTTACATCCCTGGTATAGCCTGTACATTTTCATAGTAGACCCATGCAAATCTCATACTTGTTTCTAATGCTTTATTTGAGTGTTGCATCATACCTCATCAAGGAAAAGACGAGGCAAAGGTGTTCTCTTGTCCAGAGCCACTGCCACCCTGGAGGCAGTGCAGTAACGACGGAACCACGCCCACTTATGAGTCTCTGCACAGCAGGGCAAAGTGTCCAGCTCCAGATCACAGGCAAGTGCCACCAGAACCTGAATAAACATTTACTCGGTTTCAGCGGACATACCCAGCCCCACAAATATGTTCTTTCCAACTTCCATATACATACAGACCTTGAAGAAAGGACTATGGAGAAGCTGCTTTCCTCCTCTGACAATGGGGTCCTCATATTCATACTGTCTTTGCAAAGCCTCAGGAAGCCCCTTCACCAGGGCAGCCAGAGCACTGCCTGTAAAACTCTACAACAACCAGTGAACAATATATGAGCCAAAGCTACAGCTTCAATAGATTTATTTTATTCTTACACATGAAAAGACATCATCAAAGCAAAATCACAAAGGCATGATGACAAGATGGACAAAAATGCTAAATGTGAACAGCTTGTCTGACAGCAGAATAGCTTAAGCTGGACTGACCACTGAGCGAGGCTCCCCTTCGCTGTCTCCCAGCAGGCGATTTATGTTGATGGACTGGCCGTACTCAGTAGTCAGGAGTTTACGTAATCTCTGTAAAGCCCACATACGGTGTCCTGCCGCTGGTCAAGACACAATGCATGCAAAAAAAAGTCAAAAAAACCCAAACAATTAATATAAATGGTATTATCAAATCTTTAAATTAAATTTTAAGTTGCTTAATAGGACATCCAGATGTACCTAGGGCACTGAGTTGAGCACAGGCTGCAAGTGAAGCAGCCAGTCTTGGCACAATGCTGCGGTTGGAGGCAAAGTTAAGACGAAAATCCAGTAGGCAGGTGACCAGATCCACAGAGGGACAGGACAAGATACAGCGATCAGACAGGAGGTCTTTAGGGCCTGGGAAACAAAAATCAACCAAAAAAATACCATAGATTTAAAAAGCATAGCCACACCCAATGTGATTTTAAAAACTGAAAAAAGGTTAGAAGTTGAAATATTATTTTAAATACTGTGTTCAAATAGCAATTTAAGTGTTCCAGGTTTGATGGTGATGGTACCAGCAGCAGGCATGATGGGATATACAGTGAAGCGCCAGCCCCAGCCATTAACAGAGCCATCACTAGTGAACTTCCACTTCAACTCGTCTCCTGGGATTCTCAACTCACTGGACCAGTCTGACCACTCTCGACCTGAAATGAGGAACAATTCATGAGACAAAAACATCCACACACAGAAAAAACTTAAAATGTTAAAATGTTGCGAACCAGAATACACTAGATTGTGATTATGCAGTGACTTGGAATTTAAAGACAAAACTAGTTAACAGAAATGATTCTTAATTCTGCTACTGAAAGAGTAATATGGTGTAATACACAAAAGATTTGAAATCACCTGAACGAACAGACACTATTCGATTGGCTCCATCCATGACAGTTAAGGGGTCATGCCTCCTCTCTGTAGAACACTGTCGATCAAATTCCACACGCAGTCCTTCAGCACCTGGAATAAAGCATGAGACTCAATAATGCAAATATGTATCCCTTTGCTATTGCCCGGTGCTCCGGTGTAATGATGGTAGGGGTATCTTACCCGGTATTTTGACGGTCCCGCTGGTGGAGGTGTCGTCGGTGTAAGGATGACTGCTCTCTACCACTACAGGCTGAGAAGATAGACGCCCACTTTGGGAGTCAGTGGCCACATCCTCCAGCTCAGTCACACACAGTTCCAGGAGCATGTCAGCAACCTGCATATACACAATTTTACAATTTCAAACAATAATAAAATAAAAACAAAGACCAAAGACAATGAGAGCATTATAGCAGTTGCAGTTTTTGGCAATACCACATCATCATCATCATATGGTTTGAGGCAAAACCATGATTACATGTTTTATCCTTAAACCTCCAGTGCATCAAACTGTCCGGCCAACTACACTTATTTATTAATTTATGTAAAACTGATTTCTCACAAAACTATGATTTTAAATCATATGTACAGAGAACACAAGTTAAAGAAGAGAAGCAGCATGAACCTGTGGGTAAGCAGTGCCCATGCCTGACAGTACAGCAGACAAGACTTCTTTTCCTTTCTCGCCTGCACGCAGAGAGACAGCCAATTTTAACAGGTCCACCATCACCCGTGTGTCATCTGGCACCAGCAGACTTGTGAACTCATCCAAATACTGGGGCTCAGGCCCTACAGCTTTGTTCTGGCTTTCAGAGTCCTGTCACACAAACATTGAAAGGATAATCACTACTGCTTTCCAAGATCTTACAGAATAAATAGAAGCAGGCCAATAATTCACAAAACACTAGTTTTGTAGAGATGAGAGATGGAAAAAGCGTGACTGACCTCTTTGGTCTTGGTCATTGTCTCAGCAATGATGCTGGCTGCCCCAGGATCGTCTGTGACAGGGATGAAGGGGCGAGAGGAGGCAGCAGCTGCAGAGGGTGTCACAGCAGATGACGGGGTAATAGCATCCTCAGATGATGCCACCTATCAAACACACAAAAAAGTGAAAAAGAAATATCAAGAATCACGTGTTACATTTACATTTACATTTACGGCATTTAGCTGACGCTCTTATCCAGAGCGACGTACGTCTGTCAGGTAAAAATAAGTACAATAGTAGAAACACTATTTTCTAAGCACATTTTGTACTACAGCATACCTCTCCTCTCTTGCTGTCCTGCCAGGGGTGAGGGCTGACACGCTCCTCTGAGTCAGCACACAAAGGAGGACCTTCAGCCTCTGAGGGACTGGAGGCAGATGAGCAGTCTGAGGGGGGCACAGGAGAGCTGGATGGACACTCCACTGGCATCATGCAGGCCGGCATCAGAGCACCCACCACAGCATCCCTACAAATACAACATCAGACACATTTGATTCCATTACAGCACATTCCAGTTAAAGCCGCAGAGGGTAATCCCTAAAAATGTTTTGTTATATTTGCTGAAACTGTCCACCTAGTGACCCTAAAGCCTAATTGAAAGAATACATGGAGAATGAATCAGAACAACCACGAGTAAGGAGGAGTATCCATCACTGCTTATGCTACAGACTGCCCCCTTACCCCACACAAAGCTCCGAATACCAAGCTCTGTACAACTGTGCGCAGGGAAGGGTTTTGGAGGCAGGGCTAGAGTGTTCATCTAAAGTGTGTAGGGCAGGGATCAGTCAGATTACATTAACAATGCTCAGTGTAATGGTGCTATCTTGGGCTCCAACTAACAATTATTTCTATAATAATTTCATTTAATCGTTATTTAATTAACACAAATACTGTGTAATGTCAGTGCGGTCACTGCCATAATTAACACAGTATTTGTGTGCCAATTTCTTTTTACATTTCAACAGAATAACTGTTACCTACAGCGTATGGCGTACTACAATAAGTGAACCAAAAATAACAAAAGCAGTTGTGAAGTTCTTAAGTACACAAAATCAACCCTTCTAAGTTCATTTCATCCTTCATCATTTCATCCTTGATCCAACTAGGCAAACAAATTCCTCTGATCCCAGAGATGCTGTTAGACAGGCGGCATTATACAGTACCTGGCATACATTATTTGCAGAGCAGAGAGTACATGGGACAGAGCTTGCTGCTTGGCTAGATTTCCATCAAGGCTGAGCAGGATCTTTGCCAAAGACGGTCTGTTGGGCTTCATATTGCTTTGACCACTCAGCTTATTACTCAGGGAGGATGGATCACTGTCTGATGGCACTCCTAGAAAGCAAACACAATCACACATACACAACAAAATAATCACATAACCAAGCTTGCTTTTGGTGACCGACACCAAAAGAGACAGAAAATGTATCTTAGTCCAAACCAGAAGTGAAAAGCACTAAAGTTATGTTACCAAGGTAAGATGCTCCGAGTGAGTCCCTGGCAGTCTGAAAGAGGACAGGCTCATGGACAGAGGGTGTAGTGACATCCACAGTTGTCCATGCCACACTGTGAGAAGAGCCACAGGCTACTCGTGTGATTTTCTGCCCTTCCAGGCCTTGAACGAGTGTGGGCTTCCTGTTCACTGTGGTAGTGCCATTCCCCTGCTGCCCATGGTCATTATCACCCCAAGCATACACCTAAACACAACAATAAAGGACAAAACTATAATACATTTCTGCCATTTTTGTAACGTACTTTAAATGTAAATACTGCACAGAAAATACCTGGATTAACCAAACAGCAAAGCTAAACAAGCCAAATACCAATTCAATTAAAGATCTAAAGTCTGTAAGCCTGACACACCTGTCCTGTGTCTGTGACAGCCAGGCAATGCAGGGCCCCCACAGCCACGTGAACAATCTTCTTGCCCCGTAGTCCCTCAACCATCTGGGGCTTTCGCACATGCACATCTGTTCCATGACCCAGCCGAAAGTAGTCCCCTTTTCCCCTGCAGAGGTCAGCACAAGATTTGCCATATACATAAATCTAAATCACCACTCACAAAATCCAATTACAAAAACCTATTTAGATTAATTGCATAATGTTTTAAAATCTTTATTGCATAGCTGTAAAAAGCAAAAAAGAGTGACCATGTACCAGGTCCACACGACTCCAGATTTGGTGAGAGCAAGGGAGAACTGAGCTCCGCATTCAATTTGACACACTCCCTGACCGTTCAGTCGTTCAATGTTTTGTGGGATATTACAACCCTCGCTGCCACCACGGCCCAACTTCCCAAAGTCACCATCTCCCCAGGAGAACACAAGTCCTATAAAACATACAAGCATAAACTTCACTACTTCTGCACAGTTATATTGAACAAGTAAATATGCACTATTTAGACATTTCTAAAGCCAAGTGAGCACAGGTCAATGCAACTCATACCTTCATCTGTAAGTGCCAGTGTTTGGGCATCACGGCTTCCACATGCCACCTGGATAACTCGATGAGCCAACAACACTTTAACCTACACAGCAAAAAGATACAAGCTCTGAAAATTCTGAAAAAAGTTAGGGACATAACTTGACAAACATAAGAATAACAGCATATGGCAAGTTTACAAAATTAAACTGTACCAGTTTAGGCCTGAGCTGGGTGGTGTTGTCTCCGTGTCCAAGGCGGCCATATTCCCCAAGCCCCCAGCTGCACAGCTCTCCACTGGAAGTTATAGCTGCACTGTGGGAGCTGCCACAGGCAATGTCCCGAATTCGTTTGGTTTTAAGAGCTTCAATGAGCCGTGGCTTGTCACAGTTCCTAGAGACACATTTATTTTTCCATTTAATTATATTACACAGACATAAAGATGCAATATTTTGGGTTTCTGGACATGTGCAGTAAGGAGAGAACTATAAGCTTACATTCTGCTGAAATGTCCCAGTTTGCCATCATCTCCCTCACCCCAAGAAAACACTTTCCCATCCACTGTCAGAGCCATAGCATGGCGCCCACCTATAAACAATGAAGAAGAAAAAAAAAACATTTCAGACAAAAAGATTTTGAAAGAGTATAATGGGAATAAGAAACAGACACAGACCTGAATGTACAGCAACCTTCTTCACCACATAGTTGCTGAGGGCAGAGACCTGGCGTGGAATAGGTATAGTCCCACTGGAAAGCCCTAAGCCCAGTCTGCCATTGGTGGCCTCTCCACAAGCATACACCTTCCCCTCTGCAGTCACTGCAAGAAAAGAGACACACATGCATAGGCTGAAAATACACAACAAGCACTTAAAACTGCTTCTTTTCAGTAGAAGAGATTTGTTCAGACCCTTTTTGATTCAATAGAATCAAACTCACCTGCAAATAGGCTCTTGGAGCCTCCGGACACCTGCACCACATTCAGAGCAGAGAGCGTCTCAGAGAATGATGGAACTTTGATCTAGTGGAACATGAAACAAGCCTAATAAGCATCATGTCCTACAAACATCACAGTACCAAAGTCAATACAATAAGAGAGCAAATTGATATTACTGACTTTTGAGCCTTTGAGTCCACCCAGCTGGTCTTTATCATTGAGACCCCAGACAAACACTTTGGTTCTGATAGAGGCAGCAGACTCCAGCCCTGAGGATCTCTTTCGTGTTAGGCTGCAGGAAGAGACAGAACATGCAGGTTTCATCATTGTACAGGTTCAATTATAGTAATAGAAAGCTTCTCTGAAATGTATTTAGAAACCTTATTTCGATATTGCATTCAAAAAGTTCACCTTCCAGTGGCTGTTTTGTCATCATCCTCTTCCTCATTGTCTGATGCAAGGAAAGGCACAGTTGCCAAGTCTTCATCTTCAGCACGGATACGGCCCACAATGCTCAGACCATGGATCTTACAGTCGATACCTGAACTCCGACACTGCTTTATGGCTATCTCTATGTATCTGTGGTACTGAAAATACACATACAAACACAGATTTCAACTCAAATTCCCCAAGAGCAGGCACATTTATGAGAACAGAGCAAGTGAAAAGTTAACTTACTTCAGTGCAGTCATTTAACAAAGAAACAGTAGTGTCTGTAGGGTTGATGTTGATGGTCTTTAGCTCTATGAGGTTGTTCAATGAACTTCCACCTATCACACATACCAAATACTTAAGCAGTCTATTAAAACAATCCACCGTGAGAATGAAAACTATTTTTTTCCCCGAAAACCACGTCTTTACCTGATACCACCACCAGTGAAGGCATGTAGCTGCTATCTGCTGGGTCCACCATCATCTTCAGCCTGTGGACCAGAACATCTGGGTAGAGTTCTAACCGGATCCAGTGCTGCACAAACACAAAAAAAGACCATACGGAAACGTCTAATTATCTCATAATCAATAACCAAAACGACAATGTTTTCAGAAATTTTCACAGATAACATACAACCAAAAATTTAACCGAAAAATAAAAAAGCTCCAAAATACACACAATATGTTTGTCTACTTCCTTACTGAGCATGAATAATTCAACCACAATTAAAATACATATTTTTAAAAATCACCAGAAATTCTCCTGTATACTAGTCAGATTATAACAAAGTGAACAACAAATTGGGATTGATTTAGAGGTCGTTCCATCCCTAGTGACACTAATTGGAAGTATTCAGAATCCCACTGTACACAGTGTGAGCGCACATGTGTGTATAGAGACTGACCTTGCCCTGAGAACCAGAAGACTGCCAGCACTGATCTCCACAGTCTATGAGTCTGGAGGCCTGGTTAACTGAGGATGACACGTTGAGATTCTTCACTGCTCTGGACCACTCATCTATCAGCATGCCTCGCTGGCTGCTATGGTGCCTCTTCAGCTGCTTCCCTGAGCGGCCACTAAATGTTGGAGACTGACCTACAAGTCAGAAGTTAGTTGTCAGTTGTGTGGCAATGATTCTGTCAAATCAAACTAATTAAAATCCACCAGATCACACATTTGAAGCTTGTCTAAACTGAAAAGGAGACTGACCTGGCTCATTAATACGGCCAAAGGAGTGTCTGGGGTTGTGTTTGCGGGTTTTGAAGCAACTCTCACAAAAGTCAAAATCATCACAGCTCCGGCACTTAAACCTGGGCCCATTAATGGGGAACATCTGACAGCCGTCACACCTTCAGAAACATACGTTCAAGTTATCAGAGCAGAGAACAGAGTGTACACTTTGGTGGTGAGCATCAATCTGTTATTCACACATGTACAGACCTGACTCCAGGGTGTACACTTGGTACCAGCTCCATCTCAGACAACAATCCTGTCCAGTGTGACTGCTGAGGGAAATCCACGATCACATCTTTCCCATTGGCACTGAAAGCTAAACCAACAGTTTGCCGGAGATAACCATTATACTTCAATATCATAAAAGCAGTGGTATTTAGTGGTCAACAAAGCAAGCAAAAGTCTCTCTGTTCTGCTTCAATGAATCTTACCTTTGACTGTGCCTACACTTCTGTGAGTGACAGAGCCCCACTTGTACTTTGGTGTTGTGACTGAAGGCTTGACTCGCACCTTGTCTCCAATCTTAATATGGGAGGGAGAACTCTGAGGAGGAAATCCTGAAACAGGGAAGCAAAAGTGTCCTTAAGTTTCTAGTACACACCTTTCATGGCTATTTAAATGGAGTTGATGTAGCAGATGTAGCAGATGTATCATATGATGCTCATGTATTAAAATTTGAATGCTTCCCCAAAACTGGCTCTGGAAGTCCACTGTCTCATAGATTTTAGTGCTCACTCTGCTTAAACACGTCCATTCAAATGAGTAAGGTTTATTAAAGGTCTAATTAGGTGGCCACAGAAAAAATGAAATCTGCAGGGCATTTGGCTTCCAGAACCAGGTTTGGCCATATAATATTCTTAAAACTTTAAAAATAATCCTGACAGACCATTGATTTTCAGAATCATGGATATAACACAAAGAGGCTGAATGGAAGATTACCCAGCAATTCAGTGTGGATGTACCGAACCCAGTAGGTGCCTCCTTTCTGTTGCCAGTCACACTGCACATTTAGATCATGCAGGCCATCTCTGTCTAATTTGATCACTTTGCCAACATCCCCTTCATATACTTCTTCATACGTCCTGCAACACTTCACCATCATTCCAACCTAAAAAAGTACACACAAGCACAGGATTTTGTTCAACATACATCACAAAATCCTATAACAAAACTTAAAACTAGTGGTGGCTCGTTGTCGCCATTAACGTGCTGCATTAATGTGCAACTCTTATCGGGCGATTTTAAAAAATATTGCCGTTAATCCATTCACAAAGTTGGGTTGGGAGCTGGGTCAAATAACCACTCGCATTTTCAGGTTTTTTTCCCAAAACCAAAACGACAAAATGGATAACAGCTCGTTTTCCGATTTCCCATTTTGTGCTGAAATCAAAAATGAAAAAAACAGATAACGAACGCTCATATTTCATTTTGGTTTTGAGTTTCACACGTGTAGGAGGGCTAGCCTGGTAGCTCCGCCCGCCTGTATTGGCTATGTCTACCGCGCTACCACACACTCAAAGACTACATTTCCCAGCCTCCCCAGAGGCTCATTTACTCGGAATGCAAACTTTCTTAAGGCAACAGGCTCATTCTGTAACACTTTTTTGAGCCAGATCCTAGAATGATTCATGTTTGCTTACCTGAATGTTTTCCCTTACATACACAGCATAGTCATCATTACTCTGAAAATCAGACCTCTTCTTAAACGTCTGGCTCTCGGTGACCACAGCCCCAGGAGGCTTGAGATAAAGAAGGGTCAACATGTAACAACAGTAAGAGTAAGAGACACGGAGGTGTTGTCTTAGACATGCATATCCAGTGCACATACCACCGGAAAAGCTGCTTCTGGCTCCTCTAGTTCCTCCAGCACTTCCTCATCTGAGTATTCATCAGACACTGTGTCTGCATCAGACAGCTCTGTGACATGTACATCAGGGTGGTCCAACAGCCAGCCCACCAGTGCCTCTACACCTGAAGGACAAACACACAAAACAGGCGCTACAGAAATTCATTTACCTACATCATATTAAAAGGAACAGTTCAGGGTTAAACAATTTAAATCCACAAAAGCAGTTATAATACACATATATAATATTATTGTCCCTGATTACATAACTTACACATTAACACTGTGTTAGAAGTGGTAAGGTGAGATAACTGCTGTCTACAATTGACCAAGAACATATGTTAGGCAGCTTAGAAGAATTCATCTGCATAATAAAATGTTTCAGCCAGCACAAGTTTATATGATGGAACCGTGCTACCTGGAACACCTGAGACGCTGCCTGTAGTTCCAGACAAGGATTTGAGGGCAAACTCAATGTTCTTCCTCTGGAAACCCATCTCCATGAGCTGCAGTACTATGGGTGCTGGGGGCACAGGGGAGGTCTTGTGCTTCTTCTGCTTGGGAGGACGGACATGCTGTACAGTGACTGGTGTAGTGGCCTCACTCGAGCTGCTTTCCTCGAACAGCGGAGACGAAGGGTGAGTGGACTCCACTGCCAGGAACTGACACACAGCCAGTGCTGCTGCCTACACATGCCAATATGAACAATCAAATTTGGTTTCAATTATCCAATGCAATTAAATGACTACTCTGAAATGAATCAGTTTTAACCTCCTTACAGAATACAAAGCAATAAGTCTGACATAAAAGGTTACAAAGTATGTAGCACTGACCTCAAGCTCCTGCCTATCAAAGATTGCTTTAATGGGTGATGGCTGAGTTGCAGCAGAGAGAAGCTGCTGAAGCAGGATAAGGGGCGGCAGAGGACCTTCAGGAGATAAATCGCCTACATCGGGAGATGACGCACTCTGCTCCTCTACAAACACACACACACACAGACAGACACACCCCAAGTAACATTTGGAGCAAACAATTTACTGTGAATGACCTGTAATCAGTTTTCAGTTTCAACCACCAGGAGGCAGCAAATCACCTTTAACAAAAGGCTGCAAACGCATTACAAAAAGAAAAATGGACAGGGAATTCCCTATACACACAACCCAAGTTCCTTAGTAATCACTATCCACACATGTCCACCCCCATGATGGCTATATTGACTCTACTGCACATTCAACCTAGGTAAATTCTTTCACATCAGTTAAAAGATGTCCACCCCCAAATCTCCCAACACTGACTGTGTGCTGTGTGAGCAGTGAGTGGGAGAAGATGCTGAAGAAACTTTTATTTTCCAGCACTTTTGTATCACTGGGGGAATTGTATGAGTGGAAAAACCAAGAAAAGAAAGGGTAAGGGTAAGGGGATGTATAACGCATGTGCAAAAAGTATAGACAAAACAGCACAAGATAGATCACAAGAAATGACAAAGATGCAAAAATTCAGTTTTCGAGATGGAAATAAAAAGGAAAACCTCACATAAGAAAATTAAGAAACTAGGGCTGCATAATATATCACAAATTTACCGTCATCGCAATATCAACAAGCACAAAATACATATCGCATTTATTGACTGAACTGCAATAAATGTTTTTTTCCAAAGCTCTTCACCCAGTGCCACAGAGAAATGGTGCTACTGTTATAGATTGCTACTTTTGTTATTTTTTCTGGCTAAGAACTTACTATAATTTAAATTATGTCTACATTTATTATGTCAAATTATGTAAAAAATATTTTTATTTTTTTTCAACAATGTTCAACAGTGCAAATGTTTTATGGGAGGCATTAAATGATCTGTTTAAGTAAATTCTTTAAAAAAATGTTGGAATGGAAACATAGCATTTCATTTATTTTCTAGTCAGTGTCTGGAGTCTCTGTTACACACAAATCCAAAGCAGAAATACCTTAAAGCTATAAAGGCTACATTTCAACTTACTTATCGCATGTGATATCACCATTGCAACACTCAACATTATTGCATGTTTTCCTAATATCATGCAGCGCAACAAGAAACCATGTGTGGGTGCGGTCTTACCACTGGGGTTAGGGCTTGTGTCTACAACAGCTGGTTGCGAGAGGATCTGTCTGAGTTTGTCCTGGTGGGAGAGCAGAGCGCGTGCAGCCTTCAAGATGTACAATTTCAGCTGCTGACACCGCAACAAGTGCACGTCCACCTGATCAGCTACAGGATCAGAATGCACAAATGTATACCAATTAAATTCAAAACCAATTTTGGATGGGTGAAACAAACCTCAGACTCCACAACTTTTGTCTTCTTGTTTTCCACTAAATCACATTTCCAAGTCGTGTTGATTTGCAAGACTGAAGTTCTTGAACAGCAGGCCAGTTTCACTGTTTGTGCAACTACAGTTTTATTTTGAAGGTAGTGATTCAACTGTACTAATTTTGGATTGTGAGAATCAAGTAATGAAATATCAATATGTTATCAATAGAAAAACTGCAAAGATGTCCTCAGATTTTGTTAAAGTATACATTTCAGACAAAGATACTGGTCAAGAGAGGGATAAAAGCAAAAGCAAATGAAAGGGTCAGAAGGCTCTAAGCTTCCGTGCACAATTTCTAAACAGTTATTAAAGGTTCTATGACATTCCTGCTGATAAACAGGAACTACAGTCTATCTGACCACATACAACCACAATTAAGCAGCCAGTAATGAAAGGTTTCACAGCATGTTCTGAGCATCAGGGATTCACCAGTGTGAAGATCCTCTCTGAGTGAATGAGAGAGAGAGCACGAGGGAGATGTACCAGCAAGTCCTCTGCTGAGGGATTTCTTCATGCGCTGTTTCTCGAGCTTGCTTCCTGCCAGATTGACAAGCTGAGCCCACACAGCCAGCATAGGCTCTGTGAAGGGCAGGTTCTGAACACTGAATGACAAAACAGGCAGCTGAGAACAAAGCAGAAATGGAAAAGGGGTTATAAGGAGATAAATACATAGTCCTGTGTGAATAAGACAAAGAAAATGTGTGCAATATATTAGCATTTTGATGTTTATTTGCACTATATGGACGTTATGGACATCGTGTACGCACTGGTTTGAGTTGGCTGAGTAGACACACTCGGCAGGCCCTCATTTCGTAAAACTGCACGGTGATTCGTCCTTTAGGAGTGATGCGTGTAACAGTGCCTTCCCCGTACTCCTCATGGACCACCTGACCACCCAATCGGAGACGTCCATCAATTCCACCAATCACCGCCAGAACAGCCATTAGACTGCCCACAACTGGAGCCTCTGCATTGGGAAAGTACTCCTCCAGCAGTGTCTGGCAGAGACAGAGATATTAAATAGGAGACTTCATTTAATTGTAACAGATTCTTAACCATATCTGAACTGTGCACTTTTCAGCAGTATATATAGTAATCCCCCAATTTTCACATGGGTTATGTTCCAAGAGTTCCCGTATAGTGAAAAACCACGTTGATGTGTTTTGGGAAGGGAAAAAAAAAATAAAAGGCTGAAAATGCCTATTTTCATAGTTTAAACCCTAAATATGCCCCAGATATGCTCCCAGAACACTTTCAATTCGAATCCAGGTTTTAAATGACATTAAATTCCCTGCCGAGATACGCAACTCAGAAGGTTGCGGGACAAAGTATTGGGACATCGCGTCCAGGTGAATGGAGAATAAAACCTGATCTACATGACTAAAAATACAAATGAGGGCTCGTTGGAATGGTCTCCTGAAGATGTACCGAACTATGGAGTTTGAAGTGTCTGAGCGCTTTCCCCACCAAGATATGTAACTCGGAAGGTCGCGGGAGGTGAACGCGTCCCCTTGTGTGAAAATTGTGGGGATTTCCGTGTAAAACTATAAGTTAGATTCTCAAAAAAAATCTGCGTGTGACTGAATTTGCGAGTCCTGATCCGCATAAAACCGGGGAATTACTGTATACATATGTGTAAAACGTGTGGAAATACTGAGATTATGTACCGCTTCTGACAAACGCCCTGCCATCACGTCTCCAATGCCTCTAAGTTGAGAATTAATGTATTCATTGATGAGGCTATTCCATTGGTTGAGAGAGTGCAGTGTACGCAGAACAGCCACAATCTCCTCTGCCAGTGTGCTGCTGTGAGTGGCTGTCAAGGAGGCCTGTGGGCGGGACTTCCTCCTACGCAGAGAACCCTCTGTTGAGCAAATGGACAACGTTACAAAAATGTCTCAGTTGCCTTATGGCTGAATATTATCCTAAGAACTTGAATCTGTGGTTTCACACATCAAAGGAAACTTTCTTTCGTGATCTTGTCTCGTGTACAACCAGAGATCTCAAACTTTTAAATGAAATGGACATTTTTGGACCTTAAAAAATGAAAATTGCAGAACAAAATGTGATGCAAGAAGACCAATCGTGTGTGTGATTATAAATATAGAGAAAATGTAATGCAGAAATGGTAAAAACACCATCAGGGTTCTAAGGGTTAAGTTACTAGTGTGTAGGAACCCAAAAATCAAGCTGGGTTACACATCATGTCCAATAGGAAAAATTTCAGTGCTCACTACCTCTGAGCAGTGGTAGGTCTGAGGAGCATGTGCTGAGAAGGCTGCCCAGGAAGCCAAAAAGTTTCTCTACCAAGAACTTCATATCCTGAGAACGCTCCATTTTATCCCAAGATGGTAACACTGCCTGCAGTAGTCGTAGAGCCAGGATCTGACAGAGGGAGGAAAACATATTGACAAGTTCATCAGCGCATGTGAATGTAGAACCGTGATGAGAAAATTGGAATGCATTTTCCAGTTATTATGGGAAATTTAACTATTCTTGCTTTCCTTTGATGGACTACAAAAAGACTATTACTTTCAAAAAAGAACTTCAAATACCACACAGTTTCTATGCAAAACCCAAGCTGCAGAAGATTGATTGCCTGTATTCATTCCTCTGATGTTGTGAGAACACAATTATGAACATAAATAGGAAGGCCTATACAGCTACAGCTTTTCAACCTGTCCACTTATATATATATATACTATATATATTATATAAAAGTACAATGTACATTATTTTTCTAGGAAAAAATAAAAGGCAAAAATGACCCTTACATATGTAATTTGACAGACTTTGAGTTGCTTCTGTACCTGTCTCTGTAAAGTGACTGCAGTGAATGACTGATGCCCCTCTACGATGCGGATAAGCAGGCTGATCCAGGCAGAGGAACTCAGAGTGCTGCACATCTGAGGCATTAGAGCTATGCTGCGGATAAAGCCCAAAGTACACCAGCTCCTGTGTTGCTCACGAGACACCAATCTGTGAGATGGGCAACCTGACATGCACAAACACACACACAGTTGTTACTGAAAGATTAAGGTTGTTCATTTTCCTACAAAACACACCATACTGCAGACAGAGAATAAAATTACCAGTCTGGTCATTGGCTCCACTCTCCACCAGCATGCGGAGCAGACCACACAGAGTCCTAGTGGCTTCGGTCTGCATGACATCTGCATGAATCCCAGATGAAAGGGACAAAGTCTTCAGCAGATTCACCGTACTAGTGAGCATGACTGCTGTGGGGTGAGTACTCTTCTCCATTACCTCCCCTTCTAATGATTCAGGACAGAAAAGCAGAAGACAGTCATTAAAAATCCAATTCATTTTACACTGGACTTCTGTACAGTCCTAAACTAAAATTAAGATTTTCCCTGTCCCCTTGCGATGGAGCAAAAATGTAAGCCATCTGGGGGGCTTTAGAGCCAGTCCTGCACATTCATATGTTTTTTACAGTTCAGTTATGTGGAACACCCTTACATGCACACGATCAGAGAAAACACAAATACCCAGAGGTACTTCAGGACCAGAACAGGAAACCATTACACTAGGAAAAGCAGAAGGGTACTGACCAGCATCATCCTCTGTGTCAGAATCCTCTGTAGCAGGCTGAGTAGCAGGGGGAGGCTCCGCTAGTTTAAGGTCATATTTGCCCTCTTTGCCCATTCGGTAGGAATTAGTGCTGCTGGTGTCCCACTGCACCCGAATCCAGCCATCCTCTCCTAACTCACCAATCACTCGTCCAAGACCTGGAGGAGGGCCATCCTGGAAAGCAAACAGTAAACATGTACAGGCTTATGCATGCAGCTGTCTGTAATGCAGCCAATAAATTATATAAACCAGTGTTTCTTAATCAGAAGCCCAGCACAGTTTACAGTATTTCCTGTCCTGTGACACCTGATCCAGCTCAAGAAGGGCTTGCCACTTAGCTGATGAGGTTTGACTGAGGCACAGATAGATAAATCTATCTAGGGCAGGGGGGTTCCGAGGACCAGGATTATGAAACACTGAAATAAATGAATAAGTGTAATGCCAGATGCATACACTGTAAATGTTGAAAATAGAGTGAATGTGTGTGACTACATGCACTAGGAAACATCACACACCTGGTCACCCCATTTCCAGTCTTGTCCTCTCATCACTCTGGTGCCAATCTTCATCATGGCAGCCAGCTCAGGGCCAGAAGCAGGGAGGGGCGCCGGAGCGGTTTCCTTCCTGGACTCCTCCAGAACTGTGGCTGAGCCGCCATGAGCTGCAGAGCCCAAATCCTCCTCAGTGCTGTCAGAACTGGGACCTGCAGAAAAGCACCGCTGTTTGAACAGGCTATATGTGGAAATAAAAATCTCTAGATTTTAGACTGAATTAATAACATCATTAACTTTTTAGAAACTGCAAATGTCAACATTATAGTGGCTTTTACATACTATAAAACTAACCTCAGAAGTCACCCAAGGTCATATTTATTCCGCCCAAATTGATAAGCTGGTAAATATTTCATCATAGACTCTCATCACACTTGAACTGGTCGTAAATTTTACTAACATCACCTTGTGCACATAAGTATCCTGCCTGATCGTTATTTATGAATATCTCCATGTAATCTTCTTGTACAGGTTAAATGTATAGATATTTTCAGACATAATGTCTTAACTACGTGATTTTATAGCCTCAAAAGCTGTAGAGTGACTGCAAACTACATTTAAACAATATACAAGGTAAAAGCACATAAATTAAGACTGAATGAGTGGCCGACCGATGAGGCGTAGGACACTCTGTGTAAGAGCCAGAGTGCCAGAGTTGAGCAGCAGGCTGAGGCTGTTGGCTCCATGTTTGAGGGTCAGCATATGGAGCATGGCCAGAAGGAAACGTGCATGGGGAATGGTGCCCAAACTGGGCCCTGCTGGGTTCTCATTTGTGATGGTCTGCAGAGGCACAGGCTGCACTCCTGCAGTACAAAAAAGGAGCACGGAAGTGTCAAGAAGAAAAAAATCATCTAAATCGATATTTCAAAACTAGACTTTATATGAGGGAATACCTAGCTCCTTAAATTTGATGCTGGCCTCCAGCAGAATGTTGCGGACGTTCTGAATGGCCCAGGTGTACAGCTTGCCGAAGGTGACCTCCAGCAACATGCGGTTGAAGGGAGGAATAAGATCCACATCTTTCAGACAGTCAGACAGAGGTTCCCTGCAGAGGAAGAAAAAATATTTACATACACCCAGATATACACAGACACATAAGAAGACAGGACTGGGTCACCTACCCTATATTAGGTCCCTCTGGGATTACCCTTTGCCAGCCACAGAGCATGGCATACTGTACAGAAGGCAGTAAGAAGCTTTTGGATGCTAATTTCAGCATGGTGTCTATACCCTCCAGTCGTACTTCTGCTCGCTCCAGCTACAGAAATTAGAAAAGTGACATAAGTCTTCACTGTCTGCTTAGAGTCGAAACCATAAAGCAGATGACTTAAATGTGACACCTGTGCATCACCTCTCAAAAAAGACAAACAGTTGGTCTCAGATTATTTCTAAAATCTTAGGATATACTTTTATACAGTTAAAAGCACAAAATAAAAGGAGAGGCAAAAAATCTTATTTACACTAATCACACTTACAACAAATATTAAAATATTAAATCCACCAAGATATGTTTGATTGTCTTTTGCACAGGAGTAACAAGGCTAACCTCAATTTTTTATTATGCAAACTGCTTGCCTGAATGATCACACAGTGTAGCAGTCAAGTAATCTCAAACAGCAACACTACTTCTATATAGTTTCAGCAGTCTTCTTAAAGTCTGAACTGCCTAAATGTAACACTTATAACCTGTAACCACCTGTTTGAGAAGGCACTTCCTCATCTTCTCCACATCGAGAGGTTCCTCTTTGAGAGCAAACTCCACAATGGTGCTCATGAGGCTGGACTGCAAACAGATGCCCTGAACACTGTGTTTCAACCATCGATACTTCTGAACGTTAGATACAGTGTTCAGCAGGGGCTGCCACTTATCCTGCTAAATAAATACAGAGTTAGGAAAGGAAATGAGCAAAACAATATAAAAAAAATATACCTATTGCTACAGAGAAGTATACAGAGCAACACAGCAATAAACACAAGCCAGGGAGTAGCAGAGGAAAAAGGAAGCAAAAAGATATGAAGAGAAACAATGATTAAAAAAAAGTAGCACCTTAGGTGATTTGACAGTGATTTGTTTCCTATCCACAGGTGTAGGGCTAATGGGAGGTGGAGGCTCTTCATTGGTCCCTTCCCTCTCTCTTTCTTGTTTACATTCTTCCACATCAGCAGATTCTGATTTCTTGGGTACTGAGAGAGAAAGAGGCATCATAACATTCAGTACTTACACACACACACACACACACACACACACACATGTATATATACACAGTAAGCCCCTGTTATTCGCGGGGGTTACGTTACACGAGCACCCGCGTATAATGAAAAACTGTGTTGTGTTTTGGTCAAAAAATGCCTTAATATGCCCCCAGATGTGCTCCCAGAATATTTTAATTACATTTTAAACAGTTTAATACATTACCCTTAAGGAAAATGTAAAGATAAACCCAAAAGTCAGGAACGAGAGAGAGACATAGAGAGAGAGAGAGAGCTTGTGCAAGAGAGAGACAGAGAGAGAGCTTGTGCGAGAGCGAGACAGAGAGAGCGCTTGTGCGCGAGAGAGCCAGAGAGAG
>JBBPDB010000108.1:13844367-13863387 GCA_037974465.1 Brachypetersius altus | reverse complement strand
TGTTTGTAGGCGACCAAATACTTATTTTCCACCATAATTTGCAAATAAATTCTTTAAAAATCAGACAATGTGATTTTTTTTCTCATTTTGTCTCTCATAGTTGAGGTATACCTTTGGTGAAAATTACAGGCCTCTCTCATCTTTTTAAGTTGGAGAACTTGCATAATTGGTGGCTGACTAAATACTTTTTTGCCCCACTGTACATACTTTGAGGTATACTCAAACATACAGAATTATGGTAATATTTGATGCAGCTGTTAAGAAATGGTGAAAAACGCAATCCAGTCTTTATAAACTTATAAAAATAGGTCCGTCACCTTAATGAAAATCTGGATGCCGTTTCAGCACTGGATTCAGTTAGGGAACATAGTTACAGAAAAGATAACTATGGACCCCCAGTGTTTGTTAGCAATATTAGACTTACAGCTACAACACTAAACTCAAGACATTTGGACATCAAACATATCTTTGCTGAATCTGTAAATTGTTTACCATTCCTTTAAATAAATACAGCATCTTAAATCACTAAGGAGCATCGCTGGTAACAAGAAAAGGAAGGAAATCTCTTATCCTTGATTGTGTGTGCATATAAAGGTGGTCTGCTGTATGTTTACATATGTGTGTACTAATCTGCGAGCTTGTACCTTCACAGTGTGGTCCTGGGTAGTGTTATCAGCAACTGCCTGTAGAAAGGGCTGTGCATGGTCGCTAAGGGTGATTCTGCGGGAGTACAGTTTGGCTTTGTCGGGTGTTGTGGTCCCTGGCGAACTGCAGTGGTCCTCATCCTTTTCCTCATTATAGTTATAGTGAATCTGACTGGTCTGCAGACCACCACAGAAGATTGAAGACTGTAGCCACTCTGAGAGAATGAAGGAAATAGGATGGATGTTATAATACATGTAAATGCCACTCAACTACTTTTAGACTTCAAAGCACAATGTTATTTCTCATTATCTGTTTCATCCAAAAGACTATACTTTCTTCCTTCCAGGTTAGAGGCAGATAGTAAGAAAGAAAAGTACTTACTGGCACATTCTATCTCCATGCGAGAGAGTGGTGTGCTCATAGCCAGGTAGGAAGCGTGAAGACCAAGCAGCAGGCCCAAGTTCCTCTCAGTATCTATCAGAGGCGAGGACAGGCTGCTCAGGTCCGGTGTAGTCACTGTCTCCTGATTGGGCTAGTGACAAGAACCATCAAATGGGGGTCATTAATTCAGTCAGTGTGCCTTATAAACTGATGTTTCACATAAGGCTAAATGCAAATTAAGATGTTATAAAACACTTGCCTCCATGTATTGTCCCACACAAAATGCTTGCATTGACTCCCTGGTGTCCTCAAACTGAAGAGCAGCCTCTAAAGCCACCACGGGGTCCTCTCCAGCAAACTGAGCTATAAAATAAAAAAATAAAAAATAAAGCACCACCATAATTCAACTTCCTTCATTCATAGGAAATCAAATACAATGAATGTGGTTGGGGTTTAACATTGACAGATATATACTTTTAAACATACATTTATGATGATGTCACTTATTGTGTTTTAGAAACATACAGCTACTGTTTAAACTTCCTGTAATTAGATATGGCAGGCAATCTGACTGAACACAAGATATGCGTACTCCCATTTCATATACCTAGAATAGTGTTTCCAGTAAGAGACTGAGCCTGAAAGTCCTTGATATCATAGACTTTCCCTTCAATGACTGTCCAAAAACCACCATCTTTATTGTGGTTCTCCAGGTCAGCTTTACGGATGAGCGAAACCTCTTCATTATTCTTTGAGCTCGGTCCATTGAAGAAAGACCCTGGAAAAATATTGTGAATATTAACACATCTGGAAATTAGAATACATTTACTTGGGTTAAACTATTCTACATAAGAAGAGCAAGAATGCAATGAATGTTTCCAACTACCCATGAGGCCAGGCCAGGCCAGGTCTTCACTGTCATCCCTCTCGTGGCCTGGGGCGAGGTGGTTAAAGCGGTCCAAATGTTCCAGCAACCCAGCCAGCAGAGGGATAGACCCAGTCTCCTGCATCAGGCCTGCATCCAGGGTCAGCAGCAGCACAATAGACACCACAAGTTCTGGGAGCAACACACCTAGGAGAACAGAGGCGGGTCGTGCAGTTACCAAAAACGTTACAATGACTGGAATCACACCAATAACACAATTTTCATCAAATTAACTCTATATGTTAACCTTCAGCCTTAACTCAATTTTCACAGGGTGATACCAGTTTTTAATTTTCAGTCACAAATATCCAATAAATAATGGCTGCATAGCCTAATCAATTACTTTATAAATTATTGTTATATGTTAGTTTTGCTGCTTTACTATCTCATATAGAATTAAACAAGATAGACTGATGTATAGTAAATACATTTCTCAGATTTAATGTATACGTGTAGAAGTAGTGCTAGGTCACATTATTTCCTCTTGTCGCTGTTGACTACTGACTGACTAGGAAAAGATTCAAATTTATTTCTGTAACAATTCAATATTTCAAGAATTTTGTAAACAATAAATCCTATTACAATTTGACTGCAATCATCACTTTTTAAGGGATTCAATACTTCCTAGACAAAAAACACTTCTGATGGCAAAGTAAATACAAGAAACCATTTTGTTTAAAAACAGTAATAAAAAGGTTGAAACGTCGGCCATTATGCAATCAGTGATACCTGTAAGATCTCCCTCAATGACGCGAAACACCTCAGCAAAATGGCGGTGACTGCTGAAAGCTATGCTGGTGGCAACAGGCAGGATGTCCCCAATGTGTGTACAAAGCAAGGCAATGTACTTCTTCAACAAAGAGCCCACTCCTAGGATCTCAGGGTGGGTCAAAGCTGAAACACAGAGAAACCCTCTTTTAATGACAAATAACATTTACTCACAGTCGAGTCAAAATGACTATGGATCCAAACAGATCAATTGTTATTTAAAGCCAGGAGGCACAGAAGTCAAGCCTTATGTAACACTGTGCTCTGTGTGTGCGCACGCGCGTGTGTATACATGTGATACTCACTGTATCCCCCTACTCCAACAGTGCCATGGACTCCCACATAGAGTTTGCAGACCAACAGTCTCTGAAAACGAAGTAGCAGGTCCAAGGAAGCAGAGCGCTCTTTACTCACCTGCTCTGCATCCTGACAATTTGAAATTCGCCGTGCCACATCCTTCAAACGTGCTATAGTTTGTGATGCAATATTCCTGTACACAAAAGAAATGGGGGGGGATCCCGATTCCTCTCATTTTCTGTTGAGCTCATTTCAATTCAGTTAACATATAACCACTTTTCCCTGAAGAAGCTGACCGAGGTACAACATATATTGTATCTTACGTTCCCAAAGACATAACACTGCATCCAACCACATGCTCAGTACCTGAGAAGCTGCTGGACAAGCTGGACCAGTGGTAAGCTCTGCTTGCTTGCTGACTCATAGATGCCCGTGTTGATGAGGTCTTTATCTAGGGTAGTACGGCAACGGTGCAATGTTGAAGCGTTGGCTTCCTGCTCATCAATCTCTTTCTCTTTCTGTGCCTCCTTCTTAGCTTCAATATCCTAACAGACAAAAAGACATGTTTTTCATAAAGCAAACAAAACAATGCCTTGTTTTTCATAAAGCAAACTTAAATTGCCTGTTTAATAATACAAGTATACACTGATAAAGCAAAGTATTATGACCCTTCAGAAATTGGGAAAATAACCATCTTGTTACAAATGTGCATGTCAAGATCTGGGGTATATTAGAAGATATGCTAACATTCAGCACACAAGATCCATGTGCTGGACCCAGGAGATTTGGGCAGGCATAAAGACCTGACAGCATCTTAACAATCTATTGATCCCCATTGAAATGGGTTGGGGGCACTGCCAGTCAGCAGTATTTATGGACAGAGGAAGGACAAACCACTTGTTAGGATAAGGACAAACCATCTGCTAGTTAGGACTCGTCCAAACACATGAGTACTACCAACAACGGGAGAGAAAATGCTAGGACATGCTAGCCAGCTCATATTTTTAAACCAGTGATAAACGCAACCTGACAATTTTGCCAAATCAGCCAACAGATACTCGTGCAGGCTGTTATTTTTCCCTAACCACCAAGAGACAAAGCAGGATGAAATCATCTGGACTTCCAGTCGCAGGTGGCTATGGCAACATGGGAGCTCAAACACACATTCATGACGTTTAAGACAGCAACACAACTTGGAAGCGTAGTCACCAGACTACATAATGCCTTGTAGTAGACCAGTTTGAAATAGAAAGTCCATGGTGAATACCCAAAATAGGCATGTGATCACTGGTATATGTGCATCGTTCACCTAGTGAGGTAATGGCATCAGGAAGTGGGGGAAAAAAATGGTGCGGGAGGAGGGAGTGTGAGGTTAGGTTTCTGTTGGGAAACACTGGATCTGTACAATGATTTGCTGGTAACGACTTGGGACCAGACACAACAGGGCATGGATGGGAGTCTTGACTCTACACTTTGGTGGGTTAGAGCCTATTAGCATAATATGTTGGTGGTCATAAAACATTGGCCCATTTGGTGTTTTGGTGTAGCTTTTCTTTCCAGCACTTTCTGCATGGGTCAACCCTCAGTCTTCCTGAAGCAGACATAAGGTACCATGTATACGAATAAGTGACGCAACGGCTGCTGAATAATACACACTGACCTGGATCTCAGCTGTGATGGCAGCATTCAAAGCAGATTCCAGCCCTCCGTCTGCCATTAGACTGCTAACCAGCAGGTCAATCATAAAGCGTCGACCAGGACTCACACTCATCTCGTTACCAGTGGCTGAAACACACACACAGAAATAAATGTTCATTTCACTCTATTCTCCATCTGGAGGCCTTTTTGTGGTATATTTTCTTCATTTTAAAAAACTGTTTACAATTATGGTACAGTGTAGACATTATTAAACAAATTATTAGTACAATAGATTCCTTAAGAAAAATAGAGGAATATGATAGAAAAGTTTATTCTTTACTGCAGAATAACCTTAGAGCACAGACCAGCTTTGCATATGATGTAACTGGTGTATGTGATGTAACAGCTCTGTGTCTGATGTGATAGCAAGTGGACTGCACTGATGCCCTAGCCAACAGTGAGACTGACCTGCATTGGGCAGCAGTGAGGACAGGGCTCGGGCTCTCTCCTCTGCAGTGGGCAGTAGCACTGACCAGCCACTCTGGAGCACAGCTTGTGCAGCTGCCTGGACGGTGTTCAGTACCCCGGCGTTGCTGGCCAGCGTCACCACCGTCTGCTTGAGGTTGTTGAGCAGGCTGCTGCCCAGCCCCAGTCCTAGCTCCTCCGGGTCAACCTGATTACTTATAGCTGCATGGAGCTGTAGGCCAGGACAGATAACGACAACAAGGTTAAAAAAAATAAATAAATAACTGGCTATCATCATAAAAGCTAACATTTAGGTTAAATTAGGACACATTAGATGAAAAGTATACCATAAAACTAAGCAGTCTTATGACACATTTCTTCATGTCATTGAGCAACGATCATGATGATAAACAGACACAGTAACCCCCCACTTGACTGCGGATCAGCAGTTGCAGTTTCAAACTAATAATTGTTCACCGGGCTAACTGCAGATATTGCCTGCATTTTTTTGTTTTTTTACTCGTCCGCCACGCCCCCTCGTCCTCATGCTGGGTTGTAAGCACCATGAGCAAACAAACCCTGCACGAGGACAAGAGGGCTTGGTGGACGAAGCCGGGACGTCACAGCTTTTTTCGTGACAGTAGATAAATGTTCCTCCATGGAGCGTCTCGAGTGTTCTTGTGTTTTTCGTTTTGTTCTTCTTAAAGCCCTGTATTTTTATAACTACAAATTAAATGAATTTATTACTATATTTACCCTGCTTATACCAAAGAAAATGACAACATATACCAAAGAAAACACGTGTGCATGTATTACAGTACAGTCTATACAGGGGTAACGTCTGTATTTTACATTCAGTTGAATGTAAGCCCAGAAGAAAACACGCTTACTATATAACAGTACAGCACATTACAAAACAGCTTATTACAAACAAATCAAAACCTCTTTATGCAACAAAATATTCAAATATTGGGACCTAACCTTTAAATAACTACTTATTATATACCTACAAGTTCTTGGGTATCGTTAGACTGCGACTGACCTGTAGTCTGAGCAGATTGAGCGTGGCCACCACCATACACTCCTTTTCCTGAGGTGGTGGCCAGTCCGAGGTCCCATCCATGCCTTCGCTGACCTGCCGTAGCAGTAGATCCAGCTGCTCAAAAGTCATGGGACACACATCCACCACGAAAGGAACACGTAGCCCCACTGACCATTCCGAGCAAGAAGACCAGGCAAAACTCTGAGAGAGACAAAGAGTCAAGTAAACTTCCAAAACAACATATGCCAGAGCACTAACTCAGAAAGAAGTAGTAACCCACACATGAATAAATGTATTTAAATTACTGATTGTTATGCTTATCCTAAGGAGTGTAGAAGGGGCAAGACTACGTTTTTTTTCCCTTTCAAAAGACTATAAATGTGTAGCATGGCGTTTAAATTGCACACTCAAGACTACAAGTAACACCAAACAGATAAGACTGCAATACCTGGCCTGGGCCACAAGAGATGCCCACTATGTGTTTGGAGTTGAGGCCTGGCAGAGCTTTAGGCTGCTTCTTGTTTGAGAAGAGAGTGTCAAAGTGCTGTAGTTTATCGTTACTCCCCCAGCTGTGCACCTCTCCATCCTCAGTAAGGGCCAGGCAGTGCGTGGAGCCCACTGCTATATCCACCACCTTTTTCCCTGAGGTTGTAGAGGAATACACACATGAACAGAATACATAATAGGGTGGTCATAAAAGACTACCTTACGAATATTACAGCATAAATCTGTAAAGACTTACCTTGTAGGCTGTCCAGCAGTTTTGGGTAGCGGACATGCTCGTCAGTGCCATGGCCAAGACGCTGGTTGTCTCCTTTGCCCCAGGTATACACCTGTCCATCTTTAGTAAGAGCCACTGAGAACTGACTGCCACAGCACACCTTCACAATGTCCAAATCTTGCAGCTTTTCCACCAGCTTTGGACTCTTACAGCCATCACTGCCCCCACGACCCAGCTTCCCATAGTCCCCATCCCCCCATGACCAAACCTGGCCTAGAAAGAGAGAGAAAGAGAGAGACAAGGAAATGTTAATGGTATGGTATTATTTCACAATTCTGACTATGCCACAGTTATCAGATAAGGACATTCCCATATTAAGAAGCATCCCTGAACCCCCTAAAAAGAAGAAAAAGCTTTTATAAAGAACCAAGTCTTGCTCCTACCATTCTCTGTTACAGCCAGTGTCTGTGCATCTCCACTTCCACATGCCACATCTATTACCTTGAGTCCTTTTAGAGCAGTTACCAGCATTGGGGTGGTCTGGTCTTCACTAGAGCCTTAAAATCACAGGAATGTCCAGTTACCAAAGGCAAGAACAAACAAAAAATGTAGTTTGAAAAATTTTCTGGGGCAAAAGACATAGTCTGTTAGGATATTATTACCATGCCCCAGCCGGCCATAGTTTCCTCGTCCCCATGTATACAATTCACCATCAGCTGTGATGGCAGCACTGTAGGTACTGCCACAAGCTATATGCACCACATGCTTCCCAGCCTGCTTCCCACAGAATGAGGCAATCATGGTTGGCTCTTCCAAGTACCTGCACAAAAAGAAGATCACCAAATGATAAGGATTTATGTAATGTTTACATGTATAATGAGAATTACTAGAGACTGTTAAAAGTGCACCATTGTAAGGAAATAAAGAGTTCATGGTCTGTGTAAAGACAGTCTAGTAAAAGGGCATTCTGGCATGCAGTGGCAGAAAATGTTTCAATTGTTATGCTGAGAATTATCTGGTGGAAATAAAAATACCACAAGATAGGACTACTGGTAAAGTTGTTATGGAGGTTCTTACGTGGTGTCTCCGTGTCCTAGACGACCACCATCCCCACAACCCCAGGAAAAAACTTCACCATTGGCAGAGAGAGCCAGGTAGTGCTGCCCTTCTGGGTGAGCTGCCACCTTCACTATCTTCCTGGATGAGAGCCCATGGACCAGCATAGGGGACTAAGAGACAAATGCTTGGTTAATTTACACTTCAGTCACGAAAGATGGAAAATATTCTATACTTTATTCATGCTGCAAAGCCCCAGTATGATAGAAATTCCGTACTGAGATGAGGCACTTACCAGGGTGGTGCTTTTGTAATTCTGGGTGTAGACAGCACCAGAGATGGACAGGATGAGAAAACCCTTCTCTGAGCACACTATTTGGGTTACGCCCAGGTTGGACAGAGCCTTGCACTGGATTGGTCCATTCACATTGGCATACACCTTCCATCCCAATAGACCCCAGCCAATTACTTCCTGCAATGTACCCTAAAATATATATGAAAAATATATAGTTTTTAGTGCTATACTCAGAAATCTACAAACCTACTATACTGGAGATAATGGCAAAGGCCAAAGTCAGGATTCAGATTAGTAAGACTTACATACATTGGTGAATGCATGCATTACATATTTGACACAGAACCCTGTAGACCAACATATTTCATATTTCAGCATTGTAGCTAGAACTTCAAGTCAAATGCGTCAAACAGGATACCTTCCAGGTCACATCTCTGAACAGAATAGCATTCTTCCTTATTTTAGCTAAACATGACTAACTAATTAGTTAACATTATTAACTCATTATTCAAGGACCAAAAACTTTGAATGTTTAATAAAAATGCTATTTTCTGCAGAAGTGCAGCGAAGGATTCTGAAGCAAAGCCATATCCACAGATCAGTATGTATATTTATATAATGCATTTTCAGCATCTGGAGAGATATTATGCTTTGGAAAACTAAATCAGCCTTTGTACCAAAGCATAATATCTCTCCAGATGCTGATTCCCAATAAAAGAGGTAGTATAGGCAGAAATACATTAGCAATCCCAATTACCTGTACAGGGCCATGGTCCTCCAACAGAGCAGACATAGAGAGAACACAATTAGTCATGCAAAAGTATCAATTTACATGTATGCTAAAAGTTCATTAACAAGGCTGAAAGGGCAGTTGGGAAAGATTTACTGGGCAATGCAACATTAAAGCTAGCTTTTTAGAGTATTTTTCTCAAACGTTTTGACCATTCTCTAGCCTAAACTGAAACAACATAATGTTGTGTCATTACTGGGCATCTGAGTCAAAAGCTTAGCAAACAAACAGAGCATTACATATCATGGCAGGTACCTTGCTGGAGGTGGGTGAACTGCACTGCGGAGGGCTACAGGGGACAGCCAGGCGGTCCAGGTGGGCCATGATGACTACAGCTGTCTGTCGAAGATCGATGGCCAGGTCATTGTCTTGAGGCAGGGTCAGGTAGCGCAGGAAACTCTCATTTGGGCTCAGTGAGGCAGACAGAATCTGAGGGAAGGGAAATACTTGTAAATTATTTTCAGGAGGGCTGTAAATACTAGCAGAAATTCTAAAGACTTGTATATAATAAGAAAATATGTTGTCAATGTTTCAAAGCACCATTCGTCCACCACAACCTTTCTTTTAGTTTTTGTTGGTATCACCGACTTCAGTCATCTCCACAATTAATTCAAAATGCAGATTGATTGAGTTAACATTTCCAATTACAGCAAAAGTTGGTTTCCAAAGACAGAAGCACCAAATATATCTACTATATATGTATATGTATGCAAGTTATGCTAAGTACGACTTTTGGCTTTTCACTTTACCACCAGGCTGTGGACCCATATCGGCCCGTGAGTCTTTTTGCACCGGCCTGCACAGAAAGATCCTTTATTTTTGAAAAAAAATGCTCATCTCAGTAACATGATACAGTACATGAACAATTTAGCCCACAAGCTAGAATTTGTAAAAAGAAAGAAAAAAAAAATTTATTTAAATAAATAAATAAATAAATAAACACTTTGTTCTATATGGAAGTGGTCCTATGGGTTTTCTCACTTTCAAAAATGTATACAAAACCTACTTCTGTAGTAACAGTTGGTAACGGGGTGAAGAAATGAGTGTTCGAGTGAGTTATAAGTCAGTTTAATGGGGTGTTTTGCCTTTAAAATAACGACTCACTTCAACCTCCTCCTCAGGGACAGGCTCCTCCTTGCTGCTGTGGATACTGTGAAAGCGTTGCAGAAGTGGCAGTAGGGGGGCACTGGTGCCCTGACTGGAACGTTCATTATCCATCTCTCTGGTGCCACTATCCCACAGCCTCAGCAGCAGAAGAACCGCTGACAGCAGCTGACTAGAGGCCACAAAACAAAGGAAAAGGTACAGTACACAGAAGTATTTATCAGCTAAGCAATAAACAGTTACCTACTTCTGTAATTATAACCCCTTTGACTGCAGGCTTGCTGCTCAGTTAATAATCTTATGACACTTTATTCGCTACTGCTCAACTACTGTTTTTGTTTTAGCAACTACAAATTTGTAATAGCTACTATATACTATATAATACTATATTACCAGAAAGCTAATATTTAAGATATGTTGGTAAGACAACAAACAACTGAAGTGCAGGCCCACACATGGGTCTTTTAAAGACTTAAATCGTCCATTCAAATAGAAAACGCACATCTGATTATGGTGTGTACTAGAGATGTACAGCTCTTCACAAACTGGTCTACAGGTATAAATTACTATAGTAATGTTTAAAAAAACAAAATTCAAATGCACAGCAATGCATTATGAACCAACAGTAAGCAGATATTTATAAATGAGTTCAAAACCAATGTGAATATTTGAATATAATGTGTATATAATGTTCAAAGTTACAAAACCCTATCAGAAACCACAATAATGTACGTGTTGGCTAAAGCACCACTGAAGCTGAAGAGGATGTGGAGCACAGGGACATGGATTATTCCTTTTTTGTCTTTGACTACAGCTTGTCTCACGACTGCTCAGACGAAGGGCAAGACATGTAAAATCCTGGGCAAATTGGACAGTTGCCTGGTATGGAGGTGTTTGCCATTACGAAGGACCTTAAGACCATCTACTACACAGTCAACCAGATGAAGGAAAAAGTACAAGAGTTTCAAAGCCTTCAAATATTTAATGTGCAGCTGGACCCACAACTTCAAAACCAAAGCAGTGCTGGACAACCATTGTTTTTCACACTGCTATTTCAACTTCAGCATAAACATGGATGTACCACTGGACTCATGCTGCTAGCTAGCATGGCGATAGGTAATCTCCCCAAACAGTTAGCTGGTTAGATACCTAATTTGTGGAAGAAAATAAGATGTAGTGTATACCTGAGCGTGCCCCTCTGAACAGCCAGCTCAAGTAGAATTGCAAGGGCCAGGTGCTGGTCCTGCAAGGGAATGCTGCTTGGGGCCTTGCCACTGCCACCTCCATGAACATCACTGCTCCAAAGACAAAGCAACACTTCAGAAATTCTCAAACTGTGTCGTTACAGAAAAATGCTAAATACATGTTAACAATTTGTTAGTTTTATAAAAAATCTCATCTGTTTTCACATTTGTCACTATATAATGAAGAAACTAACCTGAGGAATTTAGTAGCTCTCTCAACAACCTCTAGCCAGACCGATGACACAGTACCCTCATCAAACAGAGTGGCCTCTGGAAGAGCACGAAGGGCATCTAAAGACTCCTGCAGTAACTCACTGCACAGGTCTGCATCATCACCTACAACAGATAATACAGGTTTAGACTTAGCAGTAATTATTTGTTAACCACAGTCAAATTCAAACAAAATGATCCATTAGTTAATGGATTATCTAGGTTCGTGCCACACTGCCAAACAGTGTATTGGTCATATATAGGAAAAAAATAGAACATTTTATTATTGGGTTGATATTACAATAAATGCTGTATCTGTGCATTCCAAGTTTGTACTACAAGATATAAACAGCACAATATCGTCAGCATGTTTCATCACAACCGTGAATAATAGTAAAACCTGCTTGAAACATTTTTTTCATCTCTCTTAGTTTCTAGTGTCCCTCTTTTGAAAGTTTCTCTCATTCTATTATACAAGCACTGAAAACGGCAGCACTTCTGTTCTAATTTTTTTTCAGACAGGATCTCCATGTGTAGCTCAGGTTACAGAGCAGCTCTCCATTCAGAGCCAGAGCAGCTGGTCTCACTCATTCCCTAAGGACACCCAACAGATTGGGCAATTCTGCTCTCAACAAGCCATCAGTCCACTGGATTGCATTGCATTTTAAATCCACAGCTGATGTTCAGACTCCCAAGTAAAATGCTTTCCAGTCTGAAACTGATGAAAAGGTTTGTGCAAGGACGTTTATGTGAGGAGTGAGCTGTACACAAATCATCCAGTCAGATTCTCTATTGAATTGTGCATCCTCTACAGAAAATACTCAAAGAGAAGATTTGTACCAGTCTCCAGTGGTAAATGGAAACTTACTACAAAACACATGAGAGTCTATTACAATTTCATTAAAGGCCCCATTAACATATCCAGAATCAATGCCGAAAAGTCGAAAAGTCATTGGGCGTTTTCCACTGCCACATGTTATACAGCTTCAAATCCTTTAATTCAATTCCACTAATTCAATGAACATTGTACCCTTACTACAGAGAAACAACTTCAGTTTGACTATCCCAGTTTGATGATACTTCAACTTGGCTCAGTGTTTGAATTGGCCTGTGTAAGGCACACTGATCCCATAACTATAGGAGGATTAAACAGTAAGAGCCCCGTTACATAATGCACAAAAACTCAAAGCTGCTTTGTATTTCACATCACAGAGAATTGTTCACGAATATGTGACTGGTGTAATAAATTAGGGCACCAGAAGAATAAGACACCGTTTCATAAGTAAGCTTTCGAAGCATTAGATTTGAGAGAAGCATTATATTTGAGTGAGGCAAAATAAATTTGCCAAAAAAATTTCTGCCAAATTTGGGCCAAAACAACAAAAACTGATTAATCTGTACTGTTCTAAATACACGTCACATAGTCCAGAGTACCTCCTAATTAGAGTTAAGCTGTTTCATAAACACTTACTCCTAAAGGTGTATAAAATCTACCAGTACAGAGCCTGAACCTCATCCCAACTGAATACTTTCAGGGTGAGCATCAACTGAGAGCCAGGCCTTCTTGTCCAAAAAATGAGTATACATGCCTGAACTCACATATGCTCTTTAAACTGAATGGGCACATATACTCAAGACTCACTCCACAGATAAATGAAAGATTCTTCACCCTGTTAAACATTCAGTCTGTATTTGAGTGAATGAGAATTGCAGTATGGTTTAGGATAATGCACAACCCTGTTAGTGGTGATGGTGGAGAAAATAAAAGCTCATTTCTCCCAGCTGTTACTCACCAGACCTCCAGGCCCTACGAAGAAATGCAAAGGCAAAAGAAAGAGCTGCCCTTGACCCAACTCGAGCCAATCCCTCCACTCCTTTACTGACAGGACGAGTACTACAGAAAAAAACAGCACAGAAAACTTTGACATTTTAATATATATATATATATATATATTTTTTTTTTTTAAGCCAGTTGACACGCATCTTGGCTCTAAAATCATAAACACACTTTTCACTGGCCAGTACCCTTTTCATGTACCTTTTGTTATCCACAGTGGGCAGTGGGGGACTGGGTGGACTCTTCCACCGAACTTTGTACTTCTCCTCCATCATGCTGTGAGTGAGAGAGATGAGGTAGCGCTCTAGGATAAGCAGCCGCTGGCTCAGACGTCGCGCAGACAGAGTGCTTTTCGCTGTCTGCACAGCCAGTTTCTGTTGGTCATCCACCAGCACAGAGAGACAGTCCTTCAGCTCCATTTCATCTGAGAAAAGGTAGAAAATAGGAATTTATTATATACTGACAGTACTATGAAGCTTAGCATATAAACAAGTTGGGTAAATGCAACTGAAAGCACTGTGCACCTTGGGGGGAAAAAAGACAAAAGGTTGTCGTGAGATTTGCATGTGTTAAGTGATGTTATGAGGACACAGTACAGAGAGACAAACAAAAAAGTGACCAACCAAAAAGAACCAAGGTTTCATGACTCTCACACAGAAAATCGTCCAAATAAATAAAATGAAAAACTGGAAAACCTAGATTGTGCATGTGAAGGGACACAATTGCATCAAAGTAATTTGTTTATATTTTATGCTGAAAAATGCAGCTGGAAAAATATTTGACCATGCTATGCTCTTTGGTGCTGGGATCATCATTCCCACAACAAACAAGAAATATCAGATCAGTCACAAACACATTTCTAACAACATTCAAACCAACAGCGTACAAAATCATTAGAAATCACTGAATGAAGGCAGTGGTTTACTGATCATTGTCCAGAGGGGGAAAAAAAGACTACAAGTTTCTTTACAAAGTCTCCATGGATCCAAATTAACTAGTTTCATTCCTCTTGCAGTAATATTTGGAGAATGGCCTTGTACCACAGAAAAGCAAAAGAGCAGAGCGAGTTAAAATAGCAGTTCCAAAACCCACTTAAGCCTTCTGCATGCCAGCCAGTATCTCACTCAGAGGCCCTGGAAGTGTATACCACATATATGAGTGTATAGAGCGAGCGAGAGAGTGAATGTCACAACCCATCTATGACATTTTGGCATGTTACAAGTCATGAACAGCTGTGACTCATTGGTATAAAAAACACCATTACAATACTCCTCCAGTTACACATCAGTTCATTCAAGTATGAATACAGTGGAAGAGAATCATACTGGAACACATATAACGATCACTGCTACCAGTACTGTTTTCAGGTCAAATATACTGTACAACCCCATGACCCATGTTGTGACAGATTTTTCCCCTATAAGAATTCAACAAATACAAACTCAACTCAAAAATGTCTTGTCCCAAAATGCAAATCATATCTGACAATTTCTTAGATAATCATTTTATCGATCTGATCATTTTTCCCCTCAGGATTAGTGTAAAACAAGATTTTATCCTAACATCTTGAGGTGGTGATGGCCTACAGGGTAGGATATTTGCCTCTGGACCAAGAAGTCATGGGTTCGAATCCTACCATCAGCATACCACCATTGGCTCCCTGAGCAAGACCTTTTACCCCAAGTTGCTCCAGGGAGACTGCCCCCTGTATGTTAGGGAACGGAACTTGCTTTGGATATCTGCTGTTCTTTTCCAACTGTTTATTGCAACACAGACTCCATGTTGTGGTCAGGTCATTTCCTAATATATTTGCTAAAAAGATGACATGCTTGTGCTGAAGGAATAAGACTAAGACTGGTACGTACTTTGAAGGAGGCTCCATGTCCAGAGTGTCTAAATCTTAACATAATAGAGCAGTAGATTAAGTATCACGTCACAATCCTACTGATGCATGTTTTTTCTTTCCTCTGATGACAATGATCATCAAGGAACTATGCTCCAACAAAAATGTTAAAATCCAAGAAATTGGATTTGTATTAGAAAATTGTATTATTTTTATTGTTTATATTGCACACTATTAATAGCCAGATATTATGGTCATGTTTTGGAACAGCATCAGAGTTTTTAATAACTTATCCAACCATTTTTAATAATTGATTCAAATATAAGAGGGACGTTCCAATGTACAAATGTCCATCAATTCAAGATCTGTTTTCAAAGCTACAATGTTCATCCAGCAGGATATGAGGGAGGGGCTGCTGCTTTAAATCCTGTGTTGTGTAAGGGGTTTCCAATCATGTGGCGTTTTGTACCATGTGCTGCATGCAGTGGGTGCTGTCTTTCCATCAGCATGTTCTTATCAGCACCCAGCAGAAGAGCAGGCTACTCCACCCAGACCTGGCTGTAAACACACAGCCAGCATAGAGTCAACAGGGAAAATATAACCCCTCAGACAGTTTGTACAGTCACTCGAGCCCCCAGTGCTTCACGTGCCTGAGGCCAAAAGATCACTCACTCTCCCTATCGTTCTCTCACTCTCACTCACACACACACAGAATGCAATCAGTCCACAGTGCATGTTGTGAAAGCATGGAACGCTGGGCCACATTTAGATGTCGCAAATCCATCTGCTCTACTCCATTACTGCTCTCTGCTCTGTAATGCCAAAGGTGGGGAAACACATCAGCTGGAAACAGTTACAAGGTTTGTACTGAGGTGCTGGTTTGAGGGGGCCATAAATGAGGAACATTTAAGACCCCCTCAAAATAAAATAACTGACAGAGGAAAAACTTCACGTCACTTGCTAGGTTCTTCAGATAGTTTTGAAAGTTTAGTTTTGAATACATTCAATATAAATTATGAGTTTCATTTTTGGAAATGTAAATATGTTTTCATGTTAATAAATATTTTTTTTCTGGATGTTTTCACACATGGGAACTCAGGGCAAGCTGTGGCAGACCTGGATTGTTGGAACACGAGTCACACACTGTTCATAGACTGTAAAAGAAGTACCAAGCAGTGTATTATTAGGTGCACTGACAATGAGTGCGTTCAATATACTTCAAGGCAGTAGATTTCAATAATGGTTTAAAAGTATGGACTTTCTGAATCTGAACATAAAAAACAGATACTTTCTATGACAGAAACACCCAGGATTTTTCCTGAGTTTCCTGGGTTGTTCGTGACTTGATTAGCACTACTGTGTATTTTCCTCACTTTGTCCTCTGCTCTGAAATAGGTTGGAAGTTTAAAATTTGTTTTTTTATTTCTTCAAACCTCTGGCATGAAGCAGCACCTTGCTGTCAGACATTGCTGGTCCCCTTATTCCAAAATTTCCATGGGCAGACACTATTCTTTGTGCTCTGATGCTGATAAAGTTAAGAGCTCATCTATGTTGTAGCAAACTACTTGCCATTCTTCTACTGAGCAAAACTAAATTGTTTGTGCCTTGATGGACCACACACACACAACACGGTGAAAATTTGCACCTGCCCTACAAATCCTGTTGAAAATCATGTGTTTCAAGCACAGGGGTAAATTCTCCTCATTCAGTGTGAAAGCAGACTAAGGAATCAAAACAACTGTGTGTGTAAGACATTGTTTTAGCATAGAGTATCAGTACTCGCTAAGCACAAATGTCAATATAGCCTGATACTGGCATTGATTTGAAAAATACTGCAATAGGTACAGAATTACCAGCACAGACTGCTGCAAAAGAAAATAGAAATCTGATTGGAAAAACAACTCTTTAGACAAGTTAGAGCAAGTCAAAGACATAAACTTTTTGTCTCTCATAGGAAACAGAGAACACAGGTGCCAGACTGAAGGCAATAATGGCATTATTTTGAGTCCATGGCCGCTCACATGAACTTGGCTCACCTACTGACAAAGAAAGGGACTTTCAATTTTCCAGATAGCGCTGGCCAGTGAAGAACGAGTGGGATGACCTTGCGGAATGGCTGTAGGCGGATGCTGCAATCAGCATGTCGAGTTCAGCACTCTATGTGCCAAAACCTCATCTACGACTACAGAGTGAGATTATTTAGCAGCTCAACTCACCTGGCTGCCTCCCCCAATCCCATGTCTCGATGATTGAATGATGGACAGATGACAAAGATGCCTCTTCTTCCTCTTTCTTCTCCTTATCATTGGACTCATCTTTCTTTTGAGCTCCAGCACAATCCGCAGAGTCCTCTGAGGATGGAAGCAAAAATTGTGAAGGATGCAATAAAATTTATAAAAGAGTGCTACTGAAATTACTGAACAGAAATGTCCCTGAACGAGGACTGAGCGATATATATTGAATACACTTTGTGCACTGTGCCTTGTTCTACGTGAGATGTAGTAATAACTAAATGGTGAATATTTTGTACGAAGTCTTTTCTGTTGGCTCGTGACACATTTCGGCTCTCTCTCCCTCATATACACAAAAGCGCACATACAGTCACCTAAACGTCGCACAAATCACTCGCTTGTCTGGGCAAGTGTGTGTGACATATAGGTGAGGTGTGTTCTTGTTTCTGCAGAGAACTGGGCAATTCCCCCCTTTTTGCATACAATTTTAAATTTGTGCAAGTAAGCATGTTTCAATGCAGGCATGCATTTTCAATAATTAATGGTGTATTTTTAATATTAAGATTAATATTTTGTACACAAGATAAAAATATCACATCGCTGCGTCCTGTTTTGAGCATATTATGCATTATTGCAAGAAGAATATATAAAATACAACGTGTTTTACCTGGATAGGCAGACTCTTCTCTGTCAAAAACAATCTCTTCATCTTTTACCATTTCATTCCACATCTCACTCAGTCCCTCTGGAGAGAATGCACGCTGTAATAACACAGAAATACATCAGATGCCATTCAAAACCTGTACTGTTCCAAAATTACAGACGATACATTTGACTTGTTGGAAGGTGAGGTCACTTCATTAGAATTAGAATGAAAGCATTTGTTTTGAGGCTTTTTCTGTCTGTCTGGGATCCTGTCTCTAAGCATGCAACTAACTATAAACAGAAAAAAGGATAACAGGATCCTGGAGATAAAATGAGCTTGAGTCTTAACTTAAGAAGCGTCCGCATATAAGAGTATGCACAGTGGTGCCAAGTAAACATTATTACAAACAAGAGGTTAAACCAATACGAGGCATGGGTACCAGATCAATATGAGCAGAAAATGCTAGACTGGTCATCAGAGAAGGGAAGAAGAAACCTATCTAATCCCATCCTGTAATAAAACCTATACTGGAATGTCATAAAGTCATAATACAACATGTCTTCTTGTTAACTGTGTATTTCCTGCCATGGGGAAGTAGTGTGAGTAGTGCAAGCACCTACATTTAGGGTGCCTCTAATATTCTCAAAGCTTGGGAGACTTTAAAGCATCAGATCAGTGTCTGACAAAACATACATTTCAGTTTCATTATAGTAAATGAATTACGCATCACTGATACAAACCAAACTGAAGGGAACTGAATTTCAAAGAAATCATGCCTCAAATACTTAATTTCAAGATTCAAGATTTCAAGATACTTTATTTGTCACATGCAGTCATACGAGTACAACACACAGTGAAATGTATCCTGAACCGCTCTTTTAC
>JBBPDB010000108.1:13833593-13844241 GCA_037974465.1 Brachypetersius altus | reverse complement strand
ACAGTTACCAGAGTAATATATAGCACAGTGTAAACAGTGACCAGAGTAAAGCAGTTGTACAGTGGCTGCATGTGATGTAATAGAAAATCAGACAAGATATGAAATGACAGTGAATGTTCTGAATTGACATGTTATGTGGTCTTGTTCAGTCTGTTATATTAATGTTATGAGGGGCGTGGGGGCATGTCCTGATGTCCTGATTTATTACACTCCAACATTGTGTATTTAGTGGCAACTATGAGGCTGTTTACACCTTGCATTAATATGCTCCTAATTCCAGTTACAGCTTTTAGTTGCATTCATCCCCAGTAACAGTAGATGAGAACCAATTTGACTTTGCCACATGCCAGCAAACACTTTTTGCATTCAACTTCTTAATCCACCTGTTAACAACTCAACTGAGAGGAGCGGTTTAGACACTCATCAGCCCAGAATGCAAGAGGGTATTTGGTTCAGGATAGCCCCAGCTTCAGATATCTTCCATTTCCTGTTCTGTGTTTATCCTCTACTGGTCAGCACTGATCCTCTCCCCTTAAACGATTGTATGAGAGTGTAGAAAACACGTTCATTGTACATTTGTGCTGAATTTGGTCAAGATCCATCTCACACAACCTCAAAATGTGGTTTAAGTGATCCTATCTTAATCTGATCAAAATGAGTAACAAGTTTTCATCTGGCTCTTCATGCTGTCAAGCGAAACCCAAACATCATCCAAACAGAGAAAGTACATGATGATGAGGGTGCAAACAGCTTTTGCAGAGTACAGAACAAAACCTCATTACACTCTACCGGGAAAAAAATCTATTTGTGTTGACTGCAATATTTGCACAACAAAACTTCTGTACCAAACAAAAAACATCAGCCATCATTAAACAATAAATGGAAAGGTTACAGCCTTAACGTTAGTGCTCAGGTTTTCCATGAGGTCTTTTATTAACCCAGCTCATTTAACAGTACTTCAAAAGGTACATTTATTTGAGTCAATAACGCAAATAAATGTAAGCATATCAACAGCTATTACTGCAGACACTGGATGCAGGTATAATTTTTATGCCAAGTCATAATACTTCACATAATACTTTACATCACTGCTGTTCAGTTTTGCCTTTTCATTGTTGCCTACTCAGTTTCAGTTGTTTAAAACACACAGGAGATGTTTAAAAGTAAGCTACAGATGCATTTACATTAAAAAAAGAGGTTTAAGTTCTATACTAAATATTCTTCGCCATCCTCCGTGTAATCCCCTGCCCAAATCTTCTGGGGACTTTAAGCTTATAAACCCCAAGAATCTTTAAGTCGAGTCAAACTTCATTCTCTTGAACACAAGAGTAAAGGGTAACAAGAAACAAATGACAATCATTCTAAATATTGAAACTGACTGTAATATTGTACAGTCAAACAGTCCCCGTCCCACTCCCTCAAGCATTAAGAAAAAAAATGATAAACAAGCTCTTCACGATTCTGATTTCACATGGCAATAGGACAAACAGAAAATTACTTCAGACCTTGGGTTGTTTTCCATCCCACACAGGACAGGGAACATAGGGAATTAGCCAGTAAAACAAACTCAAGAGTGCCCAATGGAAATGTACTATACACGCTGCACTACTAGTCCATGTAAATGTTCGGCCATTCCGCAACATCTCTAGTGACTGGATGCTAATTATGGCACTAACTGAATGGGACTCCTTGTGCAATTTATTACCAAATGTTTGCCAACACAGTTCCAAACAGGGAGGAGTATTATGTTTTGCACTAGAGCACTACCAGGAATCCCTAAAGCATCACTCATATGAGGCAGACTCTAAGAACATCTTCCATCAAACTTACAAGATAGCATACAAATAATCCTTATTTAGTAAATAGCAATAACAATAAACCGTGTTGTACTGCACACTCCTACACCTAAGACAGGTCTAGACCGCAGATACATTTTTACTTCTTTTTCAAAATAAATCAAAAGCAAGACACAACGATGGAGGAAAATTAAAAGCCTCACTGACACATACAGGATGCTAGACAGGGAGAATTCATAAAAACAAATTTTAAAACAGAATAAAACCGACCTTGTTCAAAAAATGGGTTAGTAGGCCTTATTTGCCTGAGTTGACACAATCTTCAACAGTTTAAGCACAACAATAACCAAGGACACTTGATAAGAGAGGAGACTGGCGGGGATTGTACAATCACAAATTAGTGACTCGCAAACGCCCAGGCAATTATACACTTTGATGTGAAGCTCAGTCTGCCTGCTGTACAGCACTAAAACAGCTGCAGGTGTTGATCCACAGCTCATTCAAAAGTCTGCAACTACAGTAATAGTAATAATACACAGTCTTGCATCTATATGATCTCATGAAAACCTACAAAACTGCTTGACACATTGTTTACCTGCAAATCGATCTTCAGCCATTTGTCATGGAAACGCAGCTGGGCATCTAGGGAAAAAGAAGGAGACGGCATCCTTCCTCTTCGTGCCGGGCTGCAAATGCAGCCTCCCCTAGATTTAAATACACATTCAGGTGAGAGACTGCAAGCACCTGCAAACACACTTCACAGATGGAGGCCACAAAGCTTGCAACATAATAACGGACCTGGACTCCTGAAGCATTTAGTCCACAAGTACTCAATGTTCTACTACGGCTTTCAAGGGACCATTCAGCTTTAAGACTATCCCTGCTGGCAATCATACAAATTAACCCATTCTCACAGTTCTCCCTGAAAATAAATGTGTTTTAGGCAGGTGGCCATCATGCACCATTCTTAAAGAAGGAACTAATGACATGAACAGTGACTGAGCTTTAGGACTATTCCTGCTGGCAGTCAGGCAAATAAAACTCATGTCTACATTGCTCCCAGAAAATAAATGTGTTTTAGGCAGGTGGCCCTCAAATCCCATCATGCATCACCCTTAAAGAAGGGATTACTGAACAGTGGTTTGACTTGAACAGAGCTGAGGTTTGTGCAGATATTTAATGACAATTGAGTTCCAGACATAGAGGGACCAGAGCATTCAAAATGAAACCCATGCATCTATGCCAGAGAAATAATTTATTAAAATAAACTGGGTGTTGCCGTGGCCTGGGCACGCATCCTTCACGCAGCTAATGAAATCCTGAGCAAAATAAAATGAAGGATAACAACAACAGGCTTGATAAAGAAGGTAGTAGGCAGTCTTCTAGCAGGGCTCGGAGTGGTTGTTGCTGTGCCCGCCTGGGTGAGAGTTTAAGCCGCCTGCCTTCTCCCACTGCCTGCCTCCCCCAGCTGTGGAGAGGTCCTTCAAAAACACTGACAGCAGGTTGTCTGCCACCGCCTTCCCGCACGCAGATCTGTATTCCCAACGGCACACTTCTCTATGTCTTTATTAAACTCGCGCTGACATAAATAAGGCCTTTTACCTCTTTGGTTTTCTTCTTGTATTCCTGTTTCTTCGGTCCCCCTCACCAGCTCTGCTGCAATTTAACGTCGGCCATGTTGTGTGCTGATTGACAAATCCCTCAGCCAATCACAAACAAACAAACCGGGCGCTGCGTCATCTTTTGGGGCGGGGCAACGGACCACCCTGCCGAATAGCTCACATGGAGACGCAGAGAGACTCCCTTTACGTAAACATAAAACACTAATTATTTAAGTAATAGATTTCTATTACGTGAATTATGTGTATTCCCCCAATTCAGCCTGTCAACAGAAGTCTACGGCACCAGTACAATAAATAGCACGTGCACTATATGGACAAATGTATAGGGACGCCTGACCATTCCATCATCAGGGAGCTTGATGACATTACATTGAAATACATAAACTTTAATAAAATGCATCTGTAGAGCATTTATGAGGTAAGACACTATTGGACAAGAATGGCTGCTCCGCAGTATCCGTTCCAGTCCAATCCAAAGGCGTTGGATGGAACTGAGGTTAGGGCTCCGTGCGGGCCAGTCAAGTTCTTCCGCACCGAACTCACCCAACCATGTATTTATGGACCTTGCTTGTGCACCTAGGCACAGTCGTGCTGGAAAAGAAAGGGCCATTCCCCAAACTGTATCCACAACATTCGATGCATGGCGTTGTTCAGAATGTATTGGTATGCGGAATTAGGTATGCATTAAGATTGCCCATCGCTGGAAGTAAGGTCTAGCGTAAACTCTTGAAAAACAGGTGTGTCCCAATATTTTTGTCCATATAGTGTTTTCCCCTACCTGTTTAAGTTCACTGTCTATTCGTGGATATACCGCCTTCTGCTGTCAGACTATGGGAATGACTCTAAACCGCTCTGACTTATTTAGGGGATCCTGCGTGTGATGTCATTATGAATACAGTAGTCCCGCTTAATCGCTCACCAGTCGCGACTTCAGTCTCTCGCTGACTTTTGCTGAGAACCGAACTAATAATTGTACGCGGAAACCCCGGCACCTATGCGGAAACTTTCAATTTCAATTAAATTCTATTCAATTTTATTTATATAGCGCTTTTAACAATGGTCATTGTCACAAAGCAGCTTTACAAAAATGAAATAAATGTGAAATAAATGTGTGTGTGTGAATGAAACTTCATATATCCGTAAGTTAGATATTCCAGAAGCCTGGTAACAGTCATTTCATGTGGCTCTTTTCTAATACGAAACGGACTCCTCATGCTTTCAGCCTCTTATTGCAATAGTACTGTTCCATCTTAAATATCCCAGTAGCCCTTCTTTTCTGCATTTATACTTTTAATTTTATTTTTTCGATTTTCAATCTATTATTTTATTTCTTCCATTATTTTGTTGTATTTTGTTTTATTTTATATTTATTTTTATTCTTGTAAAGCACAGTTAATATGTATGATGATGTGCCATGTAAATTAGTATGGTTTCATTTATAATTTGTTAATAAAAATATATATTATTATCATAAAGCATATACTTTGATGTATGATAAAATGTGCTAATTAAATAAACTTGACTTCAATAGGTGCATTTAAGATGGAATGAAAGATGAAAAGTAGATGATTTAAAACACAGAAAATAAAGAAATGACCGTCATGGCCAGAGAGGCGCTACAGTCCTGTGCCTAAACCGGCATCTTCCGCATTTCACTGCCCAACGTCCTGGAGAGGGAATCTGAGCTCGACTGTGAGTCCGTGCAGCTCTGTCCCACCCTCACCGGTCTGAACAGATACTGTGTGTGACTGTATGTGTGAGTGGGTTGAGTAGATCTTACGAGAGCAATTGTGTGAGACTTCTGTAGATGTTGTTAATCTTAGGAATACTAAAGACAGGACTAAATCTCTTATGGAGGGTGCTCCTTTACCCCTAGCTGGTGTTGGAATCGCCATCGTGTCCAGTTTCATCAATGGATCGACGTTTGTGCTCCAGAAGAAGGGAATCATGCGAGCTCGCAGATCAGGTATAGAGACACTGTGAAACTTTAAATAAGCAACTTTAACTATCTTAAACTATACATTCTATATATATATATATTTAATTATTATATTTTTTGCAGGTAGGACTTACCTGTCTGACTGTGTGTGGTGGTGCGGGACACTTGCAAGTGAGTTAATTATCCTCTTTCTTTGACCTGTTGTATATGGTTTTGTTGTTTTAATAATGCATTTAATAAAGTAAAAATATAATAACATGCATTTATTTATTTATTTATTTTTTTAAAGATATTCATTTTGATTTATCATAATTTTCCTCTCTAGTGATAGTGGGTCAGATAGGCAACTTCCTAGCTCACAACGCAGCACCAGCAGTACTCGTCACTCCTCTTGGAGCCTTGGGGGTCCTGTTTGGGTGGGTAACATTTTGTAGTGCTCTGTGAGACTGTGATGGGTGTTTTGTTGAGATAATGTAAGGATAGTGCAGGTGCTATGTTTCTCTAGTATCTGACTAGATCTGGGCTGGTGTTAAATAATGATACTAGTATCTAGGTAGATATAAATATAAACATGGACATGATGCCAAATTTAGATGCCACCGTACAATACTTGCTCTGTTCTGATGATGCTTGTTTTGCGAAGCAGAGCCATCCTGGCCTCCTGGGTACTACAGGAGCACTTGAATATCCTGGGGAAACTTGGCTGTGTGTTGTGCTGCTGTGGGTCAGTGGTGCTCATAATTCATTCCCCTGTGTCTGAAAGTGTGGCATCAAGAGCTGAATTAGAGGAGCGACTTCTGGACCCAGGTACTAAAACCCAGCTTGGTATTCTTTGATTAATAGACTATATTTATTATGCCATTACTGAACATTTACATTAAAATATACTATACCCATAACCCCAATCTAAATAATCATATTTTGTACAAAAGAGTCAAATAGAATGTTAAATTCATTTTTATCAGTTAAAAGTAAAGACAAAATTCTACAGACATGTGGGTCCCTGTGGGGTCTATCTCTCAAGTTTGACTAGACAGTTTTAGCTTCAGAAATTGTAACAAACAAAATCTCTTTTGAAAGATGGTAACCTTTTGTGTTCACGTTTCAGTGTTCCTGAGCTACATTGCACTGGTGGTCCTGCTGTTGGTCATACTGATTGGCTGGCTGTCTCCAGCTTATGGAACGTCCAACATCATGGTGTATGTGGGCATCTGTTCTCTCTTGGGGAGTTTCACAGTGCCCAGTTGCAAAGGCCTGGGTCTGGCGGCGAAGGACGTCTTCGGTGGAGATTCAGCTGCTGACGACAGAGCCCTGTACCTCTTCTTGTGTTTGCTGGCAATTCTCATAGTGAGCATCCTCATCCAGTTCACTTTCATCAACAAGGCTTTAGAGAACTTCAGCTCCAACATGTTTGAGGCTGTGTATTACGTGGTATTCACGTCTTCTGTCATCCTAGCCTCTGCCATCCTTTTTAAAGAGTGGGAGACATTAGGCATTTTGGACTGTTTGGGTATTCTGTGTGGATTTACCACGGTGTCTGTGGGGGTCAGCTTATTACGCATATCTCAGGAAGCTGTGCTGACCTGGATTCCAACAAAATCGAAAAAGGAGTAATTAGACATTGTGATTATTCTTTGGTATTAATAAGCTACAGTATTAAAACACTTATACTCAAGCTCTGGTTCTCAAACATGACCTTGACCATTAACATTGTACTAACTGGAACTTATCTTGAGTGTAGTTTCATACCATGGACTTGCTTGTTGATTTTTATTTTAATTTATAAGATGATATTTGGATTCTTTTTATGACATTTAATGCTTTAACAGTGTTCATTCTGCTTTAATAAATGGAGTAATTGAAGAGGGAAAAGTGTTTCAGTGTATTTGAAATAGGCACGTCTAGGTTAGATACCATGAGGGAGTTTATCAACACCTGCCTCAGAAGAATACTACAAATCGGACATCAGTAAACAGGAACTGTGTCAGCGAGGAGGACATCAGCCTTCAGAAAAAGAAATCCAAAGGTGCTAGAGATGGATTGGTCACACTCTTCACAAGCCTGCATCCAGCATTACAAGGGATCCACACGAGAAAGGAAAAGAGGAAAAGGAGGGAAAAGAGGGAGGCCAAGGAACACACAGTGCCGTACTGGCTGTACATGGAAATACCTGGGAGCTTTTGTTGCCATCCTAAGGCCAAAGTGGGACCACAGGCTTTGATACATAGACACATGGACTGTGGGAATATAACTGTTTTGTCTAATAAATAAACATGATCTGCACTGTATAAAGCATACGGATCTACAGTGTTGTAACCCATGTGACTCCTCACACTCATACTGCAGGCACTGTGGGATTACATCATCTGTAATGACCTGTGGGACTATGACCCCTGTGTTTGTTGACGAGACAGAAAGAACCTTTTATAAATTGACTATTCAACACTACAAACTTGTTTACTATTGCTACTAGAATAAAACACAAGATGTTTCTTTCCTGTAAATACTAAGGACAAAATACTCACTCAAGATTTTTATTCTTATACACATATAGACATACAAAGCTGTTCCCATCTGACATTTACTCCACCCCACCCTTCCACGCAGGGACATGCCTGTAGATCATCAATCCCACAGTCTGTCATCTTAGCAACCATAAAAAAATATTGGGACAATGGCAGATGCATGAGTGACATCAGGGTGGATTAAAATATGTCTGGATCAAGCATGTCTGCTATAATGTAAAAAGCCATACTGAAGAGATGCCTAAGATCAGTATGTGTGGTGTATTAGATTAAAGCCACAAATGGTGCAAGAATTTTTAAAAACAATTTTAAATCTCTCTGACACATTTTACTGGTTATATGTTTGTCAAATATTATTGACAGTACAGTCACACATTGTTCACGGTTTACTCCAGTTTTATTTTGTTAGATAAAGAAAAATATGTTAATCAATTGTTTCAGTAGATTCCTTGATATATTTATTCGTACTTTGAATTGAAGCCTCAATAGGTAAATGAATATTTTTGAACCATCTCTCAGAGTCACATTTTGTTGGTTACACATTTATGTAGTTTTATTATTTACACTATATCACAAATTACTCATAAAAAGAATATGATCATACATCTGACCGTTTATGTATTATATATGTATTGCTTTTCTTGATATTTTTTCTGCATTTGGGTAGGTTTATTTAATAAAAGATCAAGTTATGTACACCACGACTGTTCACAGTGAGGCGATCTGAACCAATCAGAGGAGAGCAGCTCTGCCCTTTCACCGTGTGGGCGGAGCAGTAGAGGTGAGAGAACCTCACCCTCTCTGTGCAGAAGGACTCTCGGACAATGAGACTCTTACTATCTGGACCACTCTCTCCGTGACGACAGGAACACAAAAAAATAAACAAACAGACGCAGGTATTGTGGAAACCGATGTTCTACGTGAAGCCATTACACTCCTAAAGCCCGGGGGCAGTGTTCTATCTCGGTTTGTCGAGTTAGCACGCCGCTAGGCAGCTAATCCCCGGCTCCCATCTAGAGAAGTGTCCGGAATTACAGCTGTAAACACCCTATTCTGTTAAATAATTCGCTCCATGTCCTCAACGAGCTCTCCACGGATGCTCCTTTATGCAAAATGTTTTCGCAAGACGTCTCTTTTCAGCGCCACGGACCTGAACGCCTGCTCCTGCCCTCACCTGCTAGTTTAGCAGCTCAGGAGGCTAACATGGTGGCTCATTCCTCATGTTCCAGTGTCTAGGACAGCCAACCTCTGGCCCACATTCATTTTAGCTGCTCCCTGTTCTAACCTGACTACATTCTTTAGCTGCCAAGCTTTCTGTTAAAGAGTCCAAGCGCCTTTGGAGTCTTTACTACCTCTGCAGTGCGTCTAAATTGGAACATGTGTAACTTAAATGAGCTTAAAATGTATATGTCCGTACGCGGGCGAGAAATTCTGCATCTTTAATAGTGACCAGAAAATTTAGGATCTAAAGTATGTCTGTCCATGCCTGTTCCGCACCGTTTGGGATATTTCATCACCAGCTGGGTTGTGTTTACCTACCGGGCAGCTAAGTAGCAGCACCCACTTCCTCTATTCTTTAGTACAGAGCCTGCAGCCCACGGCTGTGGAAACGCCTCTCTCTGTCTCTTGTTTTTCTCTCTCTTGAGAGGCTTTTGGGTTTATATTTTTAGTTTTGAAATGAACGACACGCTAAAACACACCGAATGCAATGTATGTTCGAGTTTTTATCGAAATGGTAAGCTTACTTTTGAGTTATTTCATTACTGAGGTCTCAATCGTAAAGGACCGTCACATAGGGAAAGACTGTAGGATAGATCATTAACCACTTTTTGGATGATTTGTTTATTACTGAGGTCTTAAATCCTAGAAGACTGTCACGCAGTGAATGAGTGAAAGACAGCTCATTAACAAGGTTTCTTGACTTTCTTTAAGGGACTGTGTCGGGACAGGAGTGCAGGACAGGAGAACGCCTCCTCTGTGTGTTCCTCAATGTGACGGAGGGAGACACTATTTCAGAGAGAGCCATGGGCCAAGACCGAGGCAAATACGATTTCTACATCGGCCTTGCTTTGGCCATCAGCTCCAGCCTCTTTATTGGAGGCAGTTTTATACTTAAGAAGAAAGGACTCCTTCGCCTGGCCAGGAAGGGCTCGACCAGAGCAGGTAAAATTTTGGTGGGCTGAAGTTACATGCATAGTGAACACACCCAGTCTCTGCCAGGGAGGTTCAACTGGTATTGTCTGTTTGAGGTGTTTCGACACGCCTCTTTCGGTGTGGTCTGACATTCATGACTGGTTCGTCAGCTCTGTGAAGGAAGGGTGCAGCTCATTAGAGTAGATTATAGTCCACTTCCACCTGGAATCACCACTCAACCATGACTGTGTTTTATGTCACATAAGGAATCATTAACTGTATTTGCACCGCCCTTAGGATTTCATGGTGCAGAGATTGTGAATAAAATTTCCAAATGACATCAGGCACACATAACATGTTTTTTACGAATACTTATTTCGAACAAATATTTGTATTCGGGAACAAGAAAAACTTAATATCAAAAAGCTCCGTTTCTTCAGGAGACCGCAGTGTGTGAGTGAGTGACGTTCAGGAGTCCGGGGGTGGGAAGTAAAAGAGGTGACTGACACAGGCTGCTCCACACAGCAACAGAGAAGGCTCGACTGAGCGAAAAAAGACTTAACTGCATCACTATTTTTGTTGAATAGATTTTTGTACCTTAACTGGGTTCCGGAGGCAGTTTATAACTTTCGG
>JBBPDB010000108.1:13800193-13832632 GCA_037974465.1 Brachypetersius altus | reverse complement strand
CCCTCAACAAATACAAATACAGATACAAATACCGTCTGCTTTGCACACCCCTGCTTATTACTTAGAGTAGTGCTTCAGTGCGCATAATGGAATAAACAGTTCAGTGCAAAACCTCTTTCTTTCCTTTTTTGTTGTTTTTACAGGTCAAGGTGGTCATGCATATCTAAAAGAGTGGCTTTGGTGGGCTGGCTTGTTATCAAGTAAGAAGATCTTTATCTTTGTGTACTTTTTTTGTTCTCAGTCTCCTTCATTTCGAAATCTGGAAGGAAGCCAACTTAAGCATTATATCTTTATTGGCATATGGTTGCTTGACATGTTGTATGCTTGATGCTGTAAAGAAACAACATTGAATAATGACCACTTAAATAATACATAACACTTACTAACATGACACATAATACAAATAAATGCTAGTTTTAGGCTGGACTGCTAAAACTAGACAGTAAGTGATCCTCCCCAAGGCTGTCTTAACCGGTTAAGATCTGTGGTAACAAGTGAAAAATCTCTGGTTTTGCAGTGGGGGCTGGTGAAGCTGCAAATTTCGCTGCTTATGCTTTTGCTCCTGCAACCCTCGTCACTCCTCTTGGTGCTCTCAGTGTGCTTGTGAGGTATGTTTTGCATTTCAAATATTGTTTGCTGACATAACTCAGCACTGAAATTGAATAAAGATGAGATGCTTACACAAGGTGTACTGATAGTGTTACATGCTGGTTCCAGGGTAATAAACACAAAAGAAGAACAAAGCATTTGTTTAGAGAAGTAATTTAGAAGAAAGGATATGCAACAGGTGGCTTGATTTAAAATGCATGTGGAAAATAATGCGTATTTAACACACTTTAACTTAACCGGTGACTGGATTTCTCAGTTTGCTGAAAATAGGGAGATAAATGTCTGTACAGTTTTAACTTTGTTTTTTCATCATCTATCATTAAGCCTATTGTTTCAAAGAACCAGAAATCTGGGTGTGGGTATGTTTATTTTTTACCAAGTGACGTTCTGTTTTTGTAAGACTGCTTTCCTCTCCGATCGTTGGTTTAATGATGACACTGTGCTATATAAATAGGGCTACGGGAGGTTTTTCTGTTGCAAAGTCAACATGCACTGAGGTGTATAGACCAATAAAACAAGGAACTGTGATATTTAAAGACCATGACACTTGACAGCTAAAGACTTTTCTTCCAATTGGACAGATTTGAGAAAACTGAGAAATCCTTTGTGAACTATTGTTACATTTTTGTGGTGCTAATAAAATATTTATGCATGCTGTAACATAAACATGACTCTGGTTGCAGTGCGGTTCTTTCCTCCTACTTTCTGACGGAGAGGTTAAACCTGCATGGAAAACTGGGCTGTCTGCTCAGTATCCTGGGCTCCACCACCATGGTGATCCACGCACCCCAGGAGGAGGAGATTGACAGCCTGGAGGACATGGCCAAGAAACTGGTGGACCCAGGTACACTAAGAATAGTCTTGAACAATTCTGCTACAAATATTTCCTCTCTATTATAGTGAAAGGTTTCATGAGTCCTCACTCAGAATTTACCTATGAATAGGTAGCCTTTGTCCACAGTGAATGCCATTTGCATGTAGAAAAGAGGAAAATGTAATAGAACTGACAGTAAAAATCCTGAGACAAGAATGTTGATACTCTTAAATGGACCACAATGTATGAATAGTAATGTCAGTAAAATAAAACATCAGTGCTTAGTGATGCTAAGTAGCTATTGTCCTATAATTTCCTATTTTCTTCCCCCAGGCTTTGTGGTCTTTGCAACTTTAGTCATCATTGTAGCCCTTATTTTTATCTTCGTGGTTGGTCCACGTCATGGGCAGACCAACATCCTAGTCTACATCACTATCTGCTCTGTGATTGGTGCCCTCTCAGTATCCTGCGTAAAGGGCTTGGGCATTGCCATTAAAGAGGCCATTGCTGGTAAGCCTGTACTGCGAAACCCGTTGGCCTGGCTGCTACTCCTGAGCCTGGTGGCTTGTGTCAGTACACAAATTAACTACCTGAACAAAGCATTGGACATCTTCAACACCTCTCTGGTCACACCTATCTACTATGTCTTCTTCACCACTTCTGTGCTTACCTGCTCCGCAATCTTGTTCAAGGAGTGGGAGCACATGGGCTATGATGACATCATTGGTACACTGAGTGGATTTGTTACTATTATAGTTGGCATCTTCCTTCTGCACGCCTTCAAAGATGTTAATGTCAGTCTGGCTACACTGGCTGTGTCCATCAGGAAAGAAGAACGCAACGGTCCAACCTCTAATGGTGTGGCATCCCACAGCAATACCTCTTATGAGTTACTACATAACGACACCACAGTGGATTTTGAGGACAGAGAGATTGGTTTGCCTTTTGATAGTATCTCCAGAAGAAATGGCAGTACAGCCTCTTAGAGCCAAAAGGCTATAAGGAGTGAGCAACTCAACAACAGAGTTTTGTCTTCTGCTGTGTGGACATATATTTTTCCCTGCTCAAAATTGAGGCAAACCCTAAGACAATCAAATAGGCAAAAAAAGTGACTGATGGACCAACTGATTGTACTTGAGTGTTTTGTTTTGGGTCTTTATTCCTTTCTGCCTTACTTTCTAGGTTGGACACTGACTACACTGTAAGGCTTCATCTCATTCCTCATGTAGCAATGTAAATATACACCTGTTTTTAAGAGCCTTTTGTTATACCTTTATGTACAGATTTCTGTACATGCACTGAATTCTAAATTCCTTTCTGCAGAAACAACTGATCAACTGCTTTCTTTGTAATAAAGCAAATCCATGTGGGAACATCTTAAACACACTCGTGGTGAAGATACTTTGAAATTTGCTACATATTTATTGAATTAAAATCAGATTACAGTCAATCAAATACAAAAGGCAACTGTTTAACAAGAGTAAGAACTTGGTTATTTTGAAACTTTTTAAAGATTAATAGGGGAGGAAAACATGCAGTCATTCCAACAATACCAAATAGAAAATATACTATATCTCTCACCACAGCAAAACTTAAATAGTCTCTTAATAAAACCCACTTGGCCATTTTCCCACCCTTGGCTATAGATTTCAATGAGTATAAAACAAGAGTAACGTTGTAATAGATGACTAGAAAAAAAATAAAGGTAAGTCATTCATAATAAGGCACATTGTGTTTACAACAACAAAAAAAAAAAATCAACATGGAAGACAGTGTTTAAAACTGGGCCACAAAAGTCTGCTTCTCATATCTACCCATCTTAGGACTTGTCTTACCAAAGCCAAAGTCTTACACAAAAATCAATATAGCAATCAGCTATTGCTTCATAAGCATGCTGCTTGAGAAATCACTGGCTGATTTACTGGCTCTATGAACACGATAGGCTTAGGTAAAATAGTTCCGCTAGCAGAATGTAATAGTGAACATGGTCCTAGTGACTGAAAATTGGTCAACACATTTGCAACCATTAGGCCTACTAGTTTGCTGGTGCTTCAACAGTACGTCTAAGCTGTACTAATACCACTGTGTTGAAGGTTAGTTAGCGATTGGTTTAAGGTGTAATGTGCTCAGTTGCTGGCCAGTGACTGATGGATTGGTGGTTGGAAGCACCGGACGTGCTCCACTGGCATGTTCTCTCCGTCACCGGATTTCAGGTACTTGTTCAGAATGGCAAATATCTCATCATTCAGAATCTGAAACTTGCGAATGCGTTCCACCATTTTCTTTAAGGGCTGAAAGGTAAAAGCAGGACACGGATTGTGGAAGTCAGAAGTACTGAAAAGCACTCGAGAGATGAAAAAACTCAGTAGGCATTAACCTTTATAATGTATGAAGAGCAGTAAAAATGGAAATGGCTAATTACATTTTCCATGTTGACACTTTGCCTGTGCTCCTCTTGAATATGTTGCAATAAGCCATCTTTTGACTCAAAGCATAAGCTGATATTGCGACGTGGGATTGTTTAGGATTAAGGTAATACTTAAGATAATGAAGACTTACCACACTCTTGATGATCTCATCTTTGCCATCATGTTTCTGCACTTTGAGCAAGTGGTAGCTGAAGTCCAGGATGTCGAAGCGTCTCTGCTGACCCAGCAAGGTGATAATCATACAGCCTGCCCAGTTCAAACCATCTCCAAAACACTGCCTGTAGATGAACAAGACACTACTAATGTGAATTGTGTGCAGTCTACGCACTCTTCTGACAGATTATCAGTTCAAGGGGCTGAACAACATGGAGAGATGAATAGTAGGATTTATTTTCTGGGTCACTCACTCCACAGTGAACTCGTTGGCTCCTACAGGGATGCAGTAAACAAACTGCATGGCACTCCACAGACGGTGAAACTCCACACACTCGTCCACATGCATCACGCCATTGCTGGGTAACGGGCCACGCCAGATAGGGTCGTCCAGGAAACCGCGGACGCGGGTGAGGATGACTTCAAACATGGACAGTCCACAGCACAGCCTCTCTTTGGTCAGCAGGTCCCCCTCACGAGCAATGGCAATTTGCTAATGAAAAATAAGTGTAAAATGTAATAAAATAGAGCTATGTGGATTATTATTTTTGTTACAACTGTTATACGTCTAAAAAAAACCAAAAAAACAAATTCAGATGCCTAAAAAAGATACAGCTTCATTTACCGTCTAAAATATTCTTTTTTTAAAACATTTACTAATTATATTTGGATTGGAAACATAACCGAGAGGAATTTCTTATGCCAGCAATAAAACTTGCTCAGTGGAGTTTATAACAAGAATGGTCAAGAGAAGGCTCCTTAATGAAGGTTGAATCTGTGTGAGTGAGGGCAGCAGAGCTTGTTATTAGGGCTGGGAAGGCAATGAATTTGTGCCCACCTGTGGAGTTCCCAGGCGCTCAATTAAAGGCACCAGATGCAGCGCGGTGTACTTGGCCTCCAGCCGCTTCATCTTAGCATCTAGGCGCTCACCCTCTGCACAGAGGAAGGAGGCGGTGTTTGGTTTAAATACATACCCTTCACAAGACTTCACACCAAAGCCTCAATATATCAAACCACATGCTTCACAACCACCCATCTAGAACTGCTCAAAACACAGCTTCTCTCTTTCTCACCATTCCACAGACATACATGCATGCATGCACGCACGCACGCACGCACACACACAGAAAAACATGAGACTATACCTTTGACATGAACTCTTGGCAGAATGTTTTGGAATGGTGCAGCATGCAACAGGTCACACACTTCTTCCTGAGACTGCATTAAAAAAAGATGGGATAGAAATTTAAGTTAGAGGCATTTAAGAGCATAAACAGAAGTAACAGGTCATAGCAGCAAGGTCAATGAAACACGTGACAAGTGTACGTTTTATCAACACATATCAAGGTACTAACAATCAGCCTTTTGTTTGTAAAACGCCCTTGAGATTGAGGTTTCAGCTGCAATAAGCACACAGGCGCATTCTGATAAAACCATCTATACCTCAGCACTCTATTTGCAAGCACTTGCCCTCCTAATGAAATGAAAAAATTCTTCCATTTTTGCTGGTCGTATTGTTTCAGTGCTTCAAAGTCAAAGCCAACTCAAGTGAACACAAAATATGCTTTTGAATAATTTATTTAAATAGTCCTGTGGAATCTGAACATCACTGAAGTAGAACCTTTTCAGCGATGTAAAGTACACCAAAAGGTGAATGTCCCAATCACAATTCTGAAAGAGATCCTGAAATATATCAGTCTGGAAAGTGTTTCAAAGCCATTTTTTAATTCTCTGAACCCCACTGAGAAACTCCAAATGTAGCAGCAGTGTTGCATCTTCCCAGAAGCAGTTTCCCTACCAAAATTCCTCCAAGAACGCTTCAACAACTAATCTAGGTCACAAAAGAGCCCTAAAAACTGCAGGTTGCTCCCACCATAGATAAGCACGTTTAATACTACACCATTAGAAAACAACTGAGCAGAAAAGGTATACATATACAAAAAAAAAATCAATCACGTTAAAATCTTGGTTTTGGAGAGTCAAAGTGGTAAGACCATAATCAGGCAATGTGGTGATTAAAGCAATTCTGGGTATTCAATTCAAAGAGTGGGCCAAAAAAGTGGGTTACAGTTGTTGCTGCTGTAGACAGTACAACCAGTTGTTAATGATATAGGTTTCTTTTCTTCCTTTCCTTTCCAGCTGGGGCAGCTGGAGCCATGGTACCGTCCCCACACACTACTCCCTGGGCACCCACCGTTGGTGGCAGCCTACTGCTTCATATGCTAAATGAAGATAAAGAATTACACATTGTCCACACTGTGTGCTGTGCTGTGTTCACATGTGACTATTAAAAAAAACAAAAAAACTACAGTGTATTCTCCCTTTGTCTAGTATTACTATATATGTGAGTATATGAAAACACAGAGAGAAGAGGGGGGGGGGGGGGGTCCGTAGCACTCTCTCCAAGACAATTAGCCTCCAGACAATTTAATCTCCCCAACTAGCACAAAAAGGTCATGTTTTACATGTAAAAATGAAAATGTTGGCTAAATGCTAACTTGCAGACTCATGGTGGAAATGGTGAAACACTTGCATGCTTTTCACTCTGGCCACTAGATGGTACTGTGCCGACACAAAGACATTCTGCTGTTCAGATGTTCGTGAGAGCAGCTGCGTGCCATTTATATTCATGTCCCTGCACTCTTTACATTTCCATTAAGCACTTCAAATGGACTGGAGAACAGGTGCTGGATCTCAGTAATAACCATAAACAAGAATCCCTAGCAATTCTCAACAGCTTTAAGAGCCTTTGAATTCTAAGCAATAACTGTGGCTTGTTGATTTAAAATAAGCAATTTTGGCTTTAGAATACAGCTGCAACTTAGATCATAACTGGGCTTTTTTGTTGTTGCTCCAAGCACAAAAACGGTAATCTATGGGTTTATTATTATTACTGGCTGATATATACTGTTAATTTACCATAAGTCAGGTTGAACCTGGGCTGTATTTAAATGCTGTTATACCAATATGCTGTAGAATATTTATGCAAATATAAAAGTTGCCTCTTACTTAACACGACTGAATTAGGCAGCTGATCTTTTTGTTAAAGCACTTAAAACTGGTCCCTTACTTGCTAATTATGCTGCAACATTGAATGATGAATAGTTCTAATAGTAATATTATATTACATGTATATTATCACTTGATATAAAAAAAGAGTGATAATTTCAGACTATAAATCAATGAAATTCATGTCTGGTGCACTGCTAAAATGAATGATTGAAAGCATAATTTCCTGCCATCAAATCAGTGTTTAGGATAAATGCTGGTCACTGTCAAAGCAATTACATCAATCAAAATTACAATTAGATCATTCAGACCCAAGGGCGCACTGTGAGGAAAAATATTATTCCTGAATTTCTCCATGTAAAAGTACTGGAGAACCAATAAAAGGTAGAAGATATAAGCCAAAGTAATATTTTTATTTGAATGTGTTAATGTCCCTTATTTGAAAATGACAATCCAGAAATCAGCCGTTCACAGCCAATAAATGTCGGTAAATAACGAAAAAAACTGATCAATTATAAATGGTTCAATCACTTCTTTTTGTTAAAAATCTGACACAAAAAACATGATGCAAACATGGCATCATACTATCTAGCATTTGGACAAGGTGTCAGTTCATTCGCTTCATTAAGTCAATTCTATTCCCAATCCTCTGCAGTGACAGTCTGAGCAATCCAAGTGCAAACATCAGAAACACAGCTGACACGACTGGATGCGTTTTTGACTCAAAAGCGGCAATATGAAGTACACTGTTAAGAAAAAAACCCAAATACTGCCACATGAAGCACAAACACAGCTGTGTTTCCATGACAACCCTCAGAAGGCTGCAGGTAACCTCTCTCAAAAACACGCATTTTCAAAAGCAGGTAGGACAGAGTGCCGAAATGTTTAGCCTTGCACATTAAGTCGTGTGTGTGTCTGCCGTGGTATTAATTATGGTCTCACACAACAGATACAGCAAATAATTCCTAATTTCACACAGCTCTTTTCAAGCATGAATTCAGAAATTCACTTTTCAGAGAAAGCATGTGGACTCCTCTATGCCAGAATCCCCTGGAAGAAGTGAAGGTCATCTATCAATGGAGTTGATGATTAAAAAAAAAAGAACAAAAAAAAAAAAGCTTATGACAGGGAGTTGTTCAGTTGGTCTGCTCAGTATTAAAACACCGTCACTATCCAATCAAATGAATTCCCTTTTTAAGCTATAAAAACACAAAATATGCACCTTAATATCTCACAAATATGCTAAATTAAATGGGTTGTATGCTCCTGTAAATGTGCTGGGTGTTAACTTACCAGGCTCTGTTCACTCAGCAGGCAGAAGAGTAAGGCATTGCCCACCTCCCTCAGGTTCTGGAAGCACACCGTCTTTAGCTCAGCGTACTCCACTATGTCCTTCAGCTGATGGTGGAAGAACTCCAGGATACCTGCACCAAAAACGACAAACGTTAAATACTGTTCAAGTTTGAAAACTTTCCACCCCCAGTCCCTATATGTAAATTATATGTCAAGAACAACCCATTTTGAATACTTTAAAAACAAAAACAAATCCCTCAATCAAGCCTACAACAGTTTAATCCCACTCCTTATTGTTAAAGTCAGAAGGAGTGTTTTATCCCGAAATGAGCAAGGTTCAGTACAGGGCAGCCAATTACTACAGACATCGTTTACAGTAATAGCACAGTACAGTAAACACAGTAAATAAAAAATAAAAATACTGCTGTTCTACTTAAGAACACAAATGTCATTAATTACTATGACTCACAATAATTACTGCATGGTGCTTATGCTACACTCTTTCTGGGCTGCTAGTGACAGACAAATACAATTATTTCATCAGCAAGAGAAAAACAGTAGTTCTGATGGCCACTGAAATCTCACAATAAACAGTACCATCAAGCCACCCTCTCTCCCTCTTCCTGAGTCTGCTTTCTAACAAACCTTTTACCTGGTAAAGTCATGACCCCAGCGTGGAGTGGACCCCCTGACTACGGACAGCAACACAAACACCCAGCACTCAAGAGTAAGAGGCAATTACCCAGCATTCTCAAAATGTGGATGGGTGTTGAAGCTGAGAAGTCCCTGATTACAGACAACAAAACACTGAGTACACTCTGCTCCACAAACTCACAGAGCACACAGAGACCACACAGCATCTTGCTGTGCGACAAATGATCCAAGCTACCTGGCAACACTCGCTACTGTTAATTACACATTGGTTGGTTTGTGTTGCATTGGAGGGGGACTTGACCTTCACACAGAGGTTTCTCCTGGAGTCTGCCCATAACTACATAAGGGCTTTGACAGAAAAAGTCTTTAGAACTTCTCCTTGGGTGGCTATTGTACACTGCACCCTGCCGATCACCAGAGAAAAGACAGACTTGTTTCATCACCCACCTGGTGAGCCGTACTCGTGGCGCGGGAGACGGCAGATCTTGGGCATCACTTCCATCAAGGTTTTTACATACTGCAGGATGGTGCCCTGGAGCTAAACCACAGAAACATAACTTAGATTCTATTTACATTTGCAATGTTATATGACATGACAATATTTGACATTACCCAAGATTACCCAAGATAATCTTGCTTTCCAGGAAATTCCGCTCTTACCAGGCTCTTGACAACCTTCAGCAGCTCCTCCATGACCACAGCGATGCCCTGGTATCCCAGTAATCTGCACACAGCTTTGATGTGAGGTGGTCCCACGAAGTTCCGGTAGAAAGCATATATACTGCTGTATGCCAAGTTCAAGGCCTACATTAGCAATAAATGAAAGAGGAAAAAATAACACACAGTGAAAACAAGTCTAATAACATATTCAAACAGTCGGTGATTATGAGAACAGCTCTTGCTAAAACACACAATAATGTGTACTCGCTTTAAGCAGACAGGTGTTTATGTAAATCTACCACATGGTTACATTGAAACAAACAAAATGTAAATTGGTGTGTTTTCCTTGTTTTGCTTGAGGTAATAATACAATAAAAGAAAGAAGAAAACATTTATTGCAACATTACAAGCGTCTAGATTCTGACTGGTGCTGAAACACTTTTTGAAACACAGGGGACAGATGAGTAATGTTTGTTTACTTGAGCTTGGGATGTGACTGTCTTCAGTACTAATGAGCATTAACAGATAGAAAGCCAGTTTGACCCATGTGAGTGAGCGAGAACTGCGAGAGAAAGGAGAATGTGAATGAATGTGTGTGTGTGAGAGTAATTTTGTATGGATGGATGATACAGAGAGAAACAAGGAGACTGGTACCATACAGTGGAGGACAGCAAGAAGAAAATATATAAGAGATATATAAGAGAGTGTGGGCATGAGAAGGGAGTGGTGGTGTGTTCATCTGTAATCCTCCTTAATATTCTCTCTACACAGACGCACAGCACTGATACCGCGCACGCTGCCCCTCCTCACTCCTGCTGCTGTAATCAGGTAGGACTCTCTTCCCTCTGTAGCTGTGCGCTCTTGTGCTGCGCAGAAACAGACGCTGCCACTGAGCGTCCTTCATTAACCTGACGCGCTGCCACAGGCATTACGAGCCTGAGTCATGACGGAGAGAAACAGCCCTGGGTCATCCTCTCTCAGACATCCAGCTGGAGCCGTCAACAACGCAACAGTTAGAGACATCAACCCACTGAACCAGCCTTAATCTCCACTCAGCTCTTTTGGTAAGATGATATTTTTTACAATTTCTCCACATTGTCTATTTTTTGCCACACTCAGAGTTCAAGGTAACTTAAAAATGCATCTTATTGATTAGTTCTGATTTAGGAAATATTTACATTGGTCAGAAATGAACTAAATTAATTTTAAAACATAGCAGTTCCATGAAGCGCATGTAAGCCATTGTAAGATTTCCTCTCGTCATATACATGTATGCCCATATGGACTGGTTATCAAATGTAGATGAAACAACAAAATAAATACCATCATATAGGAAGATTATAAAGAAACAGGACTGTGAAATCTGCTTCTCTTTGTTCTCTCAACTACGGCATAGTCTACAGGTACACATCATATACAGAACAGATTTCAGACACAGCTTATCTGTGTGCCTTGTGCTTCATTATTTCCATCATGTGTGCTTTACATAACTTTAATATCACATACTTGTTCTTGGGTATGATTTGGACTGTATATGTATATGCACTGTTAATCCTACGTTGAAATGCAATGTAAATATAACCTTGACAAACCTCCAGAATAATAGAACTGACTGGAGTGCTAACACATTACTGACTATTTTATCTTAGCATTGTGTGTGTGTGTGTGTGTGTGTGTGTGTGTGTGTGTGGTCTTTGTGCTTCTGAAAATCTCTGTGACAATTGGTCACAGTAATGATTACCACTGAATATCCATGATTCAGAAGAGCCAGTAATTCCAACTGCACACGGTCAATGCTAGTCTTTACATAAGCATAGACAGCACATTGGGGAGGTGTTGATTCAGAGTCAGTGGTGTCTCAAAACCTCAACATATCAAGTGATTTAAAGCTGGAGGTAACAGAGAAGGTAAGGATACTGAATTTGCTTTTTTTTTTAAATTTACCATAAAGCTTGTTTATTAAGTCATACTTAATAAATGCATCTGTATGCTACAATGACAGCTCTCACTTTTAGCAGCAGTGTCAGTGTTTGGGGGCACAGTGCACAGAGCTCATAGCCTGCTTTGAAGCTTCAGCCCTTGATAAAGATGAATACAGACCACAGACACTGTCAGATGTACCTGACTGGCTTCACTTCCACAAAGCATTCGTATTAATAAACCACAAGATGGAAAACATTTACCTAGGACATTCTCTGGCCATATTATACCATCATCACTCACTTTACTGACAATATACAACCATCTGGAAATTCATTTTCACAAACTGCTTTCTGTGACCAAGTTCAGTGTACAGAATAATTCAGTGTTGTTACCTTTTTATGTCCAACCGTCTAATAACAAGTATTTATGTTTAAAAGACTTCATGATAGAAGAGAATTCATTTTATGCTACTATTTCCCCCACTGAGACACTTCTGGCTCTCTGTATCTAGAAGCACAAGGAGCCGACTGGAATTATAAACACACTCGTGTTTTTCCTGGCATTTGAACAAACAAAACGTTATGGCTGATTTAGATTACAGCCTTTGGCCAAAGCTTTTCTTTTTTTGTGAATGGAACAGGTAACAATGACGGACTCTTTATTCTGAATGAGGCTACATGAACATAATTACACGAAACTAACAGGCTGGTAGGTATCCATAACATTGACACATACTTGGTTGGCTCCATTATTTATGCCAAAGTTGTAGCACAGTTCAGTTAAATACATGGTTACTGTTAAGCCTTTCTCAGAAACTAAAGTGACTAAAGTATTAACTCGCATCATTAGATAACAAAAAATGCAAAGATTGCAATTTGCTTGAAAATGTCCTTGTCTGTTTTTCTTCTGTAGGTAGCGTTACCTACAGTCTTGGACTAGCCACAAAAAAAAAGTCTTCAGGTCCATGAGGAATCACCACTGAACACTGAAACACATTCACGAGCGCCTAAAAAAACCAAAACAAAACATGACCATCAACGTGCAGAACGTGACGGCCACCACGGCCATTGTAAACTGGCCTTCCATACCTGGTTGTGTAGACACTTTTTACAGCGTGATGTACCACCCCAACTGGAACAGTCTCATGATGGGCTACACACGGAAAAGCTTCATGACGGAGGAGAGGATTCCAGTGAGTCACACAACAACCCACCTGGGCAACCTCAGCCCCCAGACCACCTACATTCTCTGTGTGACCTGTCAATCAGCTAATCCTACAAGGGACCAGTGCCAGCTTTTCAGCACACTGGACGAGAGCTCTGAGCACGGTGGGGGGCGCAGGGAGCTGGCTATGGGCGTGTGGCTGGCCAGCAGTATTCTTCTCTTCATCATCGCTATTGTTTTACTCTGGGCTTGCTTTCATTCTGTATGCCCAGTCAAGAGGCACTCTGATGGGGAAAATCACACAGGCTCCACCCCACCCAGCCAAGCTCTGACCCCCAGGAGTGATTATGGGGCAAGGGAAGGCAGAGGGAGTCTATACACGCCAAGTTACAGCGAGGAAGATTCTCAGCAGGCTACAGTGATCGAGAACCCTTTTCATGCTGAGCACGGAGGAGCACCCTTCAACGGACAGAGCCACGAGCTCAGGACACTTAAACAAAACGGAGGCCCTGAATTGCTCTGAACTAAATCAAGATTTTTGAGACCCTCCTTGGAAAAAACATGAATCCCACCAAAAGTAGTAAGAACAGCTTAACAAATAACAGACATTTCACTTCAAACTAAGAACAGTTCCCCCTGTAACAAACACAAGGTGCCTAGAATGGATATGTACACATACATGTATATAATACCATGCATTTGTCGAGCTTAGTGGTGCCGCAGCTGTCACAGCTTTAACATACAAAAAACATTTGTCACCATGACTACTAGTGGCTTTTTAGGATACTTTGGCTACAGGGAAATCTTCAGGCTTTCTATCACAGCTACATTAAGAGGCAGGTGGTCTTGTAACTTTTCTCAGATCTGTTCACAGAATAGTAACTCATGAAAAGGGGCATAAAAAACAGAGCACATAAACACTAAAGATTTAATCATCCGCTGCCTTTTGCAAGAGACAAACAACATTTACTTTATATATGAAGTACCTGTCATATATTGTGTTGTGAAAGTCAGCAATGAAAATGTTAAATAAAGTTTGTGTTGATACAAATACATGCCACAGAGAAAAATTAAGGCATTTAAAATAATAGCTTGACTGTAAGCAGTTCTCCAGATATACATTATCATTTTTACTGAAAGAAAGATCATCACATATTTATGGAGCTGTAATTCAACGCAGAGAAACCTTCCAAGTGTGTAAATGTGTTGGAAAAGAGCTGGAAATCAAACAAGGATGAAGTGGAACACAAACCCACCTTTGAGCCATAGAGGTACTGTGGCTGAGCATTGGCTGGCTTGTCTCGCTGGAACTCTTGAGAGAACGGCAGGACAGTGCGAACAAACCTAGAGAGGACGATACTGTCAGTCAATCTGCTCAACATGTTTTTAGGTATTTAAGTATGGCTGCAACACAAACTATCACTGCATAAATGGATTATGGTATTAAGAGATGCCGTGGTGTTGACGCCCTGACTCACACTAAGTTGTATGTGTCCTTACTGCGGTAAGGAAATTTCTATCTCACCATATTTAAGTCTCTCGAAACATAAAAAAGAGAAAGAGCAGGAAAATGAGATTGTGGGGGAATGAAAGACGTTAGTACTCATTTATCTGTCAGCATGAGCACACTGTATATCTGTAGTGACTGCATGCAGTGCACACAGTAAGAGTAGCCCTAACATTATTATATTCAAAGACGCCATGTTTAAGACAAGCAGGGTTAATAATACACATTACAGTTCAAAATATATTAGTTGATACCACTAAATATAACCTTTACACTTGTATTACTTTAATAAGAGCAAACATCACACCATACAAACAGTGTAACGCAAGCCTTGATCCAAACGGCTATGTAAGGCATCTTTAAGCAGTCTGAGAATCAACCCTTAGAAAGAAACAAGCAAAGAATATATTCATTTCTAAGGTTACATTTAACCTAGTGGGGGCCTTTATCATCTGCCAGCTGAACTTCTGGACCCCAAGACTTGCTGCAGAGCTTGCTCTATTGGTCAGCTGCTTCAGCATCCATGGCTTCAAGGCATGGTTCTCACATTATGCCAAAAATCTGCATCTTAACAGCTGCTACTGCCAGAACAAATGACTGTGATGCATACCAAACTCCAGCACGGTATGATGGTTGAAGAGCAAGTGTTCAAAGTATATGTGGAACTTTATTTAACACTGTTTTTGCAGAACCTAAAGAAACAGCCGTATAAGTTATGTATATGCGTATACATAAATGCTATTAATTCAAGTTTAGCACTGCCAAGGTGGACAAAGTGGTAGAGGTGTATCCCTAGCACAAACAAAGTTAGAGATCATGTACAGAGATTTTAATCTACTTTTCTTTCTTGGCTGTATCGATATTAAACTTGACGGTCATCATGTCTGTCTTTCAATAAAAGTAACCTGTCTGCCTATTTCATCTCACAGTCTGTCTCCATCCGTCCTTATCGTTCATAAAACACATCTTTTGTCTCCAACCCCTCACCCCGACCCTCTGCTAATCCCTGTAATCTGTCTCTCTCTGATATTTCCTACTGTCCTCCATTTTTCTCTCTTTCTGCACTCCTCACTGAGGGGGGGAAGTGACACGTACTTCACATTTTACTCGACATTCAGAAACATAACCGTTTGTGATCGTCCGAAAAAGATGGTCGAAGTGATGAAAAGAAAGAGGACAGTTAAGCAGAGGGCAAAAGAAGGGAGTGAGAACTAATGCGCTGATGAAAGAAGTGTAGAAATGAAGCAATGGGCAACAAGAAAAAAAAGGCTTTAAAAAAGCCTCTTCTTCCTTTGTACCACATCTCTTCGCACAAGGTCAAAAGCCCCCTCTATTTATGTTTTTCAGCTCAACATCTCATCCCAAAGTCCATGATCTCACGCCTTTCTAGTCACTGAAATACTTCATGTATTTCAATGACCAAAGGGTCCAGGATGAGTGGGAAGAGTTGCTCAATCCATTAGGAGAGTCATAAACACATAAAACCATCATATTAAAACAAAGACTGGGTAGATAGTATATAGTGCCATTCAGAGATTAGGATGTTTTAAACTCGGCTCAGAGCTCTGAGTGCTATTATTCTGGCATATGCACAGATGGCTTTATCATGCATGTTTATTGCGGGTATTTTACAAAGGAAACAGGTCTTTTTTTTAAGCAACCAGGCCATAAATCAGGGCATCCGGCACAATTTGGTGATTTTTTTCTCCTCAAATATACTGGCTGAGCAGCAGCTACAAACATTTTACAGGTAAAATAGGCATGTTTAAGCAGATAATTTTCCACACATTGCTAGACAAAAGCAATAATAATTATATTGAAACAAACTTGAAGTGCGATTTTGAATGAATTTGAAGTTCGATGATGATGGTAATTTGGCAGTTGTACCTGTTGGTAGAGCCATTGTAGCAGTAGTTGGGCAGGAAGTCGTAGTTGAGTTCCCAGAAGACGTGCAGTGTGATTCTGCCGTATGGAGCAGATACGTTGTGGTTGGCTTCACGAAACATGGCGTCCATGCTGTCCAGGGTCAGAAACTTACTGAGGAGCTTGTGGGTCATCCGGTTAATCTCCAACAAGCCCTCCAACTCCTGAAATACAAAGGTAAAGGAAAAGGATTTTCTTTAATAAAAAGATTAACACCGTCAGAAAACCAATTACATTCAAACTTAGTATAAAATAAGACCTACAAACACATCCACAAAGGATCCATTTTTTAATGAAAATCCAAATGTTCTGAAAAATGCACTAGTGACTGACCACACATACTAATAAATGCATTCCTAAACTCAGTCTAATTACATTTGGCAGTGCAGGCAATTTTCTGCTGTGTGGTGCATTTCAATTCATCATTGCATGCTCTCTGATTAAGGAACAGCACCAGCAACAAACAAGTCCTTTAAAAACATCTTCTTTAAAAAGGGTTCACTGCATTTACAGTGTAATTTCTTTAATCAAGAATATTTGTGCAAGGAAAACGTACTACGATGGAGGTGAGGTCCTCGCTCTCGAAGCGGTTAATGGCCAGCTCAAGGGACTTGTAGAGGGCAGCAGACACTCGCTGGGTAATAAGACGATTTAAGTCAATGGAACGACCCAACAGCTGCAAGAGAGGCAGAGGACAGTTAAATACATGCACAGAAATGTACGCATAATAACAGGTACACTAATGATATATGCATCAACTATCACCTGAACGTGTCTCTGCTTCAACAGTGTCTCATAGCGGTTGGAAGGAGGCCATGGGATGTTGGCACCCTGGTTTTTACACTCAGCGCGCAGTCTCTTATCCAGAAGCAGACTGCAGACAGATAACAGAGATTAATATAATGATCTACACACAACACCCACACCTTAGCCGACCGCAACTGAGTGGACCGAGACAGCTTTTTGTTGTCTTGTCTTTAGCACATTGAAATGAAACTGTATCTTTGACACTACATTACTTCCCCAAAGTGGAAGGGGACTGAAAATCCTGTATGGTTTATCAAATACAAAAGCCCTCAAAAATAATGCCCAACCAGCCATACTGCTTTTTCAACTTTTCAAATGTAGTATAGACAAAATAATCAGAACTTAGCCTCGGTCATCTATGAATAATACTGTATATTGTATCACTTGCAGCATTACAAAACAATCAAAATTATTATATCATCTGATTTCATAACTTTCTTGTTTACCTTCCTGCAAGAACCTTGTAGTAGGCAAAGATTTGGTCTGCAAGTTTGTAGACAAACTGGTCAAAGCACAGGTTCACCTACAAGAAATAAGAGGTAAAAAGCTCATTAGGGCATTTAGAAGCTACCTGAGGCAATACGTGGTCCTTTTTTCAGGAAAGAACAGGACAGTCATTATTCCATAAGGCCACTATTATTTAGGAAGGTGACTATGCAAATTACAATAATGATTAATTATTGTTCGTTAATGGATAGAGCCAAGTTCGTAATTACATTCTATTGTGGGGGTCTCCAATTTGTCTCCATGGCTGCGGCCTTGGCTAGAGCATTAGACTGAGATACTATGAAGTCCAGTTTATAATAAAGACTACACTAATTAACTAAAAACATAAAAAACATATGACTCATTACACCCCTAACACTATGCATGCTTTCAGGTGTTTTGTACTACATCCATTAGTACTGAAAATCTCTCTCTCACGCACATGCACGCGCGCACACACACACATATCCCAAGCACAGAGCTCAATCAGTATCAGTAAATAGAATGTAACACTCACTCTGTGAGAGATCAGCTTCACTTTGCAATTGTCAGCAATCAATTCTTACAGTTTCAGCATGCAGTTTAAGTCTACAATGTTTAAATTAGTGGGAGTACAGTGGTACCTTGACTTGTGAGTGTCCCAACTCATGAGTTTTTCAAGATACAAGTCATCTCTCTGCCAAATTTTTGGTTTGAGCTGAGAGTTAAAATTCACGTTACGAGCATTTATTCTTGCAGTTATTATTCATCCATGTGTCCAAAGAAACTGAGTGTGAAGGACAGTGTTGAGAAGAAGCAGATGATGTACACTTAATTAAAGAAAAAAAATAGAAAAACATGACCAAGGTGTATGTGTAGTCAACTTGGCAAAGCACTGCTACAGTCTGCACCTTAATAAAGGCTATAATACCAGCCAAGGGCATTCAAATATTTTGTAAACAGCCGACATCTATCCATGACAATATGGAGAAGCAGCTCGCAGGAGATCTCGTAACGGAGATGATAATCTGCGAGAAGGCTTGAGCTGTTTACACAGATTTGCTGCAGCAGACCCAGGCACTTTGGCGAACGATGCATCGGGCAAGCCGTATAAAGCCAGCTGCGGCTGGTTCGGGAATTTTAAAAAGAGGACCGGAATTCACTCCGTTGTCAGGCGTGGTGAGGCAACAAGCGTGGATATGAAGGCAGCTGAGGATTACCTCAAAACTTTTGCCGGAATTATAGCAGCCAAAGCATCTTTAAGTCATCTGATCTCCAAGGCAAATGCTGTACATTATACTTAATAAAACCAGTTTATTGCAGTACATTCTACTGTATTGTGATTTATACAATATTCGTTATTTATAAGCACATTTTTCTTATTTAAAAACATAAAACAAAAATGCTGTGTTTTGAAGGTCCGTAACGGATTATTGGCATTTTAATTCATTTTAAGAGGGAAAATTAATTTGACGTATGAGTAATTTGAGTTACAAGCGCAGTCACAGAACAAATTAAACTCGTAAGTCAAGGCACCACTGTATATTACACTAGGAAACCTTACCTCAGCCTCAATCTCATCATAGAGGAACTGCTTCTTGAACTTGGTGAGAGCGTAGTGCGCACTGTCATTATACAGGTCCAGAGGATACAAAACATACCTGAGGAAATGAGAAAAAATTCCTTCAAAAACAAGAGGTACACCAGTATTCTGGGCAAATGCGTTTATCTGATACATATCTGCTGATGCTGATACATAAACATAAATAATACATTTCCCTGCTGGCAAGACAATTTACTCCAAAGAACATTTTAACTCACAGCTATGGAGTCTGCATTACAAAGATCTCTAATTTACTTTACTGCAGTAACATGTAAAACATTTACACATTTTACCGCTGCTGTTCAACAATACAATGAATATGGTCATCAAAAATATGGATTTTACTATGTGGACATTGATAAAACCCATGCATTTTCATGCACTGCATGGTGAAAATATGCTTACTCCATCATGGAGGACTCTTTAGTCTCCAAAATATGATCAGTGAGGATCCAGGGCATGGACATGTCAATGGGGAACTGGATACGGCGCCCCATGGTGAGCTCCAGGAAGAACTCCCTGAACCACAGCTGGGACAAGTCACAGCACTGCTGAAGTGTCTCTGGAACAGGAAACTCATACATGAGTCTTTTTATTTCAGCATGTTCTTTATGATTTCAGTGTGATTTTTTTTGTGCATCATAATGTTTTTTGAGCATATTCCTTTGAAGACAGTCATAATGTATGTAGGTACACCTTACCACTGAAATTGATCAGGTGAGTGTAAAAGAAGGATTCACGATGGAACTTCTCAATGTCCAGGATGGTGGGGCCATCCAGGCTACTGCGCAAAGTTTTCTTAGAGCCACTCTTATCAGCTACCAGAGACTCCAGCATAGTACGCACCATGTATAGCTACACGGGAGATACCAAAGAGTTACATTACTAAAGAAGCGAAAAAGAAGCGAAAAAGCTAAAATAGCTGAACATAAACTGAACCCAAATTAAAGAACACACTGACTCTTGGGGCATCATTAACACAATATAATAGTATCACAGAGGGAATCTAGACCAAAGAGGCAAGACTTCTTAGTAAATCAGTATTTAAATCTCCTTTGTTTTATCATTTATACAGAGTGCCCAGAACAAAAAGCACTCATCATTCTGTCTGACCAAAGAGAACCCTGTCCCATATGGTAGCCTGATAGTGGTGTGTGAATGTGTGTCTGCATGTGTAAGGGTATGAGTGGGCCTGTGAGCAAGCCTGAATCAGATGAGCTGACATCACTGTATTAAAAAATAAATAAATAAATAAAAATCGACATGTCTCCCACAGAACAGTTCAGCCAGTGACCCACCCTTCAGTCAGACATATGAGACTCTGTAATATATACCGATGACCATCTTTAATGCCCAGTGCTCTAAGCCTCTTAGCCCTGAGAACACACTGCATTGAAGGACAGGAGCATATGGAGCTGGAGGATGGAAAACCTGTGTTTATTCATAACTAAATCCAAACCACACAGACCAGAGGAATAATGAAAGAAGGAATCTGCCCACACATACACAGGCAGGGGTATGACAAAAACAGAATCATCCCTCTTTGGGATTATGTACTTTGTTGGAGCAGATTGATAGATGATTCAGGTCAGGCCTGAATTTTCTGCTAAATACTGATAGCTCTGATTCTCCAGCACACGTGTAGAGGCACAAAGCCCAGATCAGCCTGAGTGTCTAAACAGATTACAGCTCAATCTCAACGACACCACTGACATTTAACATGTTACCAGTGGGTGGCATGATGCTACAACCTGCATGGTCTACAGCATACCTAAGGCTGTTCAAACAGGCATACCTATGCAAGCACATTTTTCTATGTGTGTACAAGTAAGGCCTGCCATAATCACGCAATTAAAAGAAATAATCTCAAATGTAGCCAGTTAACAAACTGGGAATCTGCAGCTCATTAAAGAGCCCTATTCAGCCTAAGCATTCTTCAAAATGGGAGCAATTAGTGTTAATCACTGAATGAAACATCTTCTGATGCAATACTGGTTTAGTTCTGGAATGCCACACATTTGACATTGCAATCGAGCAGTGTGTCCATTATTGAGGGTAAAAAGCCTAAATTACAACACATAGCAAAACCTATATGAACACAAATACTGTAATATTCTCTCATTTCATCTATTTTAGATGATGACAGGCAGACTACAGATAGCTTCAAGGCTACAGCCAGCTGCTCGACTCGCCCATCAGCACCCAGCTGACAAAATCCTTTCATGCTTGCTGCACAAGGAGGGAAAACAAGCAAAAAGAAGGGTCAGAGTGTTATTGTGAAGTCTCAAAATTTGTGGTGAAAGGTTTGCACCCCTTCATAACCATAGAAATCAGGATTCTGAGAGGTAAACTGCTCAGTTATTTGTCAGTTGAGGTAGACACAGATACAACAATGCACCGAAAGGAGACACCGGTGTACAGTATCAAATGAATTGTGTGAATCGTTCTACCTGTTAAACATATGTGAAGAAACAAAGTGCTTCAGTTGTCTAGAAAGTTGAGCCCGTTACAAAAGTCATTCGAGCAAGAAACGCATCTAGTGCAACTCATTCTGCAGCGCCATACACAAAAGCGCAGTCAGAAGGAAACGGTTCCAGACCATTAGAGCAGAAGCAGAGCGAGCTGCCAGCAGTCTGTCACACAGGCTTAGAGCGACTGGCACAGAATGAATGTCTGCAAGCATAATACGAACATTATAGAGCATTCACAATACAAATACAGGTCTGTTTCACAAACAACTTTGCTGACTAACTGTTGTGTGAATACATTTATACTCACAGGCCAAGTGCACCTACCTTTAATCTATAATCATTCTATATACATTTCTCTTTTTTATATATATATGCAGCAGAATATACACACAACACCAGTCAAAAGTTTGGACACACCTTCTCATTCATTGTGTTTTCTACACTGTAGATTCTACATTGTAGATATATTGAAAACAAACAAAATGATGAAGGAACACATGGCAAAAAAAAAAAAGAGTAAAACAAACCAGAATAAGTTTTGTAATAAGGGAATGATGGACTGTTGTTTTTTTTAGTTAGTTAAGTGGTTCTTGCCATTATGTGGATTAAAACTGTAGTGGAATAGGATCACTAACTGTGTACCAACCCAACCATCACAATCACAATGATCCCAAACACATTAAGAAGGCAAGAAATTCCACTAATGAACTCTTGACGAAGCACACCTGTTAATTAAATAGCATTCAAAGTCGAAGCCTCATGAATCTCACTGAAAAAAATGCCAAGTCTGTGCAAAAGCTGTCATCTGAGCGACAGGTGATGTTTTCAATATTAATCTACAAAAGATTAATAAAAAATTAATAAAATAATAAAACAAAGGAATTTTTTTTTATTTTTGGTTTCAGACTTTTTTTTTACGCAACCAAAACCGTGATGACACAATCAACAACCGCAACCTGCGCCAGACTGGATTAGAGTCAACATGTCTGACGTGTGGGCGCATTTCGATATATCTAAGAAAGACATGTGGAAAGCTGTTTGTAAAGTGCAAAATGCCGAAATTACAGTCTTTGTTTTAATACATTATTTCGTTATATCTTTCAACAGTTTTAAAGCACTTGTTCTGAATGCACTTTGTTCATGCACCTCGTGCAGCATATTAAAATGCACTTGAATTCACTTGTTTTATGAGAGAAGATAGTTAATTGTACAATATTTCAGCTCTCTTGCTTTTAGGCTATTCATGAGTAGGGCCAAGAAAAATGTTTCATTTCCAATATTATTTTATATTGTGCATTGTTTGAATGCTAAATAAGTTTTGTAACAGATTTATTCTTTTAATAATTTGGTGTTTCGGTTTTTCACACACACACGCTCTCACACACACGCTCTCACACACACGCTCTCACACACACGCTCTCACACACACGCTCTCACACACACGCTCTCACACATATATATATATATACACGTATATAGCTGATTAGACATGGACACACACACGTCTAACCAAAAATAAAAGTACATGCCTGGGTACTGGAAGGTCCCACAGCGCGACGAGGCACTTTGATGTCAAAGCCTCCTTTGGGGTCCTTTTCCCCTCTCAGGGCCGGATCATTGGGAGGCTCTCTTCCTGTCTCCCAGTCACAGATGGTCTTACGGATGGCTTGAAGGACACTACAAATACACGCAAAGAATTCTTAGTTTCAATTCTTGTAGCAAACATTTTGCTTTGGACAATTAGTATGGACAATGTTTTGGACAATGTAGACTTAACTAGTCACATCTTTCACATAAGTTTAAATAGTAAATGATGCTTAGATGATTTTTGGAATCTGGAAAACGTTCTACTAAAACATTATTTTCTCGTTGTAACATCAGCACTTCTCTGCTCCGCTTCTCTAAAAAACTGCTGTTTTATTATACTAAACCACAATCAATCGACTTCTTTGGGCCACTGAAAAGTAATTGACAAAAGTAAATTAATATATGTACAAAAAAGGTACTCTTAAATTTCTAAATGGGTAGTTGGTACCTCTGGATGACATTCTTTTTCCTCTTGATGGCCTGGCGCAGTGGGTCCCGGAGTGTGATCTGTGCAAAGTCCTGCAGGGCGGCATAGATAGTGTGGCGAATGGCATGGTTGAACACACTCTCCATACGGCCCATCAGGACCTGTAGTCCCTTTATCATAGCCATTACCTGCATGGAACGAAAGAAACCATTAAATCATCTGAACTGTGGAAAGGAACTTTTGTTTTGGCCTGTTAGCAACAATTACCAGATTTAAGGGGTTTCAGGAAGAAGTGAAACTGACCTCCACCAGAGCAAACTTTTCCTCACAGGTGTAGTTGTATCTAGTGGCACGCTCATACTCCTCAGCATTATCAGGGCATTCCTTGTTGGAGTATTTGTCAGTCGGGTGCACCAATTTCCATGAGTACTGAAAACATAATAAGAGATTGTCATCTGAAGGCAAATCCAGGCCAGACTAGCTTGCACACTGATGCTCAATCAGACTGATACCTTGGGAATTTGGTGGTCAACACCACAAATTCTTTATGATGCTACTCAAACTATTTCTGAACAGTTTTTGTGGCAGAAGGCATGACCCTGATGAAAGAAGCAACTGCCATTAGGGAATACCCGTCATGAATATCCACATGGTGGTTTAATTGTGTGTGAGAGAGATGTAAGAACATGTGAAATACTTTCATAATGAGATATGTCTGCATCACTTTAGACGTCTACAAAATGAGACACACCAGCCTCAAGAAAAGAAAGAACAGTTTGCTTAAAAGCAGATTTAAATAAGTCTACAAGATTAATTTGTACTTAAGTGCTGAAAAGGCAAGTAGAAAAATTCATCTCTTTAGCCCTTGAAATACAGGAGGGTATAAATGGCTGCTACTGAACCCCACTGTGCATTTCACTTCATACAAAAAGGCCCTGAAAGAAGTAGGAATGTAAAACTGCTCCATTAAAGGCATGCCAGAGAAGCAGGGACGACATTGTCTGGGGTAACTTATGGTACACAGATACAATAGTCTTCACTTTAAAATGGATTTGCATTTAAATCCAAATGAATAATGCTATTCATATAAACAAATCTAAGTCGTTTAGGTACACACACATACAGCTTGTGTAATTTCCTTAGAAAAGCATTGCAGATAGAATGGTATGCTACAGAGCAGTCGCACACGCTCAATGCAAAGGGCCGCCTAGAGGACTATGAAGCTTCCCAGTATTGGGCTGTGGAGCAGTGGAACTGAATTCTCTCAAATGATGGAGCTTCATCCAAAACCTCTGGGGTGAGCGGTAGTGGTATTTCAGATCCATAACAAACCCAGTAATATAATCTGATCACACAAATGGTTTTGTGGTTTAATAGAATCAATTCTCACAGTTCCAATATCTAAAGTCTTCACAGTAGAGAAACAAACATTGTATAAACAAACAAACATTTGTTCATACAATACAGAAGTAAACAACCTAGAATTTAAGCTAAGATTAATATAGAAGCACTACTTCAATTTGCTTTCTGCTGGAATACAGACATCAACAAAAACTCACTCACTAAGCAACAAAGTCAATGTTCTGATGTCACACAACTGTAAAGAAGCTGCAATCAGTATGAAAAGATGAAAAACAAACATCCCTGGTTCTCAATTATTTTTCCTCATTATCTGTAGAAGATTTGTCTTTGAAGAAACCTGGTGATAACTCAAAATGAGTATCGTTCCATTTGATTAAATGATCTTTGCCTTAGTAACTATGGCAACCAGACAACCATTCTTGGAAATGAGTGGAGGCAAGGATGGAGAGGTGCTAATTACTATCTCACAACCAAACTTGGATACTGAAATTCAGTTCTCAACAGGCACAGACTGAATAATAAAACAATAAGAGAATCACATATATGTATTTAGTTGAGGTCACCATACATTATTGGTTATATAAGGCAAACAAAAAAGGAAATATGGTGAAATCAATGATTAGCAGTGATCAATACTTTAAATGTTAATTGTTGATTTTCCAGCATCAGTATTAAGTGAGTATGATTACTAAAGAAAACTCAGAATGTTCCTCTTCCAAATGTCAGAGAATAAAGGGAATAATGCAAATCCAGAGTCACACCATGCTCTTAGCATGTGTTTGCATGTCAAATTCCTGGTGTGAACATGCCTCTGTGAGATGTGTGATGTCTGAAATTGTGAAATTTACTGTTTGTCCCTCACAGTGTGTTCGTTTTTCCAAAAAGATCCGTTAGAATGGATCACTGGGTAAGAAGAGACAGGGAGAGCCATTTTTTGTGTGCACGTGCAGGAGGGGGGCAAAACAACTGGATGAGGAACTCACCACTTCCATGACTTGGGCGCTCCACTGAGAGAGCAGCTGCAAACCCTGCAAGGCCAAATCACACAGCTTCTTGTACTCAGAATCAGTCTTCTGTGCGTCCTGGCGCCCGGTGCCCGTCACCACCTAAATACACACAAACACACACACACAGATGAACACAAATGGAATAAGAAGTAAGGAAAGCGTGAAAGGAGAAAAAAAAAAAAAGGTAAGGACTAACACAAAAATCCTTCAAACCCATCACACTCTACCAAGAAAATGTTCCGATTAATGTGCACAAACAGGGACTGGAGCTCATGCAGAAATAGAGGCAAGAATGCAGTTTCTAAGGAGAAACCACATCTCTAGTTCTGGTGGTTCAAGCTGTCAATCAGACACCTTTCACAGCATTGTGTCACAGCCTAGCACTTCACAATGGCAGCGATGGCGCCTATCATTTTTTCTCTTAAACTCTTCAGGAGAGTCCGTCTGTTCTGCCCAGATATGGTACTGTGCTTTACCATCCATTCAGGTACTACACTTTTATTACACGTTCAGTCCTGCATCTTCAAGAAAATCTCTACACTGCCTACCTCATGTTTGCATATTCTGACTTAATTATGATATAGATTTGCTTATATTCTGCAAAGGAAATCTGCACAATTAGGAATGGTCACAATAAGGAATGGATGGGCAGATTTAAAGATTTAAACACAGACCGATGCACGCACAGATCTGTGTATCTGTAACTGTGCAACACTAACTAGGTGGAATTTAGCAGTTGAAGGTAAATTATGGAAATTACTAATTAATCTCCAACCTGCATAATCACCAGGCACATGCAATGTCATTAGCTAATCATTTGGCACACTGTTAATGACAATTTCACTTCCAGCACTGAAGCACAATGAGCTAATTCTTTATTCACAGCAAATGTCCAATCACTTGGAGAAGAAAAAACTATACAGTAGAAGAGATGCCCTGTATTATGAAGAAATGATGCTTGGGCACTCACCTCGCTGTTGCTGTAGCGGGCCAACTCAGAGATGAAACGCATGTGATCATCTCGAATCTGAATCATCTGCTCACAAATATTATACTGAGGACTACTGCCTGCAGACGTACAAGACCATCTAGAAGAGACAGGAAACCAAAATGGAAATCTTTCTTAAATCCTAAAACAATTGAAATTAAGTATTGAGAGAAAAACACTACCCTTTTTAAATAATCATGTTCAAGTAATGCTTTAAATCAGGTAGACTTTAGCCAAACAAATGGCTCAGTTCACATTTAAATCATTTTTAATACCACAGTATAATTTTTTTTTTTACTCACAGCATCACACTAATTTGCTAAATACAAGTTGTTTTGCATTGCATTCATACATTTGTTCATTAAAAAGATCCACTACCTCACCTGGACTTGTTTTCCTCAAAATGAGCACTGGTTTTGATGTAACGGGACAGCTCAATCTGCATGTCTCCAAATAGTGGCACCACCTGCAGTTGCTGTAGTTCAGACATGAACAGTGGGGCAGTCAATTATAATGACGGAGCCATGTTGTTCTTAAAAACCTACATATGATGGTCATGTTGTCATGAACTGCCAAAACAGATTTTAAAACCTATGCATACACGCACCTTGAAAAACTTGTCAATCTTTGTGAGGTTGATCCTTTTCTTTGCATCTAGTTTGTAAATGTTGCTGTTGGCACCATCCATTAAATACAATCCAAATCCCATCACCTGGAGGACAGAGTCACGAAAACAAAACAGCATTATAATCATATTAATAGCTGTGAATGTGTGTGCAAGTGAATGTGGGTCTTACTTTGAGCAGCATGTGTTTCTCACTGGGGGTCAGGTACATCTTGTTCTCATAATAGTCCACGCACAGGTTGACGATGTCAGCCAGCAGCTCCTCATAGCCATTAATAACCTCCAGCTGTTGCTGCAAGGACTGAGACACACAGGAGACCATTTGATGCACTTATACTGCGTTAATTAGTACAGCAACCAGAAACGCTATGTTCTGCCCTGTTGTACCTGAGTGATTTTGTTATGATTGGCCAGAAACATGGACAGATTCTGAGACTCCTGGATGGAGGACGGCTCAGACATTTTCCTCAAGAACTGAGCAGCACTGTTAAACAGAGGAGAAATGAAGAGAGAGCATGATTAAAACAAGTGACACATGCATGTGCACACACATACAGAATGCCAGACAATGAGATTACATTGAATATTATGTATTGTGTCTACACCAGTTATGAATCATATTACATGGTTAAATACTAGTTAGCTTTGACCAAAAACATTTATTAATCAAAACAGCCACAAAAGCACTCTGTGACTGGCCAGCTGTGAAAAAAGACAGGGGAGAGGGAGAGAGAGGAAGAAAGAAAACAGTGACATACAAAAACAAACTGCAAGCAGTTGAATATAGAGAACAGCTTACTGCTCACAAGCACAAGCAATAAGAAACAAACACCTTATTCAGTTTTATGTTTTCAATCATCGAAAACAGCTTCACAATTACTAAAAGGTATAGTATATTTTGTGGTAAGATTTCAAGTGTTCTATATGTTAGTATATTATTTGTATCATGAAGGAGAAATACTCTGCAATCAGGAAAATTTTAAGCAGCAGCTTGACTGCCATCTAGAGGCCAAATATATCAGTAGGCTGTACATAAGACTACTAAAGCACATATGCCAATGCTGGTAGAGACACAGGGGAGGGTGAGAGTGTTGGTATGTATGTGGTTGCATGACAGAAAGAAGACAGAGAGAGTGAGAGTGTGTGTACCGTTTATATGCTGAGTGGTCATTTTTCACACTGCACTTCATGTTCTTAAGTTCATCAAGCACAGCAAACATGTTGATAAACTTTCCCAGTGTGAGCAGGTAGGCCTCCGACACAAAGTCCTTCCTGCGCTCAGCATGACACAGACGGCGCACTTCACCGCAGAAACGATCAATCGCTGTCCTCTGAACAGAGAGAGAGAGAGAGGGGGGGGGGGGGGAAAGAGATAGAAACAGAGACAAAAAAAGACAAAGAGTTCAGATAAAATTAACACGCATCACCTTCCTCTTCAAATACTATTCACATACACATAAAATCACACTTACATATATATTATAAATACACATTTTGTTCTCTCTCTCTCTCAAAACATCAGGACATACCTCTTAATTTAATGCTATATTTGTGATTAATAACACCTAATTTAGAAATATTGCATTATGCCAGCTTTTATTCTTGTCAATTTTTTTATTTTATGTCCACTGTTACAAATCAATACGTAGCATTTCGAGATTAACCTTACTTGTAGCTCGATTCAGACCAAAGCCAAAAATGTTTTAATGTTGCATTTCAGTCTTGGATTTTTGGTTGTTTGGGTAAACAACCAAAAATGAAGTATGTTTCACAAAAATATCTGGTACACTAATCACCAAAATGTATGAATCAGGATGAACAGCTTTGTAGGTTTTATCTATCTCTAGTGACATTTTGAACCAACAAGCCACAAGACACCATGTGATACCACTGACAAAAACTTCATACGCAAATGCTTGTTTGATGCACATCATAGTTCTCACTTGGTCTGCATAACTAAGAACAAAGGGTTCTCTAAGCAGGGTTTGTTTAATAGCACCAAAGCTTTCAAGTGTGAACATAGCCTAAATTTTACAAAATGTTTCCATTTGAATTCTTGAGGTACAAGAAATTCTAAAAGGTCTATCTGCCTGTTTTGGTCGATCCAACTACTGTTTGCCCAAACTAGCAGCCAAGAAGGTCTTAAACATAATAAGCTTTCATCTAATTCTATGTAAAGATGTCTCAGCATCTCGCTCGCTCGCTCACACACACACACGCCAAAAGATCAACACAGCAGCAGAGCGGTTACCTGGAAGTACATGAAGTTCATCAGCTTGGTGACCTCAGGCTCCAGCACCTCCACAGTCTTCTCATAGATCTCCACTCTGTTGGGCTGCTCATTGCACTTAACCTGAGAGACATGCAGAACAGTGGTGTTAACAAGCAGGCAAAGAAAAACCCTTTACAAACGCAACCCAAAGATTTGTGCATGAGCAAGTGATGTGGTGCTCAGCTGGGTGTTTCACCTGTGGGATGGCTCTGGAGCAACTTCTCCATGTATAGAGCATCACAGCGTACTCCTGTCCCTCCTCTAGCATTTCATTCTATACACAAACACGGAGAGTAGCAGATCACACACATCATTCTACCATTCCAATAATAACAAAGCAAATATTCAAATACCATCCAAATGAAAACAAGAAGGGTGGTCAAACATCACTATCATAATGTGCCTTTATATTCAAGGTATTTTCAATCAAAGGACAATTTGATCAGCAGTGCAAAGAGAATACATTCAGAATACTACTTTGGCTCTGTGTGCCCTTTTACATGCTAGACTTAGAATACATGTACATATTTACTGGCAACAGCACAACCCAGTAAATAACTTTAGCTCAGGGTAGTAATTGTCAAAAATAAGAAAAGAGAGTTTGATGCCGAACTCTGGCATACCTTCTGAGGTTAGGTAACATGGATGGTAAAACATGGTAAACACGGTAAAACAGAATGCAATAAACATGTATGTGTGTGTATATGTTAAATTATTTTTTGGTCATATAAACCAGGCCAAACTCAAATACACACCAATTGACTTGCATATTCTTGATGACTCAGGGTTGTGCTTTTACATATGCGTGCCAGTGCAGCAGTATACTCTATATACATGAGGTCCCCACACAAAGTCTTGTTTCAACCCCCTGACAGCAATTAGTCCTCGCTAACACAACACAGAAAAGCACTAAAGCTCACATTCATCACAGCACTATTCAGACCCGGACCCTGAACTTGGCCAGGATTCTCCAATCAGTACAGGGAACAATACACTCCTCTTTCAAGTCCTCTTAGAAGCTTTCATTCCCAACAAGTTCATTTGACCAGGCTGCCAGGGGTTTAGACTCTAAGGACTGGCTGAATGGGCCAGGGTCTGAGGCTGATAAAGCTGAGTGAATCTGCAGAGACTCTGAGAGCAAACTCATTCAGCATGCATGTGAAAAGCAGGACAGAGGGAGTTAGGGAAACTAACCATGTTGGAGTGCACTGTGGCTTGCTCAATGTAGCGGGCGATGCCGGTCACAAAAGCATTGCGATCTTCAAAGTTGGTGTTGAAGTTGGGCTGTTAAAAGAGAAACAAAAACACATCAACATACAAGATATCTGAACTGTCCACTTTATTCCCCCAATTCCATTATAATTTAAGTGCACATTCAGTGGCAATTCCTAGGACCAGAAGAATGTTAAGATTGCTCATGTAATATTTCAAATCCAATATACTAACTGATCTAAAAATACACCTTATAATGCCCTTACAATGTTTTTTTTTAAACCAACAGAGTCTAAAATACTGATGCACTTATTACACACTACAGCTTTACATTACATTCTAAAAAAAATGTATCAGTAATTCCAAATCCATGATGTCTATAGTTCACAATGCAGCAGTGACAGCATCCAGCCTAGCACAAGTTAAAGCTCAGCCCCTACAGAAAACAGTCAAAATAATGGCTGGAGGTGTGTTACCTGGTACACGATTGAAGAAGGCAGAGGTTCGATGCAGGGCTGCTGGTCCGGGAGCGGAAGCTCCTCCAGCAGGTCCACGTTGGACAGAGCATCTTCTAGAGTCACTGTGGCAGTCATGATTCTTTGACAAGAAAAAAAAAAGAAGACTGAATTTACAAAATTATACCTCCCACGCAAAAGCAGGTTTCTAGCCCCACAGGCATTTTCTAAAATAACACTGACTGGGTTTAGAAATCAAAAAAAGTTTAGAAATCAATGGAAAATACCAATAAAAGCAGTTCAATGCTTCAGATCACTCTGTTCATGTAAATATCAGGTGTGAAGGTTAGGACCACACACGAAAAAAAAAAAAAAAACAGGAACTGGTGGTTGTAGGCAGCTAATGTTTTTGCATAGCCACAACTTCCATTAAGCAGTTCCTAAAACTTCTAGAAAAACTTTCTGTACAATAAAGTCAATGACCTTCTATAACAAATACATTTTAATTATTTAAAGCAAAAATAAAATCACTTAATTCTAAACATGTAAGAAATCATATCAATGTGATCAAACATTGATTGGTCAAGAATGATTAATTCAGTGATATTTAATGTACGCATCATTTTATGCATCTTAATTCTTACATGCTGGAAGAATATTTTATTCAATGACAAAAGACAGTAAACTTTAAGCTGACAATTAACATCAATAGAACTAATTATTAGGGGTGTGACGAGATCTCGCGAGATCAGATTTCACGAGATCTCGCGAGACCGTGAATGGCATGATGGAGCGTGAAAAACGGCGAAAATGAAACGGCGAAAAAATGACAGACGAGAAAGACGTTCGTGAAAGTCGTTCGGGTCACGAACGAGAGAGAGAGAGACGTGCGCGCTCCGGAAAAGTCTCTCTCTGTCTCTCGCTCTCTCTCTCTCTCTCTCTCGAGGGAGAAGTAAGGATAGAAGATGCGCCGCGACATTTAAATCGTTGGTGTGGCAACATTTTGGATTCCTTGTGGAA
>JBBPDB010000108.1:13782987-13799266 GCA_037974465.1 Brachypetersius altus | reverse complement strand
GAGAAAAAAAAGTGGACTTCTTAAGAACAGAGGAGAGCGCGCACGTGAGAGAGAGAGAGAGAGAGAGAGAGAGAGAGAGCGAGCGAGCGAGAGCGCGCGCGTGTGCGAGCGAGAGATATAGAGAGAGAGGAACAGAGAGAGTGAGACAAGTTTAAAACGGGCACGATCAGGAAAAGTCACGAACGAGAGAGAGCCAGAGAGAGAGAGAGAGACAGACAAACAGACAGAGAGAGAGAGAGAGAGAGAGAGTAAATCCACGCTAAAATATCAAGGTGAAAGTCATCATAGCTTGCATAGCATAGAGCCAGCTCCCAACCCAACTTTGTAAATCGATTAATGCCGATTTTTTTTAGCACGTGATAAGTGTCTCACATTAACGCAGCATGTTAACGCCAATAACGGCCCACCACTAAAATATCTATATATTAGTGCTGGGCCATTAAAGGCGTGCGTTACAACGCCAAGATTACATACAGCGTTAAAAAAAATTAATCTATGCCCATCTCTCTCTCTCTCTCTATATATATATATATACATATATATATATAAAATCCACAGTGACAGCTAGATCATTTGTAGTGCTGCAGTGTTGACAGTGCCCACCACTGCCCACCAATTACAACAACATTTTAAAAACAATTTTACATGTGCCCAAATGCATTACCTTGACCCAAAATAAATCACTACCCCATACATAAAACAAGTAAATTATCAAACCAAGAACTGAACTCAGGAACTGCATATAGCAAAAATATCATATCACAATATTTTTACAGTTAAATCACTTTCTATTTTATCATGGTATTTATATTAATTTGTAACAATCGATTTTTTTTTTTACTATTTTGCAAGTTACTGAACAGTACAACCAAGCTATTGTTGGTTGAGTGTTGTTTCTATAAGTTGGGCATTAAGCAGATTAGCGAATAGTATGATTTGGAAGAGCATATAACCGCAATAGATAGATGGAGTGTAGTCTATTTAGACAATACTATGATTTCTTTGCTTTGGCAGATCGTCAGCACATAGATCGTCTTCACGATCTCATATCGTCATATCACCCACCCTTAGAACTGCACTAGTGAATAAGAAGCAGAAACAGAAATGACAGCCCAGTATAAAAATATTACACTCATGGGAAAAACTCCCACAGAGGAAACATGAGAGAATTGATAAAGCTCAGCTCTGACCTTGTGTGCAGGCCTCTGTCCCGACATGCCTCTGTACAGAGATAAAGCATGTGAGGGTATGTGAGACTCAAATGCCTAAAAATTCTTCATAATTTAACAAGAGTTGATTCTTCCAAGGCTGCCTGTGAACTGTCATGACATGCTCAATATTTTCACACTATAAAATGTAATTGCCTCTCAATAAGACTTTGTGTATATTGTGGTATCGTCAGTATTTAAAAACAACTTTTCTTTATAAAGACAGCATTAATGTGTCAGTGCAGCTAAGTGTAGTGTTTAAAATGTTGAATACACTATGGCACCACTGTTCCAGCTTAACATGTAGCAAATACGATGCACTAAATTGGTGTATATTAGTACATTTTAAATGTACTGAATCATCATGTTTTGTTTATTGCATAAATTCCACAACCAGTGATTAATGGTGTGACATTTAGCCTACCACTAACATCAGCTAACTTCAACTGTATGTCTCCTGACTGCTGGAGAACCCAGCAGTAGAGAGATAAGAGACCATGCGGTAAGTGATGGAGTATCTAAACCTAAATCAGATGTTTCCGCTGGGTGGGGCCGAATTGGGCCGAGAGCTCCTCCCAAAAGGGAAATCCTTTCATGTTGATAGTTCACACTGCACAAATCTAAGTCCCATTTCTTACATGTACACACACCATCTACATAAACTGCAAGAGCATTTCCTTCATCAAGAAGGCATTTTCACACCTCCCTCCCACGTGTGCGCACACACACACAGCAACACGAAGTGCCAACCTCTTGAATGCACAGATACAGTTCAGACACAGACTCTAGAAGTGTGAACGTTGCTAAACTGTGAAAACAGCTGAAGATGGTACATAATGATTTCACCCTTGCCCAACAAACTTCCTCAACCTCCTCTTCTTCTAGGCTACAAGATCAGACTGTCTTGATCTAGTGCCTTGGTGAGGAATGTGCTGAATACGCCCAAACATCTGCAGGCCTTCTGACAGAACAATCAACTGCTACAGTCGTTCCCCAGTAGTGGCCATTTTTTGACACACCTGAACACACCACACCACACCGTATGTACAATATGAAATTCTTTCTCTGCAATTAATCCATTCACAAAGTGAAGCAGTGGGCAGCCACTGACACCATGCCCAGGGAGCAGTGTGTAAGGGCAGTACCTTGCTTAAGGGTACCCCAGTGGTGCCACAGACAGTCCTGGGATTCAAACCTGGACTTCTGATCACAGGGGCAACTCCCTAATAACCAGGCCACCAGCTGCCCAAAAAGTGGGCTGACACTAACAACCAAAAGCCTTAGTGTTCATATTCAAACATTTGTGTTCAACACAAACATTTTAAAAATGTAGAAATGGAGACTGCGCTAACATGACTGCAGTGAAATCGAAGATTTATTGGCATAGGACTACAAAAGCAGCAAAACTAATACAATGCAGACATTTGGTACAGTAGAACAGTGCTGCCTAAACAATATCCTCTTCCAGAATATTACAAATGTATGATCAAATATCAGAATGAAAATAGCAGTACATTTTAATCTAGAGATAATATGTGAAGATACTAATAAATATTCAAAATATGATACATGAACAGATTTTGACTGAGATTTTAATGGAGTAACCACCATGAAAGAATAGTACTAGGTGAATTCTACAGAAATCTTTTTAAAAATCGCAATATCTGCAATTACTATAGTTTATAAAAATTTTATAAATTACTTTAAGAGGCAAAACTGTTCAGATTACCACAGAACTATTACACAGAACTGCTAGTTTCTGAGTTTCTTTTTCAATGCAAAGTGAATACATGCTGGAGAATTTTATAGAAGTTTTTTTATGTACTGTATTGTGATCAACAAATAATTAAAGTTTTACCAAACAAAAGTCATCTTCACCGCTGAGTTTACTGAACCCAGGCCTGCAGAAGTCACGTGTCGAATATGATTAACTCAGCAGACACAACACTTCTGCTCTGGCTTGTAAGAGACACGGGGGGTGAACACTTTAGAGCTGCTTTCTAACTCCCAAACAGCCAGTCCGAGTTAATTACCAGTTCAGGAAGTGCTTCGAATAAGCCTGTTCGGTTTTCTTTATCATGGATTAAGTCTGAAGTGGATTATTGTCATTAAGAAGCACCAAAACGACTTTACACTAACATCGACCCCCAACATATTGGCCCAATACTTCATGCTTGATAAGTTTAGCAAATACACCCAGTAAAACAAACACCAGTATCGAAAACAAACGACAGAAAGTCATTTTTGTCGCTTAGTCGTGAATGTCACAGAGCGCGGTTTTCCTCTTTTTCCTCCTTTCTGTGGTTGGTCCCTGCTCCGAGCGGAACACCTCTCTTCCACCTGGCCCCACTGTGCCCCACCAACCCGGACAGAGGCCTAACCCAGCCAGTCTGGAGAAAAACGACCACCCTGTCCTAATTAAAGCGAGCCACACTGCTTTCTTCATCCCATAAAAGAGACTTTCGACTGCCTCGCCGTGTCACAAGTGCCAGAAACGATTTTGCTAAAGCGTGAGAGAGAAACACGGGCACAAAAAAAGCCAACACCCAAAGACGTGGAAGAAAAGTTTTGTTGAGCCAGACGCTAGCCAGGCTACCCACCCTTACTTTCGCTTCTCCAGGGATAAACAGCTCCGCTCGGCTCATTTAAAGCTCCATTTGCAGAAGGCAGCGCGAATATATCACAGCTCTGTTCTCTCCGTGTTGCTCTCCGTCCCAGTTCGCTGTATTTTCAGTGAAACTCTTCGTGCCGAGCTGAAATCCTGCCTCTGGCCCGGAGTGCTCGCAGGCAGCCGTCCAGCTCTCAGTGGGAGTTCCCGTTCCTCCACTACAGGAAAACTCAACAGGAAAGTCCACACACACACGCTCCCAGCCCGGCCACCAGGGGGCGCTCCACCACCACCTCCACAGTGGGGTAACGCCACTGGCACACACTACTTTTAATTGTATATTATTCTACAGTGAAGTGTAAAGTGGCCCCAATTGTGACACATGAGCACAGCACACACACATACCTTCTCTGCATTTAACCAATTTTAATTGCTTTGTTATGTACAATATATAATGTCCACATTAATATGAGTAATGTAACAACACATATATGCATAAACAAACTACTATACTTTTACAATGGCTATCTATCTACGTGTGCAATATCACTAATTATGTCAATATTGCTTATATACTACGGATTTCTGCGAAGTCTACTTAGTGCAGTAATGTACTGCTAAATACCATCTGTGTCATTAGTAATTCACCTAACAGTAAGTTACTTATCTATAGTATTTATACCCAACATTTGGGTGTACAGCATAGTGTATTTTCATATTGGGTTTTTTCCTATATAAATATATTTAGATTTATTTAGATCTTATAAAACTTTCCCCCAGGCTCAGTAAAGTTTTCCGATTCTTTCTGATTTACTAAGTGAGGGGACGGTACCTTGCCCTGGGGCACCTCAGTGGCGTTACTAGCATTCCTGGGATTCAAACCCACAACCTTCTGATCAAAGGGCAATGCCCTAAACACTAGGCCACCAGCGACCCTACTATAAACATAAACTTAACTAGTACTACAGAAATATTAATTTCTGAAGTGAAGTGACCATTTGTCATACGTGAACACACCGCAGCACGAAATTCTTCCTCTGCATTTAACCCATTCACCAAGTGAAGCAGGGGGCAGCCAGGAACACGGCGCCCGGGGAGCAGTGCGTGGGGACGGTACCTTGCTCAGGGTACCTCAGCGGTGCCTAGCGGTCTTGGGGATCCAACCCGGCCTTAACCACTAGGCCACCCAACTGCCCCTGAAATATTAACAGGGAATTATTAGAGAGGGTTGACTCTTTCAAAGACAAGGGTAACATTAAACTAACAACTTACACCCCAAATCACACACAATTTATTATATTCTGCATATTCTCTGTCCTCCTTCTGATTTTATTTTCTGTCTGCATTTCTGCACACGTAGTCACTCCACTGGTCGAATCTGTCATATGTTGTTTATTTAAATATCAACTGCATTAAATGTTCTCGTGTTTTTCTTGCACTCTGTGTATATTGTCCTGTCTACACGTATATGGTCTTGTGTTGCACCATGTTGTTTCATTTCACACTGTACTGTGTATTTGGCTGAAATGACACACTAACCGTCCTTGAAAACCATTTTGGCCACAGTTGAGAGCAGAAGTTTAAAGATTAGAAGCAACATGCAACTTTATCTGAACCTGCCCTATATCTGATGGCTGATGCCCAAATGTTCCTCTTTTGCACATGTGGTGTACAAGTCAGGTGCAGAAGTCACTGGGTCATACAGCAGTTTGGAGATTTCTCTGTGCGCACACACCTGGTTCTATTGAGTGTTTGAAAGGGGGACTGCTAAACTATGCTGGACACTGATGTTTCAGGATCAGAAGTGGGCTTAATCCGGCTTAATTTACAGGGCAGGGCTAATCAGCTCTGTTTATAGAGCCAGTGTTTGGAACTGGCCTGCAGGCTCTGCACATGCTATACACACCAAGATGATGATGAAGTCATTGAGTGAAAACCACAAGCACACCATTTCTTTTTTTGTTACTTTGCTTTCTTTTTGTGTTACTCTGCTGAAAAATAGACAAGAGTTGCAGAACAGAGACATGAATATGACAGACTGAGTTACAGCTCATTTATTGTGCAGAAATGCCCACTGAATGAAGAAAAATACATTTTATCCAACAATAACAATACATACAAGCAAAGAATCAGCTGATACACACATATACAGGCATTTTCTACCCATCGGTTTGAACCAGCCCTACTTGAAGAGCTCAGACACACTCGCAACCAGTAGCTAAATATTCTTCATCCAGACACTTGACACACTGCAGAGAAACATGGGGGTGTCTTTAACAACTTTGAGGATCCATTCAAAGGCGTTAATGTAAAAGTTGAACTGAAGCTTTCGACCTCGAGTCAAAAACCTCAAAAGCATAACAACAATGTTCTGGTAATATCAATGCTTCACATAGTCTGCCCCTACACACACACACACACAAAGAAACAGCACCGCCACACTGAAGAAGTGCTGGTGTATGAAAATGTCTGTCCTTCTTGTGCTGACAGAAGACATCCTGGTAGAGACAAACAGTGCAGAAGTAATTATATAGCAAGGCTCTCAACAGGCGACCCTGTGTGTTGTGCTGGTAGTTGAAAATTGTCTAACACTGCTCAAAACCAGCCATCAGAGAAAGAGCAAGGGACTCCACTAGAAGGTAAAAAAAAAGAACATACAGTGTTAACAAGCAGCAATATAGTGTATACAGTTAATGTAAACACAGGGGGAAAAAATTAAGCAAGAGAGGAAGCAGTTAGATTCAGTAACCCAGCAGCAGACTCACAATGAGGAAATGATCCCCTGCAGACAGCCTTATTCAGAATGGTGACCAGGAACATGTGACAATTCTTAAAATCGGACTCCATTTTGTCAATAGATTCAATTCTGCAAGACAAATAAGATGCATTATGAACCACTGAAAATCTCCAGAAAAATCTAAAAACAGGCCAGGTTAATAGATAAATGAATGTGTGCAAAATGGCTACATACATGTGATTACACATTTTAGGCCATTGACATTTCAGATTATTGGGGGAAAAAAAAGACAGAAGTTTCATTCTAAATAAATATAACTTACTTCCATGCTCCAAAGCCTGCCTGCCATCGGTCAGAAAAGATGAGAACCAAATTAAGGACCTTCATGATGGCCTCTTTGACAAAACTGACCTGCAAGGACAGGGGAACCTTGATTCTGTGTTTACATTCAAGTAATATTAACAGAACCGAGAGGAAGCAATTGGATCTTACTGCATTTTTATTGGGGCACTTAAAATAGACACAAACTCCTCTGAGTCACTGCCCCAAGATGCAAAGTGACAGGATGTGTGTGTGTGTGTGTATGTGTGTGTGTGTGTGAGAGAGAGAGAGAGAGAAAGAGAGAACGTGAGTTTGTGCATGTGTGTGTGTGGTCTTGTTTTTAGCTCTTTTTGGGGAGTAAATGTCCTTATAATAATAGGAATACCAGAAAATCTGTAGAATTTGGGACCACAGATAGAAGGTCCACACAAACAAGCTTGCTTTTTCACCACAAGTCCTGTTTTGGGAGAAAATTGCCTTTTGTTTACTGGGGTTAAAATAAGGTTTAGGTGTAGGATTATTCAGATACATTGTTACATGTGACAACTGCATGTCCTTGGAGCAGTGCACCGTCAGTAAAAGTTTGTGTATGAGTGTGCGTGAGATTGTAAACATAAAAGTAAACATAAAAAATGCAGAAGTGGTGTCATTTCTTTGGTCATCTACAGGAATACTTTTTTTAAACACTGCAACAGTATTATACAAGTTATCATAAATTTAGAACTACCTTCTCCCGTAGGAGGCAGCGGTCATGGATGGTAGACAGATATCTGTAATGGATTTTTATGAGCTGGTCTAGGTCTTTTGCCTCTTGCACTTGGTGCTGAAATTCCAGGCCTGTGCTGTGTAGAATCTGGAACCAGAAAGGCCAAGGCAATGCCATAGAAATTCATCTGATAACACCCAGTATTCTCAATGCAATCCTTATTTTACAAGAAACACAAATCTGGCTAGTACAAGAATACAACTGCATACAACTTTCACAATCCCATTTAAACAGGAAACACGCACCCTGGTCATTATGTAGTTGTGTAGACTGTTAACAAAATGCATTAGCTTGACCCTCAGTAGAAACATCCTATGGATCTGCTGGTTTATGGGTTCTTTGGCTGTGTAATCCTCCGCATGGCCTCTTTCTTGCCTCTTAGCAGCTGCCGTCAAATCTGTGGAGAAATAACATTTTTAGCAGGCAGAAATTCAGGTGACCCAATTCAACTCAGTTTGATCTATCTTCGTACAACTTTACCAAATTAACTTATAAGGCTGTTTCTCAAAGCTGCATTTGTCTTTTAAACATAATATCTTAAGCAGAGTAATACGAAAAATAAATAAAATGGATGGAGACTACTGCATCATCCTGACTTACCAGTAAATCGCAATGTATCCAGACTGTATTTGGCCCATTTAATTTGTAGAAGAAGCAGAAAAACCTGATTGTAGATTTTCTGACACTCAGAACTAATCACGATATCCACAGGCCATGGAACCTGGTAAGCAAAGGTTAATTAGACAAAAATCGGGTATTACTAATTTAAAATGATATTAATATCAAAATTGATTTTAAAACGTTATTTTAGATACTATCAGTATCAACAAATCTTAAATAAACAGAAATAAGCAAACCAAAAAAACAACCATCTTGTTACCTTATAACTCAACGTAAGACCATCCAGGTTATTGATCGGTTGTTTTTTCCTTGTGGGATCGATTGTCTCCAGAAAGATTGATAATCTAAGAAATGAATCAAGAACGCACCAGTCAGGCAAACATTAAAACAGCAAAAACTAAAAGAACCTGTAAACTGCTGAGAACGCTACAGTCAAAACCTGTTGCTGTCCTCCGGATGGCGCTGTCCTACAGCCTCCTGCAGCTGAACGTTGAGGAAAGCCAGCTGCTGCCAGCTCTCCTTTTCCAGTACCTTGTCAAAGATGGCTGTGTAGAAGTCATACATAGTGTCACCAGCCTCCAAGAGAAAATAGTTTCTCATAGCCTGAAGGTATCCTAGTAGCCTGAAAGAAGAAATTAAACTGGTCAGTCAAGGCATGAAACTGCTCAGCAAGAGCTTTCAAAAATAACCACAATGTGAACACAGCAAGACAGGGCCAATGTTTTGAATACTAATAGAACAATTTGTATAGACTGTTTTCAAAACAGACCCCTAAAGTCTCCTTTTTCACCTGTAGTCCTTCTTCAGGGTTCTCATGAGGTTACCACAGCATTCAATGTATCTCCTCTCAATGTGCGGATACAGACAGGAGCGCAGCGTCAGCTCAAACGTCTGACACGTCACTGACTCAGCTGAGCGGTCCACAATCACATCGCCACCCGAGAACTTCTCATGAAAGTCCTTCTGTTCCAAATACAACCTGAAAATGGTTTGAAGACAATTTATTAGGATCTTTGAAGAAACACAAACTAATCTTATCTTATTTGTCTTCATCCTTATATTAGAGCTGCTGCTTCTTTGTTTAATACATGAGAGCATGTTTCAACTGTGAGAATGTTTTGAATTTGAATTCTGTTGTGCAAATGGTCGTAACCTCCAGGTGTTACTTTGGTTGATTAGATCACCTCGCAAAGTTGATGGCCAGCAGGGGGTCGTGGATGTCATCCATTTCCAGATGACGTGCCACGATGGACTGCATTTTAATAAGGCTCCTCTTGGTGGCTTGTTGCTCGGTTACTGTATCCGTGGGTGACTCCTCTCCACGGCGCAGACGAGTCTGCACTGACTCCAGAAAGAGAGTATACAGACTTTTCCTTTCAGCATCTGAGAGAGAAACCACAAACACAGATACACAAGAATTAATCGTACGTATTTTTGGCTTAAAACGAAAATGAATCGTTTTAAATGAAAGCACTTCACTTCAGATGTGCACCTAAAAGTAGGCAATTACGCTTAAACTACCTAAAAAGGACAACAGCTTGTGAGGTGTGTTATTTCAGGGTAGCTTCAGAGCTGCAAAAAATATCTTGGAAAATGAAACCATCTTATTTTGGCTATATAAAACTATTCAATTATTTCTATTTTTTTTTATTTTGTCAGTAATTTTGTCTACTGAAAGTCACTTATAGTTTTGGCAGAGAAATGTGCTTGCGCCAAGCTTTCTAAAACAATTTCATATTTATTTGTTAGAACAGAATACGGCAGTGGGCTGGCGTCTGTTGACCCCGGGACAGGCTCCGGTTACCATCTACCCTAGTAAGGATTAAGCAGTTACAGAAAACGAATGAAGTAATGAATGAACAACAACACACACAATAATTCTTAATTCATTTTTCATCTCACTTTTAACTGTAATGTTCTAAAATAAACCAAAGTGATAAGAACTATGTAAATACATTTAAGATCATTCCACTTGCCGAGATGTTTTGTAGTGCAGAATTATATCCGATTAACTAACCCCCTCCATATATATCTGATTTAGATTTTCTATGGATATCAGACCAGTACAGACACACTGTATTTGATCAGCATCATCTTTTTGTAACATATATCAAAGTTGAACAATAAATTAACCAAATTAGCTTTATCCATTTTATTGCTGTCTTGGCTCCTATGAGGATAAGCTGACCTTCAGTCCAAAGTGAGACTTGCACAAAAGAAACCACGTCTCCAGTTGGGTCTCACGTCTGGGCTAACTATGAAATTCTGCTCTGTGAAACTGACTGAATAATTACCATGTTTATACCAAAGTGCATGCAGTCTATGAAAAATGTGTGATTATGGCAAAACTTACAAACTTTACATTGCCTATAAACCAAACCCTGACCTCTAGAAGAGCCGTCAGCCTGCTCAGTCTCCTTGCAGTCCAGGTTCTTCAGGAGCTGCATGGACTTTCCTGCCATGATGATCTGCTTGAGGACAGGTTTGAGGAAGGACACCATGGTGTGCTGTCTGCTGCTGGAGCCCTGCTCTCCTCCAGAGCTTCCACTGGCAGCATCACTCAGTCTCTCCTCGCTGTCCACTGCCTCAGACACGCTGTACAGGGTATAGGTGGCGTACCAGAAGTCCCTGTGGTTCACAGGTACGTCCTTGTTCCTAACGGACACATTCAAAACATATATCGTTTTGTTTACTATGGGATCATTAATTACTTGCTAACAGCTAATGCATTTCTAAGAAGTAGAATTTAAAATAAAGGGTTATCAAATATTACTTTCCCCCCAAAGTGGTGCTTTGAGGCATTATAATTTCACAGTATGAAATAATGTCAAGACATGCAATCACTGATGCTTCCATTCATTACCTCTGGATTATAAACTCTTTGGCTGGGTCGAACAAGTGACCGTGAACAATCCATTCATCCACAATCTCAAGATATGGCCTGACTGTTTCAACCCAGAGTGAGAAGAGAAGCGCCACCTGGTGGGAGAAAGGGGAATTGGGCATCAACTAGAGCAAGCAAAGCACTAAACCATGGAGGGAAAGGGGCCCAAAGCTTAAGGCTGCCTCACTCAGCATAAGGCTGTCTCACATATCCATATGCCAGCACAGGGCACCGGAAACTAGATTTAAGTACATTCGATAACATCAAGTTCAATTACGCTGCCCATTAACAGACTGAGAAAGAAAGAGTTAGTTGCACAAACTTACCGATTGCTCAGAAGCTTCACCCACACTGTCATACTCAATGATGGCCTTGTAGAGGGTGTTGAGTAAGTGTGAGGCTCGTACCACGTTTGGCGTGCCTGCGGGGACCTCAGCCACCCCGGTGCAGAAAACCCTATGCAACACAGTGATCTGAGCCAGATGAGGACTAAGCCTCTCCAGCACACCAGCCAGAGTCACCGTCTCATCTACACACAGAACAGAAAACACCAGTCAATACATAACATTTTAAATGGACCCTTGACATCATAATGTTGCACACTATTCATACAAATAAAAAAATAAAGAAAAATACTAAGTACCTTTGCCAATGATGTCTCTCTCAATAGCAGTGAGCTCCTCTTTAAAACTGCTAAAGTATTTGTACAGTGCCCACACAAAGGCTTGGTAGGTTCTGAACGGGGGCTCTGAACTCTTCTTTGACGAGGAGGAGGAGGAGTTGAGTCCAGGAGGACATGGCTCTGCACTGTGACCCGTCACCTCATCAATGAACCTCTGGAGACGGAACACCGCCTGGCCATATGCTGCTATGTGCTCCAACACTGAGTGCAGGCAATTCTATACCAGAGACAGAGACAGGATCACATACATGTTTGTTATTAACACAAACCAGAGGCACTTTCACTTCATTTCTGTAAATCCTTCACCAAAGACCATAACTGTGAATAGATATGAAGGAGAGGAGACATTCATATCCATTCTGTAGAAGAGTGGTCCCCAACCTTTATTTCGTCACGGACCGGTTTAATATCAGAAACTATTTTCACAGCCTTTAAGGAGTGGCAGATAAATATACGAATACATCTGTATATAAATAAATGATAGGCATAAAAATGGGGATATTTTAAAAATATAACACGGGTAACATCTACCCGGCCCAGGGTTTGGGGACCACTGCTGTAGAAGACAGAAATCCTAAATGCCCTTTTTTATAACTAAAAAAAGAAAAGAACTAAATCGGAACATAATGCACGAGAACCAGCTTTTGCTTACATTGGTCAAGTGGGTGACGACTACATCATTCCTCACGCTTACTTTCCCATCATGGTGTTGAAATATGAAAAGTCTCTTCACTCCTGACAAAAGCCTGAAAACAAAACAATACAGAAGGTTGTAGCAGCATTCTCATTTAATCTTGTGCTTAGTACGAAAAAAGGAGAGGAAGACCATTCAGAAACCGCCACGTTTGGAATTTGCAACCGTGGAAATCATTATGCATTTGCCAATTCAGTCACTATGTAATAAATAATATCCTTCCTACCTTTTTCTTTATTGATTTTATTGATCTCAGAAGAAAATGCTCAATGTACTGAATTAATTGTTTTTATGGGCTGAAATAATTGCTTTCATGTGCTGAATGCAACAAAATGAAACACTACTGTTTCCTGTTGTATCAAACTTCCTAAATCTTACCATAACGTCTCCCGAATCACTTGTGTTTCAGTAACAAAAGCTTTCTCCTCAGGCAGGTAGAGAGGGTCAGTGTTATAGAGATGCTGATCCCTACAGAGAGAAGAAATTCTTCAGTATAGCAACATTGATCTGACACACAGATATTTTCATTATGTAAAGCAACTTACATGTTTTTTTCACTGTATTCCTTATTAGACTGAATTCAAAATGCAGGTTTAATTAATTTACAATTTTTAATCCAGTAAACAGTTATTTCTCCAAGTGTAAAACTAAAGTTCCCATGGAGAAGGAAAAAGCCATATCCAGAAAAAGATAAAAAGGCATTCAATTGTTTCATGCACTTTAAATATTCCACCACACCATGGTGGATCAAATCGAAATCTAAAGTCAAAGAAGTTCATTAAAACTGAAATAATGTTAGATCACCGGATGGTCAGATTTTGTCTCACCAGACATTAAAGAGGTTCGAGTGAAGATGGAGGCTGTGTGGAAAGCGGGACGAATGCGGAACCCAGTATGGCCTCACAACATGCAGCTCCAGCCACGCCCGGGAATCTGGTTCACCCACTAAATAAAAAGGTAAGTGAATGTTCAACATGTGTTAAAAAAATCACTGAAATGATCATTTAATATAAATTTTCAAGTTCTGCCTTGAAGCTTAATTGTGCAAAGATGCATTTTATGTAATGTTAATAAGAAGCATCCACTGTTCTTGCTAGTTTTACGAGTCGTGCCGTACCGTTCCAAGTGACCTGTACTGTCTTATCGTTCCGTTCCTGGTCCTCCTGTGGTGTTCTGTCCAGCTGTATCCCAGAATCCTCTCGGCTGATGAGCTGCTGACTTTCTTCTTCCTCACTTTCATCTTCTGACCACTCCTGGAAAACAACAGAATGCGTTTAGAGAAACTCTCATGAAGCCAGCACAATTTAAAGGCCTGAGGTAGCCCAAGTAACTGCAATTCTACTTTTATGTTTGAAAAACACGAGACGCAGAGTGCGCCATTGACCAAATCGCTGGATTGATAAGAAAAGGGAGCAAATTAGGAGGGCGTCTCCACATAATATAATGGTTCTGGCACCCACGCATACAAGGCATCTCAAGCCACAATTACAACCTAGAAATAACAATAGGATAACAGCCCTTCACACTATTTCTCCAATACTTTAAGTGACAAGTTGGTCACAGGTAGACATGCTCAGTTTGCTCTTCCATTATACAGAGCACCTGTGGCGATTAGTAAGCATGCATTTCTTTCAACGTGTTATTTTTTCTGTGATTAATTGATCAAAATGAACATGTTAATTTGACACTGCTAATAATCATACATTGCGACATATCAGTACTTAATTTTACGCAATGTTTAACTCCTACTTACCGGAGTGTCTGGAAAGGGGCCTGTGTCAATGTCTTCTCCTTCGATTAAATACTTAGCCCAGTCAAAGGTGTCTTGTTTTTCTGTATAGAGAGAGCACATGCATCTATGCTTTTGGTCCAAAGCTGTCTGTGCAATGTAAGTGCAAAAAAAATAAACAAAAAAAACCTGACCTGATTCTTTCAACCTGGGCCTTTCACTGTAATTAGTGTTACATGGGGAATCAGACATGAAGAGTAACAAAGCCAGCACACCATGGTGGATATCACTCTATAAGAAGCAAGAAAAATGACTACATTTAGTACATTTGGTACTTGCTGTATTAATGCCCGAGTGGACAGTATGATTCAGTGTCTCACCCTGGTACCCTCAGTATTAGGAAGTGGTGAGTTCAGGAATTCCTCCGTCAGTCGCATCCAGCTCTCTGCCTTACTCAGGTCAGAGTGCACCATGAGCTTCTCATGGATCCTGATGATCATGAAAGGAGACCCAGATGTACATTTTAGAATTTAGAAAACTGATGTTTGCAGATTTATGGAGCATAGATTAAATCACATTCTCACCCATTAATTGAGCGCCGTACTTTGTGGCTGCTGACATCTAGGAAATGGTGAAACCTACCAAGTGTGAGAAGGGGAAACATGTTATTTCTTTTAAATATTAAACTCTGCAGCTCCTAAATCTGACACTGTAATTTAATAATATGCAACTGCAAATAAATTAATAAATGTATGTACACTGTATGGACAAAAGTAAAGGGGCACATCTCTTATTTACAGAATTCAGGTGGCCCTTTTCTCCCAGTGAAGGGTAATCTTAATGCTTCAGCATACCAAGACATTCTGCTTCCAACTTTGTGTACACAGTTTGGGGAAGAACCTTTTCTATTCCAGCATGACTGTGCCCAGGTACACAAAGTAAGCGCCAGAAATACACGGTTGGGTGAGTCTTAAATGAACTTGAACTTGAAATGAACTAACATTTACGGCATTTAGCTGACGCTCTTGTCCAGAGCAACGTACCATCAGTGTACATCAGTGAACTTGACTGGCCCGCACAGAGCCCTGACCTCAAACCCATTCAACACCTTTGGGCTGAACTGGAACAGAGATAGCGAGCCAGGCCTTCTCATACAACATTAGTGGCAGACCTTTACAGAACGACTGGGCAAAAAATTCCCACAGAAACACTCAAAAAACTTAGGTATAAGAAATCCTGGTGTAATAAAACATGATGCAGGTGCACCTGTATCAAACAAAACAAAAAAAAAACAAATGTACCTCATGTACCTCAGTTTACAGTAGACTCACCTGAAATTTGACCAGGCGAATTTGAGAGCCATTTGGAAGTTCTGGTCCTCTTCATCTTCAATGCCAGTCAAATGTGCTACGAGCTTCTTCACCTCTTGGTCGAGGTCTTTCTCGAATTTAGTCCAGTGAGCCATCCTGCAGTTTCTCAGACACTTTACAAACGCCTCGATATACAAAAAAAGAAAAACACTACAAAATACCTCCACGGCCCTCAATGAGGCATCATTTCTGCACATACGACATTCACACAGGGAGATTTTAGGAGATCCGAGATGTAGCTGCTCGCCTGCAAATCCAGCATTGCAGGTTTACTAAACATTTAGCGTCAATATAATTAGTTTCAGTCATCCAGCTCTGTCCATCTATCTGCTTTCAGAAATCTATCTGCTTTCACAGCAAATGGGAAATGCAGCCTCTTCACAGTAAGTCAGTAACAGAAAGCTTATATTAACATTATTTGACGCTCCATCGACCAAACCCCTTCTCCCTTCTTGCCGCTCAGCTTGTTGTGACGTTTCTTCTGCAGTTTAACGCCAACACTCAAATCCTCTCAACTCTTAATCTCCCCCTACCAGCCTGGATACGCACTGCAGGACTGCACTGTAATACACTATGCAAACAAACAGCAGCGGTTACAGCATTTAGTGTCCTGTACTGTTACGTTCTTACATGACAGTGGCATGCACGTAAGACGGTGT
>JBBPDB010000108.1:13747656-13774556 GCA_037974465.1 Brachypetersius altus | reverse complement strand
TCCTCACAGTGGTTTGGCCCACTGCCTGTTCCCCCTCCCCTTCCTCACAGTGGTTTGGCCCACTGCCTGTTCCCCCTTCCCTTTCTCAAAGTGGTTTGGCCCATGGCCTGTTCCCCCTCCCCTTCCTCACAGTGGTTTGGCCCACTGCTTGTTCCCCCTCCCCTTCCTCACAGTGGTTTGGCCCACCTACTCTCTGCACACAGGAGTTAGGTTTGTGGCTGCGGTTTAATTAATGTGTAACTCCAGTAAGTCCGGTATTTTATTCACTTTAAATAAAGCGATTCTTTTTAATGTAGTTGATGCAGTCTCATTCATGAATTAGTTGCGACAAAAATTCTGATTACTGATGTAATTTTCCATGAATCTGCTATATTAGCGATTAAAATATTACTGATCTAGTTAACATTAGCTTGTTTACAATAGCTTGTTGCATAGTGCACTGCAACTAACGCGCCATGCACTGTTTTATTTGTGACGACTTGGCATAATGTTAACATTAACGAACACAATTAGCATATTGTTTAGCTGTGCATTTTACTAAATGAGCACCGCGCTACGTCCGAACTGACTCCACTGTATTTTTTTGTATAATCAATTTCTATTCTGTTCTTAAGTGTGTTTATTCATTTTAAATAAAAATGTAAACCTTTTTTAATTCCTTGTTTTCATTTATAAGTACAATTTGACTGAATTATTTGTGTCCCCTTCAAAAATTGCTCATGAGAAATTTTTGATTTATTGTCCCCCTCTAATGTTAAATGAAATTCACGCCCATGACTGAAGCCCATGTGATCATTTTACCAACTCTTTTTTTCTAGCAGGAGTAGAATTACACCCATTTTGGTGGGGAGGAGCTTCTATTAATACCACCATCTCTTCGTCACTGAACTTTTCTCAAACTTTTTGAGGACAATACAAGAGACTCATAAGCGCAGTTAATGGTTGAGGCAGTTTGACTGATATAGTCTTAGTAAATGTGAACATTATATTCAGAGCGCAGATGGTCATAGCGCATCCCACATTGTACCCACGCTACTACTGAACTCTTACACAGACATCTGCTGAACTTAGCTAAGCTAATCACATTGACTTTCACCTTTTATTGGCTTGTAAACAGCAAGATGGGGTGAGTTAAGTTAGACAAATTCACTAAATTATGTTTAAAGAGGAACAAATTTGTCTTTGCTGTTGAACGCCGCAATGCTTTTCCTAGTCAAGTAAAAAAAAACCTTCACGTATTAATGAGTTTTTAAACAATGCTGTCATAGGGAAACCTGTTCAGTGTTGTTTTTTTTTTACCCCATGTGAAACCTCAGCTAATCTTTGCATTGTGCACACACTTCAAGATGAACGGTTCAGCAGAAATTTGGAAAAGAAAACCATTCAAGTAACACTAACAGATGTCAGGTAAAGGACCTATCAAGCTACCAATTCAGAGCTACAACAGAGGCAGAAAGTGCCAGAGAGACTTACGAAGGAGATTTCCCTGTGGAATTTGCCCTCCAAGCTGCTGACACTCTTGAAGGTTGTCACATAAAACCCCACTCGACTGCAAAGACAAGAGGAGAAACGTATTAAAACACATAAAGGAACAAACACCAGTTTTAGACTCTTTTACTCCACTTTGATGATTTTATTAATATGCTCTGAGTTCTAACTGTTAATGGAATAATAGGCCTTCAGTTTAAGGCATTAACCATTGAGTGTAAGGGTAACAGGAGATAAAGCTGATGCCCTCAAACTTCCCTCAGCCTCCCTGCACCCCCCACAAGCCTGCTCCCCCGTTATCTCCAGGTCTAAGCAGGGCTGAGCAGTGCTAGAGGCACCGTGAGGTCACACATGATTGGACGGATTATGTAAGCTGGCTGCTGCTCCTTTAGTGAGCAGCCAGACGTGATCAGCTCTGCAATGTGCTCTGTGTTTGATTGACACAAATGCTGCAATTACCAAAGCACATCATCGCATTACACATACTTCCTATTGCACATAAAGATTACAGGCAAACACATTACTATATCAGTAGATGATAGCGGTGTAACGGTACACAGATGTCACGGTTCGGTACGTACCTCGGTTTTGGGGTCAAGGTTCGGTACGGTTCAAGATACAGCAAAGTTGCAAGATACAAAAGTTCTAAAGAAAGAGACTTGGTTTGTTTTCGTTTATTTTAAATGAACAGCAGTTTATTAACCAGTAAACACACACTCTTGCTTATATTTTTTTATGTATGTGTAAGTGCTACGCCAGTAGGTGGCACTATTGCAACACACTACGACCCAGGTTTATGATTTACTTGCGCTTTTTGGTCCCTCTGTGATTCCGTATTACTTCAATCGTGTCTTCTCCGTCATACCTCTTTTCTCATTACTGAGTATCAATGACTGTTTACTGTTATCTTGCTCCTGCTCTCCTGCTCACAGCAACATGGCGTGGGCTGCAAAAGTCAGATGTCAGTGAAGCAGCTAAGTCCCACCAGGCAGCCATGTAAACAGTCTTGAATATACACAGTTCACCATAACAAAACGGTTGTTTTCCCTTTTTTGACTGAAAGTTGGATACATCTCACATGCAGTAGCTTCTGTTACATCTCTTCCTATGAAAAAAGACTCTAAAATCACGTGTCCACAGCTTTCATGCATCAGCAAACTGCTTAGACTGTTCTCTGTTCCATCTGGCTCTATACAAAAGATATCAAACTGCTTTTGCCATGAAAAAAATGTTTGATTCAGCAGGAACTGAGCTCTTAAACCTCATAGGAGCCATTAAATACTTATTATAGAGATACTAAGCCACAACAATCTGCTAGAGAGAGAGAGAGTGCTAAAATGGGTCTCATTAAGAGATGGATCTAACAAAGTGTATCTGCACTTTATACCAGTAAAAAGAACATTGCCCATGGCAGGAAAAACATAATAAAAGTGCTCAAATGTACAAGTTACAGAAGGTGCTGCTCAGCTCTTTTGTGTGCTGACCATGTCAGCCTGCTGTCGTAGATAGATGAGAGTACCTTCATTTCTGGATATAACACATTCATATTACTGATAAAGATATTGTATTGATGTTTCAATGTTTGGTACCAACAGTTAATCAAGGACAAACGTTATAAGGTGTCAGTAAATGGTATGGGCATAAATGTATATCATGATATAAGTTTTGGTATATGTCCCGGTACAATTAAGTGGTTTTCATTTTCCAATTAGAAACCAGATTGAAAATAGCAAGCCTATTTATGTAGGTTAATAGTGGGTAATTCTAATACAAATGATCATATCTAATAGCAATAGAAATATACAAAAGTATATATTCAATACTTTTATTTTGGCAAAAATGCAAAAACTGAATTGGAGAATATGTAATCTTCTCATTACTTTTGTTGTTTAGAACATCTTTTGAAAATCATTCCTCAATATTATCCTTCATTTCCAAACCGAAGACAGTAATGCAAAACAACGATATAAAGACTAAGATATATGGGAGTTAAATGTGTATAAAACTTTAGACTGAGTAGAAGTTCATCATCAGGTGTTTTTATCCGGCTTTTGCCGTTACCGTCATACACAGAGCCCAGCGAAAATGATCATTTGCCATTATCCACCAGTGAAACAGCCATACCAAATGCCGCAGTGTTGTTTAGGTGTGAAATTGTGAATTTTGAATTCGTTTAAATAAGGCATTGCTGAGTGCTTTCAGGAACTATAACAATTCGTGTCATCCCACGAAACACAGTTCAGGGTTTTCTGAGGGAATCGTTAGAAATATCATTTGATAAGGACTAGTATACTAAGCAGCACCTTACTGATTGGTATCATGTTAAAGCTGGGCTTTATGTTATTATGAAACAAGCCATTTTATCAACAGTGTTTTATCAACAGCATATACTGCTACTGAGTCTGAGTGCATCTAATATTGACCAGTTATATTTGCCAAATTGTGTATTGGTCAGGTCCTGCTTTTCACTTGCCCTTTGTAAAAGTACTTCACCCTGAACTGCCTGGGCTCTACGCAGGGTCACAAATCAATTCTTCACTCATAGCTACGCAAGTCAAATATTCGCCTCCTCGTTTGTAGGAGTTACTGAGTTCTTAGGATTAATAACTGAAACAGCCTGCAGTGTAAGGGAGTCGATGGAGTGCATTGCAGTGCAAGTACAGGAAGTAGTGATGTGGCTTACTTGAACATTTAACTGCTCCTGCAGGGCTGCTGAGATGGTTTTATTTACTATCCACCACAGAAACAACACAACGAACTGAGCTGAACCACAAACAGGAAAAGTCGATTGCCTACTCTGGCTGTTTTAAAAGAGTAGGTGTTTTTCTGAGTGTCTGTTTGGTTGGTTGGGCAGAGCAGGAGTGCAGAGGCAATATGGATGAGGTGCATTGAGTCTGAGTACAGCAGGCTAAGAGTGGGTTAAGCTAATGTGAGCTCAAAGGCTTTATCTGGCTACGTAGCCACCGTCGCTCACCTGAGCATGGCTCTAGCAAATCCAAGGTCATGTTTCTTCCTAAGGAAGCTACACAGTGAATTAATGTGTTTTCATTCTCTGTAGTGGTGCATTCTTTGCTTATCTGTAAGAAAGAACACCCAAGTTAAACTTCACATATATCTAAACATACAGGATCGGTTTCCCAGACATGGATTAATGGTCACCATTGGAGAGTCAACATTAAGGTTTAATATGGGTCTGTGAAATCATAAGCAGTTTTCTGGATTGTTTCTACAGTAGTGTTCCTCAAAGCGGTGCTTATTGCCATGAGAAGTACATTTTTTTTTTTGTAATTCATGTGATCATATACACAAATCAGCTCCGACATTAAAACCACATGTCTAATATTGTGTAGGACCCCTTCATACCAAGAAACCAGCTGTTGAGGCATATTGTTCAGTGATATCTGGCACCATTACGTTAGTAGCAGATCCTTAAAGTTCTGAAAGTAGTGAGGTGGGGCCTCTATAAATCAGAGCAGTTTGTCCACCGCATCCTACAGACGCTCAGTTGGAAATTGGGGGGATTTGGAGGCCAAGTCAACATCTGCAACTGTTTGTCATGTTAAACAATTTCTGCAATGTGACAAAATGCTTTATCCTGCTGCCATTAAGGAAGAACAATGACATCACTTGCCTTGACAAAGTAACGTCAATATTAATGCAGCAAGTCAGCATGAACCTTTTCACTATTTTATGTAACAGTAGTTTTTCTTTAAGATTCGACCAGACGGGCAAGCCAGTACGGTTTCCATTTAATTTTTGCCATATTAAACAATGTGCTAGAAATATCAATCATATAAAAATGTTTTGCTTGTTTTAATCAGTCACAATCTGTTCATCTACTATACACACAGCTACACTGGAACCACCCTATTTCCATTTCAGAATCAGTGAAGTCTTCTATTATAAACCATTGTATAAATGTAAATCTGTCTATTGTCATTGTAGGATCCTGAGGAGGAGGACTGCGAGAGAAGAGCAGATACTGAAGGCGGAGCTAAAGCTGCAGCAGGAGGTGTGCAGACTGGCACTGAGCTGCAATAGACTGACACTAGGAATGTTTCCTTTTCTGGAAGCAGACTCTCAAGCCGTGTGAGGTAAAGCCAGACCGACTGGGCCGGCCTAAGGGACGCTGAGAAAACCCACAGGGCTCTGAAGACAAGCCCTCTACCCCCAGAGAAAAAAAAACACTAATAATGACATTGAGTTTGGACATGAGATGGAGGAGGGTTACGTTAAGAGACAGAGGGCGCATCAGTCTGGGCTGTGTCCTGACATCCAGATTTCATCAGTGCTAATCCTTCTCCAATCCCCAACAGCCCCTAATCAGCCACAGGAGAGGGAGGCCTGGGCCTTTGGGCCAATCTGTTTGTGTCAGAGTGTGTGTGCGCACGCGCGCGCATGTGTGGTCAGCCTGGGGTGTGGAACTGGGAAGCAGTGTTTTTAGCTGTCCTACTTTCATCTCTGGCAGGATACTGGAAATAGGAGTAATCTAAACATTGATTACTCAATGCTGCCGAAAAGGCTCTGGAATAGAAAGCAGGTAAACATCCCAAAACATTTCAGTCTCAATATGGCCATCTTATACATGGACCCAACCCCCAACCCCACCCCAATGAAGCAATGAAGTAACTTGAAATGAGAAGGAAATTGCCTTCTGCCTCCAGACTGGTGTGAGATTGTGTAAAACCCATGAAAATGCCTAAGTCATCACAAAGTCACAACCAGCTTGGCAAAAAGGAGCGACACCCGGTGTGATGGTCTGACATTTTGAATGTTTAAATGGACAGAACCAAGACCAGTTCAGGGGCCAGGGTGCAGCGCAGCTTGATGATATCCCAGCTTAAACAAATCAATTAAACTAAATAACCAACTGATGAGTTAAATTGGTTTTGTTGTGGCAGGAAACTCTGAGCCCCCCCAGGATCAGAATCAGTGACCTGAACTATTTGATATGTAGAGGATAATGTTATGTTCTGCACTGTTCGATCAAGAATGTTGATTTGGTTTGTTTTTGTTTTTTTTGACAAGCCATGTTCATCATTTGCCTTCTAGGGAACTAACAACTCAGTTACATCCCATGTAAACGATACTGATATTTATGGAAAAAAAGAAACCTTGTAAATAAAATAGTTTTGTAGTAAACACTGTCACTGGTTTTATTTGAGAACATAAAATAAAGCAGATCCCTTATTTTTATAATATTGCTACTGTAAACCAGTTCAATACATCGTTTTTTTTTTTAATGCACAGTTATACTACAATGCATACCACAGTTTTGTCACATATTGTCGGACAGGCTGAGTGCATTTTAATTCTATAATAGTAATAGGGGATGCTGTCAGAGCAATACAGGACATCTTGGTATATAGGTATTTCACAGAGAGTCAAAATTACATCCTGCTTATTCATTTCTTTTTTTTTGACATGCAGAACACAGCAGGTAGGAGATGATGGCTACAGGAGAATATGAGCATAACCTAGACGTATGTACATCATTGTATTGTGGGTGAGAAAACCCTCAGGAATATGCAAGTCCGTTTAGAGCAGGTGTGCAATCACAATCCCAACAGCAGCTGTATATAATCCTGGAAAGTCTCTTCTGAGTTACAGCTGGGTCCAGATCTTTGTTACAACATGCTCTTTAGACCGGGGCAGATTCATCCCACCCCAGGAAGGTCACTAGCTGAATAACCATAACAAAGTGCAACTATTCGTTAGAACTTGTCCACTTCCGCATTCGCTTGACATTGTAGAAAAAAAACAAATCAAGATTTTAATGTGTTGCCAAACCTGCTACTATGAATGTGGGTCACAATGGTCACACAGCAACTAAAAATTCTACTCAGTAGCTCACAACTGAAAAAAGGTATTTTTCACAGTTTATTTTTTGGGTCGGTGAGTGGAAATAGCTCAACCATAAGTCAGTGGCCTTTGTTAAACAGCTGTGAAGCCACTTCCTAATATTTCACATAAAAAAAAAAAAAAACTATTTTGCAGGTGAGCGAAATTAATTTTAAAAAAGATTGTCGAATTTAAATGTAACTCGAGAACGTGGGGATCGCACACATGAAGGGGAGTAGAAACAATATAACTAAAATCAGCACAAAGTCATTATAGCCTGAAGTCTCCGCTTAACCGAGAACAACCTGAAACTACATGCCAGGTTTGGTGGTTTTGGCGTTAAATCTATGAGATTGTTTCATATGTTGTCTGAAACAGCAGCTAATAGGTTATATTAAATCAACAAACCCAGCCTGCATCTCTACAACTGACTGTAAACTTGAAGTACCAAATACTGTTACTACAAAACAGTTCTGGTGGGAGGTGTGTGGGCTGGCCAGAGCCCTGAAAACATTCTGATGAATGTACCAGACAAGCCTGTCTGTTTTGCGACCATCGCATTTCTGCTGGACAACCACAGCATTTATTACGTTGGCTCTGTGGCATGCATACTGGGCTACTCGTATTATGCGAAAATCCACCCCCACTGAGAATTCTTTATATTGCACAAAATAACACACAATCCAAAGCATTTTGCTCCAACATCTTCATTGGCATGAGTTCAGCTCCAGCTGGCAGCAGAGTTTTCCCCAAACAGAAGCAACTACAATAAGCAGAATCCGGGTTTACACAACTCAATCCTGCCCACAGCTATGCTTTTGGAAAAGTACGTAATCACTGCCACTAAAGTGCTCAGCCTGCCCCCTCTTGCTGTGCACAGCTGTGTATATTTATCCCATACTGAGATGGACTTTGCGGGGACAAGCCACGCTAAACTGGTGACATTTGCAACAACTGGTTCGAGAAAACACGTCAGATGTAGCTCACATAGCAATACATTGTGGAACCTTTGAGTCACTGAACTCGGGGCAGCGAGTCAGAGGCACTGTCACTGGGAAAGTGATGAGGGGAATCTCTTGGACGATAGCCAATAAGCTGAAGTCAGTGCAATGCACATGCAAACCCAGCTGTGAACTCTAGTCACATGTAGTTGAGCATAGCAACAACCTACTGGGTGACTGCATAAGCTAAATGTGACACCTCATTTGGTTATAAACAATGTGTGATGCAGGACATCCATTTCCTTTAGCCCCATTGGTCATGTTAGAATATAAAGTATGGATAGAAGGATCAGTGAATAAACAATTGTTTTTTTTTTAACAGTATTTAGTGAAGAGCAGTGGAAATGTGTCTGTCGCAAGACACTGCTAGCCAGGGCTAAGCATATGAATACTGAAGAGTAATCACTATCCAAATAAATGTAAAATGATGAGCCATAGATCCTCTGTGAGATCTGAAGAAGCAGATTGGTGAGTGAATAATAAGGGAGCACTAACAGGACCTTCTATGGCTTTCCCCCAGCAAAAGTAGTTAGGAGGTTTTTATATTGTCAGGCTCACCTTCTGTCTAAACTCAGCATTCAAGTTTTAAACAGCACTGCCATTTTCTGACAGACCAATGTAACCACAGCAACTGCTGTTCCGACATTTGCAGCAAACCACATAACTATACCTAGAATGCCCGAAACCACTTTCCTACACACTTTCCACAAAAAGGTTTCCTATTCTCTCATTAGAAATGAAGTGAAACAGGAAAAAAGCAATATCACAGTATATATTTATAGCCAGTCTTTTTTTTGCCTGGGTTTCTCTGTATACAATCCAGACCTCAACACCAATTCAGGTAAACATCCAGTAAACGAAACAAGGATGGAAACCATCAAGTTTTCTGCATCAGCCTCTCGAACCCTCCATCTTTCTCTTCATTCACCAATTCTCTTCAGTAAGGTTTAACAACCCCCTTTGTGTTAATGTCTTTGGAAGGGGGTCTGGTCAGATGGAGAGAAATGTCAGAGGGGTGGAGGGTGTGGGCAGAGAGCAGCCAGGGTGGAGGGAAGGAGGGCATGGTCAGCAGTAGTGGTCGATAGTGGTCAGGCGTGGTCCTCAATGGGGAAAACCAGCCTGGTTCCCCGGCTCAGCAACTCTTGTTCCCGCGTGTCCAGCTCTCGCTCCAGTGCCTCCTCGGACGTGCTGCCATTGCGCTTGCCATTGAGGCCCTTGGGACCCGTACTGGATGATGCTCCATTGGCTGTGATGGCCGTGTCGCCGTAGGACAGCGTCAGGTCACCGTCGGTCAGGATGAGGTCCGAATCAGCGTCTCTCAGCCGCTCACTGTTCTGCAGAGCACAGTGACAAGTTGGACATGAGGGGATGAGGGTAGGGTGCTGTGGGCACGCATGCACGCACATACTTCAGGACTAAAGTTAGAAACTACTGGGATGATCAAACAGACAGACACATTCACTTCGAAGCACAGAACAAAGGTTCATGAGGGACACTGTGAAGACACAAGAGCAGAGTAAACAGTGGAACTAGACTCAGCTCTTTTTAGATAAAAAAGAAAGCATGCATCTTTGTGAATATGATGGCTAAACCACCTGTGCTTCTCTAGATGAAAGGGAAAGTCCCAACAACCCACAAATGCTTTTTGTGCAAGTGCTGCACCGTCACTAAAATTAGGTTAACCTCTAACATTCTAGGTATTGCAAAATTACCAAAAGTACTTGTATCGCTATTTCAGGGCATTTATATTCAATTTCCTTTCCATATTAGAAATATGAACACAAATACATGTGTTTATTGGCACCAGTGTTGGCAGCGAGTTCTAAAGATTAGAGATCTAAATAGATCTGATTTGGCCTCGCTTTGGTTAGTCATTTTGACAGTGCAGTTGCTGAAGGGATAAAAGCACAGTGTGTCACTGACAGGATTATTACATGTAAAGCGGATAGAACAAGCTAAAGCTCATCATGCAACATCCAACATAACATACAGATTTTTTGAAAGCTGCTACTTTAGAGAACAGTAGTCTGTGAGAAGTGGTTTTAAAATGAGTTTTGAATCTTTTTCATTTCATGGTGGCAAAGAGGAGATTTTAGAGATAATTCGTCTTTTGATTCCTGTTTTATGGGTTTTTATTATTTTTTATTCAGAAAAACAGATGGAATGGGAGACAAATACAAAATTAGAAATTGCAAAGAGCAGCAAACAAGTACCAGTAGCCCTCATGTGTCCACTCCCAACATTCATTCGCTGATCTCTGCATATCAATACAAAATATTAGACAAAAAAGGCTACTGGTACACACACACACACACACACACACACACACACACACACACACACACACACACACACACACAATCATGGCCAACTATCTGTGCAGGATATCTGCACCGGACAACCGTGGATAGCGGTAGGATTTAAAACAATACTTTAGTAAGAAAGGTTGCAGAGGTTATGGTATCTAGCATGGGCATCTGTTAGTTGAAACTAACCATTCTGCTCCTCACTGAGCTGTAACGCTGCATCAGTTTAAAAAAAAAAAAAAAACGAACAACAATGGCTGGCCTCACGTAACTGGAAGGAAACACGTGCTAGCCTTTACCCTCCAAGTGTTGATGATATGGTGTGATTGGGTGCAGATCCCAGTTAGTGGGTGGAATTTCACACAGCTAAATCGGAGAGAAAATTGGAGAGAGTCCAGGACAGTTTTGCATTAGAGTTCAATCACCCCACACCGTGTTAAGCCACAATTCCAGCTTTACTGGCTGCCACTATTACAGCCAGTTAATTCTATACAACAAATGTCGCTTTTTATAATCTACTTTTTCAATAGTCATATATTATCAGAAACCACTTAAGCAGGTCTTATAGTATAGTGAAAAACCATGTTGTAATGTGGAGAAGAAAAAAAAAAACATGCCGAAAAAATGTTATAGTGTAAACCCTAAATATGCCTCCAAATATGCTCCCAAAACCCTTTCATTTAATTTTAAACTCAGCTTAATGCATTACCCTCAACGAAAATGTAAAGGTAAACCCATATTCGTACCGTACAGTTTACACTGAACTCCCCAGTGCTAGAATGAATATACCGATGTTACCCCTGTTCATTGCATTTACAGTAATAAAAATAAAGGGCTTTAAGAAGACCAAAACGAAAAACACAAGAACACTCAACCCACTCCACGGGTGAAATTCTGGACTGCCGATGTGTCAATGGGCAGCGGCCAGTCAGCAGCAAAGAGAAATAAATAGTGTTCTCGGTTTGGCTACTTTCAAACCTCCCGTCTCGGAGTACAGCGGTATTTCACCATCCCAAGATGCGCTTTCTTTGTTTCTCTTCACAGTACCAAAAAACAAATGTGGAGGATATCTGCAGTTTCCACGTTAGTGAGTTAGATGTCAGCAACAATCAGTAGTTTGTTCTCAGAAAAAACTCTGCATTGGACTGAAACAGCAACTGCTGATCCGTGTTAACTGTATATGTTTTGATCGTCACTCACTTCCCCTTTAAAGTGATAGTTTGAAAATAAACTTAAGGAACATGGTATTCTAGTTTGTTATTGCATCATGGGGAAGGAGAATGTGGAACGGCAAATGTTAACAAGGTGATTAAAATAAAACCTGATGTCAATTTCACCGAAATTTGTGATGGTGAAGATTCTCGAGATCACATTTTTCTTTGCTTTTGTTTACTCCGAGCTCTGTCCTCTCCTGCAATCAAGGGGGTAGAGGGCACGAGGGCTGGGGGGAGGGGGTATAGCCTGGCAGGACATTTGGCTCATTGTGCTGCAGCAGCACAATGGAGGACTGTGAGACATTTGTGAAATCAGCCAAGCATCCCCAGCTACAGTATCAGCATTGAGATGAATGAGAGAATTTGCCAAAGTGAATCAGACTGTGACCGCACAGTGAATGGCAGTGTTCACCGTGTTTGAGATATTGGAACGGAATGGCTCGCAGGGCCATGCTCATCAGAGTTCCATTACTGAAAGCCCCTTTTGTAAGGCAGCGAACACAGAGCGCGTCTTCCTTCAGTTTAAAAGCTCTGTCGCTTTTGTGCTCACTCTCTCACTCTCTTTCTCTCCTCCTTTTCAACCAGAGTTTCATAGTGCCACAATAACGTCGGCAGTCAAGCCATGGAGGCTAAAGCTTGCTATTGAGGAGCTCACCAAGAGCCACTTCCTTCAGAACAGAGAACCGAGAGTGCAGTGAGAGGACACTGGAAGGATTTAAATAATCTCCATATAAGCTTTTTCAGTCTAACTCATGCTATTTATTCAGCACTTTATAACAGCAAACATTTCATTTCACTGCGTAAACATGAAACATGCAACTACTAATTACGCACACACTCATAGGGACTTGCTTGTGTGAGTTCCTCCAACAAGGACAAACAAAAGCTTGAGTGCCAATAGTGTCTCTTTCATAGAGTTTGCTGAGTAAGGCTTTATAATAACCCAAGTAATCCTTGTTTATCACTCAAATTGCAAAAAAAATACTTAGCCAATTGAGCAATAATCTTTATTTGATCGAGTACTAGGTTTAAAAAAAAAAAAGATGGCCCTACAATTCCCATGGGCTCCTTAAGAACATCATTTACCTGCTGGCCTATGAATTTCTGACAAACACAGGGCCATTGACATTCTTATCCAATTGACCCATTATATGGGTTCTTTTTGGTAGAAAGTTGGACAAGTTTGACCTAATTTAGTAAAACCATCATTTGACCTTATGAGAAACTGTAGCACACAAGTGCACTGTTAATTTCAAATTCGTTTATGTATATGAAACATGCACTGTAAGAACAGATTATGGGCAATTTTACTGTGCTGCATAATTGAGCTAATATTAGAATGGTGAAAAATGTATTGTTGCATTTTCACCCTGAATAGGTTTTTAATATTTCTGCAAAGCATTTTGGACCTAAACTGAAACCACCTACCCGAAATACATTAATTTAAATGGGATTGTTTGGTAAAAGCTTGCTCAGCTTGGTTAAGCTGCTACAACATGCAAAGTGTCCCTTTCTCTAAACATAATTCATAACCCAAAAGTTCTATTTCGGCCTCATCCGCCCACAAAACGTTTTTCCAATAGCCTTCTGGCTTGTTTGCTTGGTCTTTAGCAAACTGTAGATGGGCAGTAATGTTATTTTGGTAAGCAGTGGTTTTCTCCTTGTAACCCTGCCATGCACACTGTTGATGGTGGACTCAAGAACATTGAGAGGGGCCTGAAGTTGCTTACATACCCTGGGATACTTTGTGACTTTGCAAATCATTACATTTCCCGCTCTGGGATGGATCTTTGTCGGCCGATCCAGCCTGACGAGCACCAAAAAGTCCTCCTTTGTGTCATGATACACTTCCACAAACATTTTGTGAAGATCAGACTTTGACAGAGTCTTTAAATAAAACTGGGTGCTCACTCACATAAATCAATTAGAATGTTAGGACTGTTCAAAAATAGTCTGATGGGCAATTCATTTTGATATGATTTTTTATGTATTTAAATGAAAATGAAATATATTTTATATTTCAAATATATTTCAAGCTAATGAAAATTACGTTTATCATTATGTTAGGCAAGGTCTAATGCGTAGGAACAAAGTAATTTGACCAGTGGGCCTATTAAAACAAAACAGCCTGCATTCTTGCACAGAACATACTTGCTGTGCAACTCAGGAAAGTGGCTCTGAAAGGAGTAAAACCACAGTCAGAAACTCTTAACCTTTACTCATGGAGGTAAATTGCATGCGTCGCGTACATTTCACTACGTTTATTGTCCATTTTGATCATTGTACATTTTACTAGGTTTTACTTTACATGATACTTTATAAAGTATTTGGCCTCATCATCTAGCTTTGAAAATTACAGGCCAGACTGGTCAATTGCGCCATGTTCATACTCTTCTCTCTTTTTGTTGTTTATTGGACCAAGTAGGTGAAGTTGGTTGGAGATTTCCTGGGGTTTGGCTACATTTCGGCTGGGTGTCTACAGGGAAAATATGTTTAACAAAATGGACAGGTGTAAAACCCACAAGCACCGTTAATGCATGTGACCTCAGCCAGAAGGGTTAAGCTTGCCTTACAACCTGCCGCTGTTCTTGATAAAAAACAATTTGAACTTTACTTTGTATGATCACTCTTTCCTGTTTGATCACTGATGAATCAACAATTCTCTCATGAAGCTCCTGTAACTTCTGCCTTCAGAAGTTCCACTTCCACTATTGTGGAATAAAGCACGGCACACGGAGCTTAACTATTTGTTTCAGTCAAGACTGGTGCTATACAGTCCCATGCTATGAAGAGCAAAGTCAGTTCATTTCCACAGAAGTTCATTGTTAATTTTTATCTAGTTAAACTTGCTTTGACATTTTGACTCTTTCCCGTTCAGCAACAACAGTGCAAATACAACATTGTACACAATTTAAAACACTTTGCCTACAAACAGTTCACGAGTATCAAATGAATATGTACCAGTTCTTTAGTACCCTGTGTGTATGTATTTCTTACCTCATAGGCCTGAGGGCTCGTGAGGCAATGGGCCAGGGGGCCACAGCAGGCTGGCAAGGTGGTGGTGAGTGGAGGACCACTGTGGGTCAGGATGGGCTTCAGGTAACTGATTATTGTTAAGGAAAACAGATTCTGGGACACCATACTATAAATATACACCACTAGCATAATTTATGGACAGGACATTCACAGCCAACAAGACATTCTATGACACAGAGTAATTATAAAAATTGAATTTTTTTTTAACAAACTCTGCACGTTTTCAGCTAAAGGACAGACATTTTTTCCTTTATGTACTTAAGTCCTTTAAATTCCTCTCCCCAGGGGCCTTATTAGGACTTTCAAATTAACATGACACATAACATCTGCCTCCTCCAGTCTGCTTCCAAAAGTGTTTAATATGATAATGATCCTAGAGGCCTCTCATTGTCCTCCAACACAAATGCATGTCAGCAACACAATCAGAGGCTAAGGCCTGCTTAATATAGTGACTGCTTACTAAAGCCATCATGATTATCAAAAGTGCACAAGCTGATTTCCTGGCCTGTGCTTGGCTCAGCACTGCAGCGGTGCTTATATTATCTCTGCTTACAAATACTTTCCAACGTTTTGATCGCAGCCATGAGACAAGAAAGGCTTTTCAGACTTTTTTCCTAAAAAATGTCATGGAACTTTTTAGGCCTTGATGGAGTTAAGACAACAAACGTATGCTATATTTAAATGGTTATCAAATTCTAACTGTGGCTGTGAAAGAAAATGGATGTTAGAAACAATTACGGTCCTTTATACCACATTCATATACCCGTGCACCTTTTTTTTTTTTTATTTCCAAATGAGGACGCACCCGCTGCCCGTCACATCCAATCATGTAAGCGATAACTGTGGGATTTCAGCATGATGTCTAATAGCCACGCTGCTGAACATTTGGTATTATGACGCACTGTTTATTTCTGTCTGGTTTTGAATAGGGCTTCAGTGCAGTATTTACACAGGGCTTGTGTGGGGAGTTACCTGCAGTCACTGGAAAAAAAAACATCTCTGCTGGTGTTCTGGCACCATGGAATAACACACAAAGAGAAAAAGCAACCAATTCAATACTGTAACCTTTAGCATTTATAACACAAATACACACAGACACAGACACCTGGTATAAAAACGCCCTAAAGGTTTTGCTCTAAAGCACACAAGCTCATATATGAATATGAATGTCATCATAAGTCTCATGGTACTGTGCTGACATGATAATTAAGAACCTGAAAGGTCTAGGAGAGCCAGCTGTAATATAATATATAATATATATGTCCCTGTTGACTACCTTTAAAGTAAGGGGATTTTTTCCCCCTATTATTTTAAATTGCTTGTCAGTTCTAATTTGTCTCCACCGTGGCTGTTACTGAGAGTCATGTGACTCAAAGAAGTACGTTTATGGCATTTGGCTGACGCTCTTCTCCAGAGCAACGTACATCAGTAAACGGAATGAAATGTCTTTAGGAGCAACTCCTTCAGTGATCAAACAATTTCCTAAATCCCAGAATTATTCACTAATCACTCCTCTTTCCTTCTCCTTTTTTCCTCTCTCATTTATCCTTGATCAAACGCTTGCTCCACTCAGATGAAAACCCTTGGTATTCATCTGCAGCATCCTGAATTGCTCTCCTAGATCCTGTCAGAGCATGCTGCCCTCTTTTTCGTTCTTTCAGCACGTCGCAGCAGATGTCAAGTGGTTTCATTCACTCGAGTCTAAAGCAATGTCACTAATCTGATTCACTTAGACATGAGCCGAGAAAAAGGTGATGGAGAAAAAGAAAAAGACGGAAATGAATGAAAGAACAGAATAATGAAGGGCAGTGAATGCGAGAGCAACAGAGACAGAAACAGAGTCAGTCTGTGCAGATGACAGTGTGTTTCCTGGAGGCCTTTAAAACCGCACAGGGTAGAAGCAGTGGCCGTGTGTGAGCTCAACATGACATGCTGAAAGGATACTTGTGGTCAAACGTGTACCACAGTCTAAAAAGCCATGCGCTCTCCTGCTTAGTCTTACTTTGGCCCTCCTGCTGACTTCCTTCCTAGAGAAAAGACAAGAAAAAAAACATAAGCATCTGTGTAAATCTGTCCAATGTTCCACTCATGAACAACAAAATGAATAGCAAATGTATTAAATCAGCCAGGATATGTTAGGAGTCTGCAAGCTTCTTATTCATTTTAGCACTGGAGCTATGAGTAGCTAACAAGTTAGGGCTGCATGCCAGAAGGGACAGACCAGCTTCAAGACAGTCGATACATTAGGTTTCAGCCATCCAAAACATTTTTGCAGTTGGAAGCAAGTGTGTTATGATTCAGGCCTGCAGTTTGCACAGTGTTAATTAGTAGGGTTAGTTTCCACTCATCAGCTATATTTGCCTCGAAGCTGCAATGCAAGATTAAAGAACTGTTGCTTTAAAGGAAGTCGTCTTTAAAGGATAGTCTCACTGTGGTTCGTGATATTTAGTAGAGCTGTTACATAAATAGCTTTAATGGCCATGGTGCTCAGCCAAAAGGTTCCTGCCTGAAATTTGCATGTTAGTTCACACCCTGTTGATGACTAATTCAGAAGAAAGAGGTTTACGTGACATTTGAAATTCATTTCTACCATGCCTACTCTGGAAACCTGTTAGAAAAGGATGCAACTTTGTGTTGACTTTACAGACACTATAACCAGGCCCCGGTCTACAGTATGAGCTCTCAGCCTTCAGTTCAGTCCCATTTCCTGTAATCTATTTAAGAGAGTTAAAGGCAAACCACTATAACCCAGCAACATCTTAGTTGTGTAAAGGGACCAAAGGATTAGAAGAATAATCTACTGTCAAAGTGGGCAGGAAATGAGGTCTAAGTTGTGTCAGTGATGGGAAAATGTCAGTCACGTGGTAAAAGTGAAAGAAAACAACCCCTTTGAGACCAAGGTGTTCTGTGGTTAGTTTCAGTCATCTATTTCTATTGCTCTGCTAATCTGATCTTTTAGTAGCAAAACTGTCTTGCAAGTCCTTAAAAAGTAAATGACCAGAGTGTAAGAGGTGGCTTACTGTGCACATGAAAGGCCAGGAGCTTGTAATATATAATCATCTGAGCCATTTACTTGTCAAAAAGGGAAATAAAAAATACATATTTGAGAACACACTTACTCCTTGAAGGACCTGGAAGCTGTCACCACATGGCTGGAGATCCTGATCAGGGTCCACTCCAACTCTGAAACAGATAAGTCAGCCATTAGTTCTATGACTAATACTGGTCATGTGATCTACGGTGCACTGTAGAGCTTTAACCCAGTGATAAATGAGATAGCAGTGAGGGGTGATCTGTGACCTCTGTAGAAAGTACAGCATGTGAGAGAAAATACAAACTAAAACAGGTTAAGGTTGGCAGAGACTGTGAGAAAAAGACATCTAGGTCTTAAGCTTTATCCTCATACCATGTCATGGTCATCAAAGCTTGAAACACATGGGAGCTGTAGAAGGAGTGGACATTATGACAATATGTTATGATAAATGATATCACTATTTGATGACAAGCATGGTTAGCATTAATTTTGGAGAAACCGTAATCGACAACAACCAGCGTATAACTGCAAAAACAACAAGTAGCTGCTTGGAGGTCAATCATTATGGCCGTTATGTATTATTCATGAATGTGCCGGTCCAAAGTATCACTAAAAATGATATTTCTAAATGAATTAATTAACGTTCAAGCTGCTTGCAGCCTTTGCAAGTGGTTAGATTTTTATGCCAAACGGACAAATTCAAATGGTCCGTAATCATTAAATTAAACCTAATAAGATTTTTTTTCTGCTCTTATGAATTTACTTCATTGTTCTTTGTCAAGGTATTGTCATATTAAAATCAAGTAATATTTTGTTCCCATTGTTCTACATCATTTGAGCTCATCGCCAGCACTTTACATTGTGTGAGCACTGAAGTGCTCCAAAATGACTTTAAAATGACTTCCATAAAAATTAAACTGGATGGACTATACAGTTTGGACAGGGATGTGCTACTGTTAAGTACTACAGCTTTTCCCTTACATTTAAATGTTCATTTATCTGCTAATGAATACATGCGAGAAATTTAGGGGGAAGATTGTTTAGTGCATACTTGCAGAATCTAAACTTGGTCATTCTGACTTTAGGATCTGTAGGCGCCGTGTACTCCTGGCTATCTAAAGCACCGAGTGTTCCAGTATGCAGACACTCCGTCTGCACTCTCATTGGCCTAACACTCCTGTGCTGTATTTCAGTGTGACCAGCCAAGAATTCTCCACTCTCACACACATTCTACACTCCTGCCCACATCCTAAACTATGTGTTATCCTCCTCTCACTCTCTCTTAAACACACACACACACACACACACACACACACACACACACACACACACACACACACACACACACACACACACACACAAATCAGGGAAATCTCATTAGTTCCACTGACTCTGTGTTTGTGATTGTTAATAGCAATTAACAGTTTGTACATTCCAGAGTAGCCACAGCACTGTTGTGCTGATGCCCGTGATCCAAAAGCCCATGTGTGGCAGGCAGGTTTATTAGAGTGCTCACATAACACTCCATGGGAACATCAGAGATTAGTCAGCAGACTCACAGGGGGGAGGAGGGGGGGAGCAGAGTCAAAACAGAACAGAACAGAAATATAATCAGCTTCACCAAATAAACTCTCACCATCACATGGACAATCTGCATATCACTTTCAGAGAGAAGTCCTGCTTGCTTTTGTTTTCAGATTTAGCTTTGACCTTTATGTCACTGACCTTTAGAGCTGTGACAAAACACACCACTCCGGCTAGACACTGCTGATGTACTGAAAACAAGGGGAGAATGAACTTTTATTTGAAATTCGGCTCAATGACCCTTCCCAGGCATTTCATTAAAGCATTTCCTTTACTGTCCAGCAGTCCCAGTCATTCCATCAGAAGGTTGTAAGAGGATGTAAAGAACAGACAAGAACAAACAAACATTAACTAGCACACAGTAACTTTAAGAACACACAGCTGATTAGACCTGAGGCTATTACATTTTATTTAAGTCATCCACTTTTTAGCTTTGTTTAGCTTTAAAAAATCTGATACTTTACACTTGCTGGTGCAAGTTGTCATTCACCGTGTTTTAACAGATGACAGAAAACACTTTGCAGTACTGTGATGTTATCTTTTGGCTACATCACCCCTGATTGCATATGAATAATAGGTACAAAGGAAAGTTTTACAGCTCTCTGGGTAATCATGACTTCATTGTCTATGATGGACTGTGGATATGTGTAAAGAATCAAAGTACAAAACCAGTGAGTTATGATTTGCCACTGCTTTCATAAATGATTAAACTATTACTAAGTGCTGCATGGTTTCTTTCCACACAGCCTTTGCAGGGCGGTTAAATAAAAAAATGGGAAAGTGAAGCTAAAGCTTCAGCTGCTGACGCACATCTGCAGTGGGCTGAGCTTTTAACAAGCTGCTGCCATTTATGCCACGTCTGGAGAACCGTTAGTGGAGTCTGCAGAACAAAAGAGCTTCAGCTGAGGGGCCTGCGCCTGGGGTAGCAACTGTCCAAACAAACTCATCAGCCCAGAGGTCTGAAAGGTGCAGGCTGAGGGTCAGGGGCTTTGGCAGCAGACGACCACACATCGACACAGGAAGAGAGAGATCAGACTGCTTTTTTTCCCACCCTAAATTTACCTACACACCTCATATGTGCCAGCAATGCTTTGTGCAAAGTTCAACAGCTCAAATATGTGTTTTCAGAAGAATTAGCAATAAAAGCATCGTATCAAAGAAGACATTTTGGAAAAACATGATCCGAATATCGCAGAACAGCCAATTTATGCAAACAAATAATGACATTTTTCTTTGTTAATTAAAAAATAAATAAAATATTTAATGGAAAAATCAGGAAGATTCCAAAATGTAGAGGATATAAAGACATAGGAAATGACAAAGAGAAAGCAGGGGGGCAAAATACATTCAGAGGAAGAAGAAAAGGAACGGAAACAAAAGAAATATTAATGAACAGCAGAAGACTGAACTGAAAAGGAAGTTCAAGAAATCAGGAGGAGATAGGAAGTGAAACAGGAGAACAGGAGGGAGACAAAGTTAGAGGGTACTGATGGCATTAAAGGCTAGAGAAAAAGGCTCTATAGGAAACAGGCCTGCAGGCTGGGCGGTGAGGGAAATGAGTAAATCGCAAGGGGTCAGAGGGACCTGGGGAAAACAAAAAGGGTCCTGAGGCCGGGGGAGGGGAGCTATGGAAATATCTACGGAAAGATAAAAGAAAATTTAAAGAGAAGCGTAAGAGTATCGTGTTAAGCCTCTCACTGCCTCATATTTGGGCCAAAAGAATGCAGGAATGCAGGAGAGGTCAGGGTAGACATTACAGAGGGGGCCTATATCCTAAACACTGCAGGAGAGACTCAACACACTATTAGAGGATATTTAGTAATCATATGTACACAATCTCTCTCTCTCACACACACACACAAAACAACTATATATGGTTTCCAAGAGGAAATTAGATTCACTTAAGTATATTGTTTTTATTTTTATTTGTAAATCTGAGCATTTTTAAGTAATACTTGCACTCAAGTATGTGAGGAAAGTATCCCACTTTGCATTTACTTCAAAGTTCCTTTCTTGTGCTTGATTTCAGTCGTTTCTTTTGTTGACAGCACCCTGACTAGCTTTTTGCTAAATCATACTGCTCCTTCTCTGCCATTTTATTTTTGATCACATGTATAGGAAAAACAGCACCAAACAATTTTAAGAGATTCCACAGCAATTCTACTGGAAACTCAGTTCAAGTTTACTGGAGGGATACGTTTACTTAAAACAATTTTAGTTTAAGTAAGCAAGATCATACCGGTATAACAGCACTTCTACTTGAGAATGGGCTTAGCCTACTAACCACCCCCTCACATAATAGCGGCTGCTCTACTTTTTTTCATGTTCACATTCTTCCACTGTGCGAACCAAACCCACACGCATGCACAGACGGCAGCATGTAAGCTTAAGATAAGAGACACAGACTTGCACTCCGCACCAAAACCTCTTCATTTCCGATGAGTCAATAGCACAATTCCCACCTCCTCTCAGAGGTCCCTGCATATGCACATATTCACACAGAAGCCGAGTAACACCACAGTGTGAAAATCAGAGAGACAACAGCTAAATCAATGCACACTCTCTCTCTCTCTCTCTCTCTCTCTCTCTCTGAGATATACAAATGTAGCCCTGGCAGAAGTCTATAGATGCATCATGGGGTACATAAACACAGAGCCTTACTCAGTGAGCCACTGCCAGAGGAAGAAGCAGCTTTTGAGTACGCTGTATGGTGCTTTAAATTCAGAGGACTCTGGGGAGCAGAGTTCTCTTAAATGAGGCCAAAGCTCCCTTTGAAGCAGCTAGAAAAAACCTTCCGAAAGAGAAGAGAGATTTTTATCTAGAGAGTGATGTTTCTTTACCTCTTTTAAAAGTCACGAAATGTGCCTCACAAACCATCTCTCGTTACCTCTGTACACACAGTGAACCACAGCACACAGAAAACACAGCAAGAGCATTCATTTTCCAGGGACTGACATATTAATATGAACATTAAAGGATTGTATTAGAATCTGTATGTAGCACCTGCTTTAACACATACATGCATACAACCTAATCTGAAATTGCCTCCTGATTTCTGATCATTTTAATAATTTTATAAAGTTTGTTAGCAAACACACATTGCTTATCTTTACTACAGCGATGCACACTGCAATACACACCGACAACCATGGGCGAAAATAAATAAATAAATAAATAAATATATATGGACCATGATCATCCAACAGCTTTCACACACACACTTCTTCCAGCTACTAACAATATGCTCAAAAGTCACAATATGGTATTTGTCATTACCACAAAAGAGACAAACAAAAGAGATGAAAAAGGCCTGTTTCAGAAACACAGGGTGTGAAGTAAAAGTACCATTAGAAAACTGGTGATGTATACAGCCTTTTAGGACAGTAAGGACAAGTGAGAGGTTACTGCTGTTTTGACATGGCCCTGGGCCAACAGTATACAGTATCAGTGTCTCTCTTACACACACACACACACACACACACACACACACACAGCACCCAGTGCACCCAAGGAGACCCAAACACCAGGAACTCTGTGAAGGCCCATGTATATGTTACCTTAGGTAATGCCACAGTCTCAGCAACCTCTCCTTCTCTGCGATTGAAGCCTGACCAATCCTGAATGATCACAGCACAGGACATAATGTTCTTTCAAAGGTCAAAAGCACGTATAACCACAAACTTATTTTGCAGAGCTGTAGGGTAAAAAAAACAAAAACAAATGGACAGCAGTTCTGATTTACTGTTTTTGCTCTTTCAGCACAAACTACTTGGACTACAGGTTTGTGTCACTGCTGTAGCTCGTTCAGCATATTTCATTTGAAATGGAACAAGAACAAGGACCTTTAAATTCAAAAGTTATATGATCTGTTGAGAAATTATAATTCTGGAATAACTGGATTATTTTGACCTGAAATACTACTTACTAGCCTTTTTTTGCACGTTTCACATGCATACATGCATACATACACACACACACACACACACACACACACACACACACATTAGGGGTGTAATGGTACACAGATGTCACGGTTCGGTATGTACCTCCATTTTGGGGTCACAGTTTGGTACGGTTCACGATATAGCAAAGATAAGCAACAAAAAGTTCTAAAGAATGAGGCTTGTTTTGTTTTCGGGTTTAACCAGTAAACACACACTATTGCTTTTACTCTTTTCATGTATGTGTAAGGCAGCAGAAGTGTTACGCCAGTAGGTGGCACTTTTGCACCACACTACGACCCAGGTTTATGATTTACTTGCGCTTTTTGGTCCTTCTGTGATTCCGTATTACTTCAATCACGTCTTCTCCGTCGTACCGTGTATTCTCCAAAAGACATACCGTGACCCATGTACCGTGACGGTTTGGTATGAATACATGTACCGTTACAGCCCTACTAACTACAGGGGACAGGGGTCTCCCTGCAGCAACTTGGGGTTAAGGGTCTCATTCACGAACCCAGTGGTGGTATTCTGAAGGTAAGACTCGTTTTATTTGAATGAAACACGTACATACACTTTCACACCCACTTATGGTACAATATTGAACAATGTAATGTTGCATCAGTAGTCAGGTGGAAAGCAACAATACTCGATGGAATTGTATGCTTTATATGTACAAGAGCGTCCAAGAACAAGTGTAACGTGTGTCTTTTTTGCATGTAGCTGCACACACATAAAAGGAGTGACATGTACAGTATAGGCGCATGGTTGGAGGGGATAGGCAGTGTAACGAGGAGTCTGATGGCTTATGGGTGAAAAGCTCTCACACGGTCTGGCTGAACGGGCAATAATTCTACAATAACTCCTCCTGATGGTGGCAGAGTGTAGAGTCCGTTTTTGAGGAGGCTGTTCTGATTCATTGCTTGTGGAAGATGTGTTGCAGTGAGGTGAGGATGTCCCACTTATGTTTCCAGCTGTTTTAACTTTGCACTGCAGGCTCTTTTGGTCAGTAGCGCCAGCACAGCTGTACCAGGCTGAGATGCAGCTGGTCAGAATGCTCTATGGCACCCATGTAGAAAGACTGTGAGAATGGAGGAAGGAGGTTTTCAGTCATCTTAAGTCTTTTTGGTGAGGGAAGTGGTGATGATGGTCCAGGTGAGGTCTGAGATATGCACTCCCAGAAACCTAGTGTTCGTGACTGTCTCTACCGTGAAGCTGTTGATGCTTAGTGGTTGGGCTGAGCTTTTCTGAAGTCGTTTCTTTAGTTTTGTCCACATTCAGAGACAGATCGTTCTCCCGGCACCAGACAGCCAGCTTCTGAACCTCATCTCTGTACACAGACACTATTATGGGACGTCTACCAAGTTCACCTGGAACAGGTTTCTCCTTCAGCCTTCTGCATAGAACATGAGCACAACAGCAATAGAAACAGAAATACAAAACAATCTACAAATTTCAGTTCAGTTCAGTTCTGTTCAGTTTAGTTTGTTCTGTTCCATTAACTGCCATTTAGTTCAGTTCTATTAGTTGTAATTCAATTAAGTTCAGTTCTGTTCATTTCAAAGTTCAATTCAGTCCAATTCAATTTAGTTTAGTGCAGTTCAGTTTAGTATGATTCATTTCAATTCATTTCAGTTTAGTTTGTCAATTCAATTCCGTTCAAATAATGCAGTTCAATTTAGTTAAATTCAGTTCAGTTGAAAACATCCAAAGTCATTCCAAAATCATTAAAATAATTTTTAAGCCTTGATTTCAATTATTGTGAGATTTTACAACCCCTCCCTCTCTCCCCCCCTCTGTATCTCTCACTCTCTGTCTCTCAGTATCTCTCTCTCTCTCTCTCTCTGTCACTCCCTTTATCTCCCCCTCTCTTTATCTCTCTCTATACATATATCTCTGTCTCCCTCTCCCTCTCTCTCTGGATCTCTCTCTCTTTATCCCCCCCCCCCCCCTCTTTATCTCTCTCTCTCCCTCTCTCTTTAGTGGAGCGCGCGGGTGAGTTAAGTCTCACTCCTCCTCGGATTCTCTCCAGGTCAGGTAAGCCGCTGCTGCTGCTGCTGTTGTTTTTCTCACGTTTTCATCCGTTTTTCATTATTTCTGTCTTTTATTCCGAACCCCTCGTTTCTCCGCCTATAGAACGTGTGTTCTGTGGTCAGATAAATCCCAGTAAAAGTGTTCAGACTCCTGCTCTTTTACCGCGTCTGAGGTTTCGCCCGAACGCGTCTCCGCTCGCGCGCATCACGCGTGTGCGTGCAGGTCTCAGTGCGGTGCGGTTGTGTGCGGGTTCCTGCTGTTGCACAAGCTTCGGATGCTCATGCAGAGCGATGGTGGACCACTGAGATGCGCGCGCGTCTGTGTGTGTGTGTGTCGCCATGACGCACCATCAGTTCGCCCTGGCAGATGTGCTGAAGGGATTTGGCATTAAAGAGTTTTTTTTTGATGGAGAGCCTTGTTACATGGTGTCTGTCTGTGTGTGTGTGTGCGCGCGCGCGCGTTGGTGTGTGTGTGTTTGTGTGTTTCTATCGCGCTCTGCTGTTGAACAAACGTGTTGGTTCGGTGTATGTGTGTGTGCATATCTGTATATGAGTAAGTGCGTGTGTGTGTGTATGTGTGTGTGTGCGTGCACATGAGTGTATGTGAGTACGTACGCGTGTGTGTGTGTAGGAATGGAAATGGCAAGTGATCTTGTGTATGTGTGTGTGTATGTTTGTGAGGGGTGTGTGGATGTGTATGTGTGTGTGTGTGTGTGTGTGTGTGTCTGTATGTCAGTGCTTATGGTGTGAGATTTAATGTGTAGTGCATAATCCTTTCTAGAGATCTAGAGATTTCTTTCATTCATATGTGTGTGTGTGTGTGTGTGTGTGTGTGTTTGTGTGTGTAGATACTTCACAGCATGACTTTATGATTTATGTTTCCTATAATTCAAAATGACAAGTAAACCTCAGGGTGTCCCTCTTGACACTGTTAGTAAAACTCGTCCTACAGTAATAATACACAGGAGTGTGTGTGTGTGTGTGTGTGTGTGTGAGTATGTGTGTGTTTGTTGTGGAAGGGGAGCGATTAAGTGTTTGATTATTCCCGTGAGATGATGTAACTGATTATCATGCATCAATAAGGAGATGTTTTCCTGTCCGTTGTAGCAGAGCGGCGTCCAAAAGGCAGAGTCCAGTTCCAAGAACCACACAGTGACACATCCACTGTCTTGAATAACTAAAGCTTCTGCAAAACTGAAGGGTCTGTTTTATTCCAGCCCTCCTTTAGATCCCTGAGAATCACAGCACATTTTACCCGTGGCCTCTTCCTACAGTTAGGATGTACGAAGGTGTGTAGATGTATGATGGTGTGTGTGAAGGTGTGTAGGTGTATGATGGTGTGTACGAAGGTGTGTAGATGTATGATGGTGTGTGTGAAGGTGTGTAGGTGTATGATGGTGTGTGTGAAGGTGTGTAGATGTA
>JBBPDB010000108.1:13725080-13747556 GCA_037974465.1 Brachypetersius altus | reverse complement strand
CGTAGGGGGGGATATGTATACGGCACAGGATCGCTGTAGAGATGTATACACACACACACACACACACACACACACACACACACACACACACACACACACAGTATTGTGCAAAAGTCGTTTATATCAACAGTGGGCTTCTTTCAGGCAGCAAAAACAGCTGAATATTAGAATAAATGCAAACAAACAAGCAAGCAATAGAAAGTATCAAGATTTCTTTTTTTGTGAGCTGGTTAGAAGAATGCAGGTTCGGATCCAGGTTTCAGCTCAGTGCCTCCAGTCATTGGATGAATGAATGAAATTCCATAATCAACACACCTAATTAAATCTCCAGAAGTAAAAAGAGCCAAACCAGGTATTTGATGGCGCTACAAGTAAAACTGTGAATGTGAAACTATTGTTAATATATACAACGCTGCTATTTGACGGTCATCGGTTAGCATCTGGATCAAGCCGAATCTCTTTCAACCTCCTCTCTGAGTATTTATGTGGCTCCTGGCCATATGCACAACAATGCAGAATATTGTTACCTCTTGACGTTTCTTTATTTCTTTATTATTGCCGTTACCTCTTGCCATTTATTCCATTTATCAAAAAGCAATTATTAAAGAGCACTTAGCATACTAGGATGCCTCCTCCACGCTCACTCAGAGCAAAGATCTCCTTTAGGTAAGAACATGTCTGATGTGAGAGAAGAGGACTTGGGGCAATGCACAGATCTGATAATCCAGACATTCTTCATATGAGAAATGGATATATGGTCACTGGGTGTTATTATCATAAGGTACTACCTGCAGCTAAGACTGAGAACCCTGTAGTCAAATTGTAACACAAACAGTTCTTAAAGACAGCATAGGACACACTTCTAGCCCCTGTACTGTCAAAAGATGACGCATCCTGCATTTTATCATATAATTATCATCTTAATAGAAAGACAGGATCTTACAAGGGTGCTGTTTGCCATTTTTACCAGAGGAATAGCAGCATGTTTGGCTGAGCTATTCCTTTCATCCCTTTAGACAAGTTTCAGCCTTGTATTTTTCTGTCTTTCAGTTTTCTGATGAAGCTTAACCAAGTGTTGTCTGCATCAGATGTAATCCCCTTAGACATTTTCTCCAACACATTTGATCCAAAGTATGAGCTATGGGCTGGTGCTCTGTCAAACTCCTGTGCCACATTCCTCTGGCTGCTCTGAATCCTCCCTCTGTGTCCACCATGCTCCATGTTTACAGAGGAGGAAGGACCTCTGTGGACTGTTATGTAGGGAGGGAAGTCCAAGCAGGTCCTGAGCAATAGTGCATAAGCAGCCACAGTTAGACTCATCTGACCAATAATGACACTCAGTCCTACCTGGCAGCAATATACTGAATACACAGGGGGAGTAAAAATGAGTCTCACGTGCTGCGTTAACGTGAGACTCTTATCGTGCGAAAACTGGTCACCCTGTCGGAAACACTGACTGGTTAGAGAACACAGCAGCGGTCTTTTACATTGTGTGTAAACAATTCATGATGAACAGACTTATTGAAATGTATAAATCTGTTTACACTAACATTATTTTATCCAATATATTTGTTTTTCACAAAAAGCTAGTTTGGTCAAGTTATTTGAGTCTCTGTATTCTCTCTCTGTGTAAGCAGCTCCTCTAGTCACAGTTCAAAACAATCCTAAATCTTACCGAAATAAACATTGAACTGCGTGAGCATCATTAACTGACATCTGTTACCACAATATCAGTGGCGAGTTCTTCTGGAAAATTATGAGCATGTTTGTGTATCGTTTTCTGACCGCCATGAATGCACCAGTAAAAAAACTGTGCCGTTTTTTTCAAAAGAAGAGGAGAAATAAGCTTGTATTACAGCTGAGGGTGGAAAAAACACTCCTCCGCTTCTCAATTGACTAGAAACACTGGCGCATTAAGGTCATGTCCACACGTACATGGGTATTTCTGAAAACGCATCTACACAAGAGAAAAAAACGCATCCACACAAGCACGCTTTCACAATGACTCCATACACACGCAATAGCAAAACACGCTGTCAAAAGCATGGTCATGCAGCATTTTCTCTTTGACAGGGTTTGTTATGGTGTGTAATTTATCCAGCAGTAACTTGGTTAAATAGCTGTTGCTGATTTAAGTATAGCTGTACAGGTTTAAGAACAGTTGTGGACTACTTTAAGCGCTGATGTACGTCGCTCTGGATAAGAGATTCTGCTAAATGCCGTAAACGTAAAGCATTTAGCATTGGTGACCAATCAGTAGCCTTAGAAGGGGTCGTCACACCCAGAGATGTTGTAAGTGTTGAATTTAATAGCATCCAAAGCTGACTCTGATGTCTACGTCCAACATACTGGATGAATAGTAACTCCGTGCATATGCTTTGTGAGTATACCTAATGTAAACACAGTACATACCGTCACGTCATATGAGTGGCACACAGTACAACGTGAAACAAATTTTCGTTTTTCTTGTCCACACATGAACGCAGAAACGTTTTTCATAAACCGCCACTTTGGCCAGAGTTTTCAGAAAGACCTATGGGTATCAATAAGATACTAATTCAAAAAGATACTAATTACTAAGTGTTTTTACTTGAATGGGAATAAGAATTTAAAAGGGTTCCAAACGTAGCCATGTGTACGGTTCCAGCATGCTGGGATCACATTGACTTGTGCATGACCTTAAAGCACAACATCGATTTTGGTGTCAGAGGAAACTCAACTATAATAATCTTTCTTTTTTCTTATCTTAAGCCACAACAGCTTGGCAGAAATAGAACAATGCTTTAACGTGAAAGAATCACTGGTGTTTTCCTCTGACGACGCATTTTTTATGGGTGATCTGAAAGCCTGTTTTAATTGAGCATTGATTAGTCTGTAAGAGCTCAGTGCGAAAAGTCCAGTCAGGCTGGGGGCAGTGTGTGAGCACGTGCTTGCGTGCATGCAAACGAGAGAGAGAGCGAGTGAGCAAGAGTCACTGTGTGCATGCATAGTGCTGTACCCTCACTCTGTAATATAGAAAGAGTACAGTGTCAGGAGAGCTACAGTACAGTACTATGGACTATATAAGAAAAGAGGGATCTCTCTACTTCCAGCCTGTTTTAATAAGATAAGAGAGATAAACCTTCATTAGTGGGAAATTTGTTTGGTCATGGCAGAAACTTGTTCTAAGAAAAACAATAGAACAGAGTAAAGTAAAATAGAATAAAAAAGACTGTCACAGCACAGTATACAATAAAATGTACAGTCAAATGCACAGTCTAAAAAAAAATCTTGCATGTATCCCAATAGACAAAGTGAATTCCTTAAATAACTTGATAAAATGTCTAACTTTGTAACAGAGAGCATGGCCTGTGAACATTTCTGGCACAATAATTACTGGCCCATTTTTAAAAGAAACATATTTAAAAACATTAGAAACATATTTCAGTAATGGTTACTCTGTTAGTACATGTGCCAAGATTCCTGAGGTCTCCCAGTGTTGCTTTTAGAGTTCAATTTCCTTTCGTTTCAAAAATAGCCCACTGGCATGCATGAATGGGCAATACAATATTTTCTCAATTATATTCGACTTGTCGAAGCACACTCTTCATTTTCAATTGTTGATACCCACGAACAATGAGGAGTTAGTGCATCACAATGTGTGAAAAGGTCAGAAACCACTTGATAACTACAAATATAAATATTATATGTACAGAGAAAACATCTAAAAGTCAAGTATTGTAATAATACATTTTATACATTGCTCACTCCTACTTGAACCGGTGCTTTTCACACATGTGCTGTCATCTGAGCCCTTTATGAAATATGCTGCGAGGCAAAAAAGCTAGATTATCTAAAGTGAACATCAAGTAGTGATAAAATAGGGGAAATGGCCTTTTTACAGGGTCAGCTTGTGACTTTAAGAGTGTAAGCTGGAACATAATGCTGAGATGTCAGCAATGTTTAATAGACCCACTCACAGTCATACAGATGCATAGTACGAAAGCAGAAAATAAAGAGATGATCCCTTACTTTTCAGTTTCAATTGAAATATGGTAACTTTATATAGCAAGCTTTAATACACATCTACAGATCGGCTGTTAGGAACAGATTACAGAGGCTTTAATTTTCTAATTACTGAGATGTGATTTAAAACTTTAGATTTAACCCAAGTACTGTTTAATACTATGAGGTGAAAAGCATTAAACAATTAGTTTTGTTGCTTAATATACTTCCAGTGCATATAGACACACCATATTGGTTTTCAAACTTTTTCTTCTAAATATGAAAAGCATGTATTTGCAAGTATAAGAACAGATTTCAAAAACAAACTTTAAGAGGAGTAATGTATTGATTAGGCTATGTAAGCCTTTAAAGGCAGTATACTCTCCTGTCTGTAAGCCGATGACATACATTTTCCTCTAGTCTAGTGGGTAGGATACTTGCCTCTGGACCAAGAGGTCGTGGGTTCAAATCCTACCTTCAGCACCACCACTGGGTTCCTGAGCAAGAGCCTTAACCCCAAGTTGCTCCAGGGAGACTGGGAATGAAAGTCGCTTTGGATAAAAGCATCTGATGCATGGCCTAAATGTAGATGGATTATTGTTCTCGGTATGAGCATTCTTCCTGCTGACACTCCTCATCAGTAGTGTCAGATAAATCTTGTATGGTGCAAACGTTCCTAATACTTTAGGAATCTCCTTAACCTTCACCATGATTTAAAACTGCATGAAAAAAATGTTTTCTTTTGTTTTGAACTCTCCCTAATCAGTGGTAATGATGCTAATAATGACACCAAATGCAGTCCGTATTATTTTTAAGAATTAATAGGCAGAAATATGCAGAAAGATTTTTTTTTTTTTTTTTGGCAGGAAAAAAAAAAAAATGTAACCTTAAGATATATCTATATTTTAATATACTGTTTGATTTTCTTCCAGTTTTTGTTTAGGTTGTTTCTTTACTAAGAATGTTTTCTTTTTTTATTCATTTATAAGCACAAAACATCATCCACATTCTGCAGGTAACAGTTTCAGCCATCTGTGTGTTCAGTGGATGGGAAGAATGGAAGAGCCCCTCCAGCATTATAACAGCCAGTACAGGCCTGTCATGTACACAGGGCCAGCCTGCTGGTGGCAAAATATTTTACCAACTGGTTATGATGAATCACAGGAAACGCTGAGGATAAGAGGGAGGATGTAACCGAGGGGATATTATCTCCTCCCTCCCCGACTACTGCACAGACACTCGGCTTTGGCTCAGTCAATAGGATTATGTAAGCTACGCTGCGTTTGGGATAGAGCTGAAAGCTTGAAAAGATGTGCTCCCTCAGACCTACAGCATTACGTTCATCACAGCTTGTTTCATTCAAATCAGAGTAAATCCTGCATGCATAGCTTCCACACGCGCGCATGCGCACACACACACACACACACACACACACACACACACACACACACACACACACACACACTATTTCTCAGTTAAATTCATTAACTGTTTTACATAATACTGCTTCTCTAATTCACTGATAAAACCATATGAATTAATATATGTTCCTGTATAAGTTACAGAAGCAAATCACTGGCATTTATACTAGACAAAGCCCAATACAAATCATGGTTCCATGACTTTTTTCTGCAAATAATGCTTGTTTTTACATCTCTCCAGGCAAAAACCGCAGTACAGACCTGCTGTCACTCAACAGTAAACAAGGAGGCTGGGACACTGGAAATGGCCAAACATAGCCCAAACACGCCAGGCTTTTACACCTGCTCACACTATACGATACCAACACCTGCATCACAAAGACTACCAATTGCCTTGCCTTGTAATTTATCACAGGCAAATCTTAGTCATGACTGGCATGTTTGCAAAGGCGCAGTAGGTAACAGCAATGGGGGAAATAAGATGGGTGCCAGCCTGCTGGATGCTGCACTCCTCCACAGACTACAAAACTGTTCCATTGGTTCTGGAGAGGCAGCACACTGACTATCAAAAACCTCATTCCCATCTTCAACTCTCATCAGTCCAATATCCCTTAATTATTCAATTATATTATGATTTTTCACAATTTGGTTATTCAGTACAATGTGATTTATTTAGTATGCATTTATTGTGTGCATTTTTGTAATTGTATGAAATGAGCAAATATCCATTTTCTTAATGCTGTTGAATTGTCACTTTTAGACCGATGCATTGCCGATGCGCTGTTATTCCCTTAAAAGTCACATCGTGAATTTGAATTCCCATTTGACAAAAAATATCTCTGATATAACAAATAGCTGCAATTTTATATCAACAAGCTGCAGGTACCACCTTAGAATGAGAACATTTACAGGTGTAGCTGCCAATTATTATTTGTACTGCGTCACTTGTAGATGTCTTAGGCTTTACTAGTAGATGTACTCAAAAGCACTACAAGTTAAGACACAATATCATTTAGCTAAGACATTGGCCTGCAATCAAACACAGGATGTCCTGCACGTCAGTTCATTGTTGTGTTTTGTTGCATTGCATGAAACACCATGAGCCGTTTTAGCCCCATGAAGCATCTGTCATCAGTGCTATAATCCTCTTTATCAAGTACTAGAGGCACTTAATAAGTGTGCAAAACCTGCGGCCAGCACAAGCTCCACCTCCTTTTTCCATCAGCCCTGATCTGGTCATCAAAACAGCCTCTAACCATTTTGTTTTGTATCTACTCATGCAGTATGTTATTATTTTTCTGTTTCACACCTCAGGAGGATAGGATAGAAGAATTCCTGACAGAACTGTGTAAATGCTTTCGCTGTCCTGTATAAAAGCCATGGGCTGAATCATGCAGAAACTTTTGTCTCTGTCCTTCTTGGTAGATTTCCTGAATCCCGATGCACTGCCTTTGAAAATGCAGGATCTGTGTCATCAGTCAAATATAATATAAACTTCCCCATGAATAAAAGCCCGCTCTGCTACGCCTGCTCTTGCAGTTAAGTGCTCTTCTCTGGCTGGGCTCTCAGGCCATTGGTCGCCATGGAGATCATATGAGAGCAATACATTTCAAGGGTGTCATTAGTTACTCTGATGAGCTTTTGCACCCTCTGCTGGACATAGGAATAGCTCAATGAAGAAACAAACTGACCAAAACACTTGGATTAAATTAGGCAAAGAGGTAAATTGTCAAAGTCTGCTTCTTTAAGAGGATAAAATTAGCTGACAACTGCCAGTCAGCATCCAAAAAACAGCACAGCAATCATTACGCACTTCCCTCCAACCATGCCAAGTTCCTTAATCAGATCAGATATTCTGGTTTCTGACATACTACTGTTTACAGTAGCCAAACATGCAGGCAAAATTACTTCTTACTGTACAAAATTACTGCTTACTGTACAAATGTACTGCTTACTGCTCAAATCTATTCTCACACATACATTTTGCCCTTTTGTAGTTTTTTGTTACACTACAGGGCAGGAGTTTGGTCCACCCTTGGAAGGGAACATTTTATTAATTTAATAATAAGAAATTTTATAATAAGAAATTATAGCTAGAAATACTGACTAGCTTTAAAGTCTAATGTAACACTATATGCTGTAAGTGCAGTTTAATGGATGCAAAACCTTATGAACGAGTTTCATCAATATAACCAACCGCTGCCATAGCAGCACAGATTGATAGTATCTTTTCAGGCAATAGTGCATGTTTTTCAAAACTTTGTACTTTTCTTTGGATATATTTCTGGCACAATTTTGAAGGCGGCTTTGGATCGTTATCCTGTAATGAAATTTCGTCCAATGATGCGTAAAGCCGAAGGAACTGGGTGATGTTGAACTGGGTGATATGTCTTCTTTGAGATCAAGAGTTTGAGCCTTTGAAGCTAAATAATGTGTCCCTACAGGCTATAAAATATTGAAAGTCAGTCAGTTACATTTGTTTTAACTATTTTGTTTTCTTTCAAAACATTTTTTAAAAAAAGAAGTGTATCATTTATTTATTCCTTTATTTAAAATCCAAGGGTGAGCTCAAAAGTTCTGGCTTGTAGTGTATATTATTGCTTTCACAAAACTAATGAAGAAAACTTAAAAAAAAAAAAATCCCCCAAAAAAACATACATACATGTTTTGTTTTAACATGAACGATTCCTTTAAAATATAGAAAGTGGGGTCTTTCCTGACCTGATATGCAGCCATGACAGCATGGGTGTAGTGCCTCCACCAAACACCCACACAGTGAAGAACACTATGAGTAGTGTGGTGGTGAACATCATCTGCCGTGCGTAAGTTGCTGTGTCGCGGATCGCCAGTGCAAACGCCATCGCCCCTCGCAGCCCTGGAACATCGGAAGATCATACATACATAAGTGGAAGAAGGACAAAGCCAAAGACACTCTTGAAATGAAAGGCATATACAGGTAAAAAACAGGACCAGAGAGAGTGATGCTACCTTGGTGAAAGCATGACTGCAATTTTTGTGTTTTTATTTAAACAAGTTTGAAGAACTCCAACTGTATTGCACTGCTTTCAATTGGAGGATCGGTATTAGCAAGGGAGCTGTTCCAGATTAACGCTCACTTTTTAAAAGGGCTCTATTTTAGGACTGAAATTGCTCCATCAATGTGATGAAGCTCAGAGAGAAACACATGATCAGCGGAAACATGGTTTATGCCAAAAAAAATAGAAGCAATGTGAATGTTGCTTAAATATCAACCACCAAACTAAGAATCCAGATAAACTGCATTAACTGCAGATAAACTGCACTCCAGTGACCAGTTCTTAAGAGCTTAGCTGACAATTAACTTGAATGCCATTGAGGAGCGATAAGGTTATACCTGCAAACATCATCATATGCTGAAAGTTTCCGCTGATTTTGTGCCTGCGGCCCAGGTTAAGCAAGAAGGACAGTGGGTAGATGTTGGATGCTCGGCCGATAAAGATAGCAATCTACCAATCAGAATACAGTTAAGGAAACACAAAGAAAAACACACAAACAAAAGCACACGCGATCTTTCACAGGTCAAAAGATGAGTCTTTTGAGTTGGAAAAAGTGATCGGACAAAAGCATAATGTCACATTACGCAAAGAATTTTTATAAATTCACACAGACGAAAAAGAACCGATAAATAAAAATATCATAAACAAATTGAGAAAATGTATCACACTACATCCACTGCACACACTAAATTCAATAAGCCAAAACTAATTATGCTCTTTTGCAATGAAATACGAAGTTGATCATACAATCTTACAATGCTTAGAATATAATATTCTTGCATATTATGATGCAATTCACTGTGATAAATACAGTCAGATTACCCCACTTGGAGTGGTTATGAAACCTAAGTACAAGCCCTGTTTAAATACAGGTTTTATCAGTTTTCAAGGGTGCATCATATTTACAGTATACATGTGGTCATTCACAGAACATGGAGAAAATGAGACAGGATAAAGCCTTTGTGTGAGATGAATTTTAAAATTACTTTGGGAAGTCTTTACATACCTTACATGTACTTTATGAATGACTACTTTTGGCTGTAAGCTTTGCTAAGAATACAGACTTTCCTTTTGCAGCCGCTATCTGAGTGGGTTTCATAACTTCATAATTGTGAAGTTACATCATGTATTAAAGACGTAAAGTGGTGCCCCATGGTGTTTGCGTTCATAATGTAGGTTAACATTAATCAGGTGAAGTGATGCTTATAGCATGCATTCAGTTATATTCAACACGGTGCCAGCACTGCAACTGATTAACTGACCAAAAACAAACAGTTTTTACAGCTGCTTCCACTAATCTGGGTGATGTGATCACACATTCAGTGAAGTGACTGGCTTTACAATTCAATGGTTCAGTAAAATATTCTGTGACCTCTTTTTCAGCTGAAATCTTTGATACCACCCCACCTTCAAACACATGCAATTCGCAAGCAGTGACCAAGTCTAAAGTGCTAGCTGAGAGAGAGGGAGGATACGAATGCCCCGATGATGAAGATGGGACTGAAGACGTGATTCTGGAAGGTGAACAGAGCCAGTCCCATGTAGGAGAAGATGAAGTTCTCTGCCAGGAAGTGCAGCACTTCAAACAGCTGAAACAACAAGTAATGATAGTGTTAGTGCCACACTCACACGTTCGACAGCTTTCAACTTCTCTAGTCTAAAGTATCTCACCCACTTCATCAGAGACAGTTTTGGTAATTGGGTTAAGAGCAACTCCTGAGGCACAAGAACAACTCTAAACGTAATTACAGCCCCCAGTTTCTTCCCCATCACTCTAGCACAGTGTGTGCTACTTTGTGGAAGGCCGCAGGGGGTCCCGGCAGTTACTTTCACACAGCATCCTGACTGACAGCAGCCAATGTAATAGTCAGCTCTGTAGAACACTCCTCAGGTTCCTTCTGTTCAGTTCCAACTAGCCCTCAGAACATCGCCCTTATAGAATAGGTAACTATAACTTGGGTTATGAGCATAAAAACTCTGAGCTCATACTTATGGGGATCAGGTTTAACAGATCTACTTAAAGACAAAGGTTAATTTGCCTTAGCCTACGTAACCTTCAAATTATGGAAGTGTGTATTGTCTGGTTCGATTCTATCCTCAGATGAGAATTCACATGTTCTCTACTTCATTAAACAAACAGACTGCGAAAGGATGCGCTTATTGTTTAGCTAAAATGTCAAAGGAGAAGGCTTTTTCATTTCAGTGTTTATTTCAAACACAGTAAAGCTACTGACAAAATTAGACTTGTCTACTGCTGCCCCCTGCTGGCCATTTGTATACAGAAAAAATCTCGGCCAAGAGCATCAAAGGCCACGCTTTTAATTGAGCTACACTGAATCCACATCCACAATTACTAACAAAGAAGATGTGAACGGCAAAAGACAAGAGGAGAGAGGAACCTGTTTTGTGCGTTTTGTAGATTCCTCAGAGAGATTGTTATAGGTGTAGTGAGCCTGAGTAATCCCACAGAACAGCACTGCTACAACACCTGGGAGAGAGAACATAATGAACAGATCCACCAACACACTGGAGTGCTGTTTAATAAATTATGCCAGTCTGAGAAGATCTTAATTAACCGACAGCTTTCAGCACTTGCATACATTGCATGATACATAAGATGTGGTACATTCAACAAAGTTCTTGACTGAAACAGTAATACACACACAGGCGTACCTGTGAAGCCACAAGCTTCTGCCAATAGGAAGGTGCTCCAAGACATTAGGAAGAAGAGCGCCGTCTCCAGCAGAGGGAAACAGTGCAGTTTGGTGAATTTAGTGACGTAGGAACAGAGTTAAAGCGTTTAAACACACGTTAATTCATAAGCTCATACAGCCATTAAACACAGTTCATCATTAACCTTCATTTCATTACTGGATCAGAGTTTACATTTACGGCATTTATCAAACGCTTTTACCCAAAGCGACTTCCAATCCCTACCTACAGGGGACAGTCTCCCTGGAGCAACTTGGGGTTAAGGGTCTTGCTCAGGAACCCATTGGTGGTGTGCTGAAGGTAGGATTCAAACCCATGACCTCTTAGTCTAGAGGCAAGTATCCTACCCACTACGCCGCCACCACCACCCCAGAGTTTGAGCTTGACCATGTACTGAGAGGGAGGATGAAAGGATATGAGGGCAGTGACGACTCCAGTGACAGCACCCATAGCAAAAGACCCACTGAAGATCCCAAGGAAAATGCCAACTGATTTAAAAAAGGCAGAGGCATCGAAGGTGTGTGTGTTTACTCCAGCGGGTTGATATGCCACAATAGACCTACAGACAAAACATAAGCTACACTTAATAATGCAGCATTAATATCAAATTAATTTAAGACACTGGTTGTGATGTTGCTAAGTCAGTAAAGTCAAACACTGACATTTGTTCTAGTCTGGATTTAAAATCTTTTCTCTACATTTAATTTTGGTGTTGTCTTATCTGTTACCTCCATCCAGCAGATGGAGCTCAAGGCCCTTTCTTCCAAGGCAGAGACTGACAGCAGAGCTACAGGACTATGTTTTGTTCCACATGAGTGTGTACAACTTAACCTACAAACACACCGAGTCTGGAAAAGTCTGGGAAACTACCAAGGGACAGATCTAAGTTTAAGTGTTTGTGAGTATGAAATAGAAACGTAGTGAGCAGTGCAGACAATAAAGGCAGAGAAGAGCGAAATGTGGTGTATATGTCTATGTGCGTGAGAAAAAGGGAAAGTTAGAGAAAGAGAAAGAACTGAAGAGTGTGTGTACAGGAAATCAAAATAAGAGAGAAGTGAAAGAACTTACGATGAGAGAACAATGGCCACGGCATCGTTCATTACACTCTCTCCAAACAGCAGGGCATAGAGGTCCACGTCAGCATGAAGCTCATTGAAAATAGCCAGCACAGTGACTAAACACATACACAAACACAAAGTATGACCACAGTGACCGCATTATACATTATAGCAAAACACATTGGATTTATATCCTAAGTTAACATTTCTCACAACAATGCAATTATTTTAACAGATAAGTACAGCTGGCCAGTATTATTGAAATTCTCATTCATTGTGCTTTGTATTTGGTTTACTAATTAGTAATTGGAAGCTTTTACTCAAGCAAAAAAAAAACTGAAGTGAAAATTCTTTAAGTAATTGTCATATACACACACTATAAAAACCACTGACAGGTGAAGCTCATGTGTTCCAAGCAGGAAAATGGGTAAGTGTTCGGGATCTGAGTGAGTTTGACAAACACCGAAATGTGAGGGCTAGTCAACTGTCAAAGCATCTCCAAAACGGCAGGTCTTGCGGAATATTTCCTTTATGTGGTGTTTAGTGCCTACAAAGAGTGATCCATAGAATTACACACTGTGACCCTGCGATGGCACTGCAACACACAGTGCATCGCAGATTTCTGGCAGCATTTCTCGCCTTTTCTCAGAGTATAAAAAACTGCACCTCCTTTTACATGAGTTGATGTGCCTCAAAAGAAATTAAACATGGGAGCATTTAAAATCAGTTGGTTGGTACACAACAAGTATGCTTCCCCAAATTCTGCCATGTGTATAATCCACACTGCCTACATCTCCACAATGTGGTTGATTCATGCTTTTCTACTTATACTTACATAGTTTAACAGCAGGTTTAAAACATGACTGATCTACTTACTATGACAAAATCGTGTTTTCTGCTGTATCAGAAGGGCATGTTGTTGGATGGTACAGGAGCTGTTTGCCCACATCAACTGGTAAACTCTAAACATAGTTTAGAATACAAGCATCCCACAGTTTTTGTGGATTTTGCTTTTGAAAATATATATTTTTACTACAAACAAATAGTAATTCAAATATAAATTCAGCTAAATTTCCAGTTACTGGCTGATGTCCTCCTGTATTCATTTCATTCTATTAAAAGCCCTGCGCTGCCAAAAACGCCCTGCACCTAATGGCAATGCAGCTCAGCATCTCGGACGAGAATAACAGGTCGACAGCCGTGGTTCAGAGGGATACGTCTGAGAAATAAGCAAACTGCTGTTTATGACAGTCCTGCTGCGGGGTATTACCTGGGTCTGTGGCTGAAATGATGGCTCCAAAAAAGAGGCAGTCTGTGTAGTAGAACTTGTCAGTGAGCTGCCCTACAGCCTGCATTAGCTTCACCACTCCATACATGAGGTTCCTGACACACAAACAGAAGCCACTCAAATACAGCAGGAAAATCCCAATGTGTTATTACTGAATGTTCTGCATATTTAACTAATTATTCAATACTTCACTTTAAGAATGCCAAGCCATGGGCAGCATGGACTTACCCTATGACAAAGCAGGAAATGGCTGTGCCCAGGAAAGCATACGTTATGATGGAGCCCAGGTTTCTGAAGAAGTGTCTCTGGAGGAAGAGAGGCAGACATGCGTCACTGTTCTGCTCCACAGGGCAAAGACGACTTTACAGCGTTACCTACGCACGTCTAAACAGCAGATGCCCGAACCCAAAGCCAGCAGACAGAGATGAATCTGATATAATATGTATTAAACAAACATAGTTATCTGTAGGTTAATTATCAGTATGCTGTCATAGTCTGAAAGCGGCTTAGTATTTAGAAGTTTGTGCTGTTTTGTCTGAATGGACTCCCAACATGTCATCCATCTGTAAACTGAAAAATAAATATAAACTATAAAAGTAAAACCCCTGTACCTGACCAGTTTCAGACGGATGTTTTCGTTTATGATGTCTACAGCACATATGAATCATTCAAGAATAAGAAAGACATCTAACTTTAGGCCTGAACCTGTGAAGAAACAGAAGCAGACCATTCTAGATGATCAGGCCCGTGATCAGTTTACTGGTGCTGCTGAATGTTGAGGTACCTTTATCTAGGCATCTTGTATCTTTAGGCACTTTGCAGTCTGTCATAGTAAAACATTTGTTCCCATTTCTGTATTTTTATGTATACATTTTAAATTTCTTAAGCATCCATTGAAAATACTATCATTACACAACAGAAGATAAATGCATTAACAGAATTGCTACGAAATTGAGCAGCGGACCTAAAGAGAAGTTGTTGTTCATGGAATATTAATAGGAATAATCCAACAATGACCAGATCGATTTCCATGCTGTGCATGAACAGCCACCCTGTGTAAAAGAACGCCACTTAGACATTCGACATACAGCTAGAGATCCAGAGAGTATTATGTTAAATCCACAGGATGATCCAATTTCTGATTTTTCACAGGAGCAGGATATCGTCAGCAACTTTACAAAACAAGTCCCAATATGATACAATACAATGACAGTACATACTGGATGTACAACAGCCATTTGTTCAATGCCACAATAAAATTAGCTTTCATTAAGATATTATTATAGTTGGGAGACTGATCAGCTTTATTTGTTGTTCGTTATTATGAAGTTGTGTTTCCACGTATAGTACTATATGTGAACTTTTGCAGTTTTAATCAAAAGCAGTCAGCGTTTTGGCACATATGCTTGTTTGAGAGCCTCTGAGGCTATAAAATCAGTGACTTTTAAACAGTGGACCAACATTAAGCAGAACTAAAAGACAAAGAACTAACGGCTGAATGCTAATCAAAGCAGTTATGAACTACCGACTCAGTACAACTGCGGATTAAAATCATGCAGAGTCAGTAAAACTAATTAAAATACAATCCAAATAATGTTCAAATACATGGAGCATACATGCAACAGGTTAATACGTTAATACACACACACTGAATTTTCCAGTGTGCTTAATCTTTCTGATGCAACCAATAATGACGAACAGGGTAAAAAGTCTGTGTGCAGTAATTGCAGGGTCTACCGTCTGTGAGAGCTTCTGTTACTTCTGGTGCCAGCTTTGAACCATCTGCTTTAAATTCTGTCACTTTTGTGTGACTGCACACAATCAGCAAAAGACTCAGTGTGAACGAGAGAAAGAAAACATTGTTTATCTATTCTACCCTTTCAGCTTCCTGTGCAATTGGACACAAAATGATTAGAATCTGGATATGAAAGCTACGAGCTGGTGCTTATTTCAACACATGTGGAAAAAATGAAAATTATTAAGTGATAGGGGGAAAAAAACCTACAAAAAACCCCTAAAAAACCTAAAATTTGGTTTAGCTTTGCAATGGAGTAGAACCCGACCGATAAGGGATTTTGAAGGCAGATACCGATACAAATATTTGTTGGTTTTAAAATTCATTTATCGGCCATTATAAATGCCGATACCGATAGTTTGGAAAATGACTAATATCGGCCGGCCGATATATCGGTCGGGCTCTAAAATGGAGCTGAAGTTTAATGCAGCTAACAAACTACCTCACCAATTAACATTAGCAGCAGCCAATTTGAGGACTTTTTAGGTTACATCTGCATTTGAGATAAGGGAACAATTGTATGAAAATGCCTTGATTGCTGAACTATAAATCAAAGCATCTGAAAAATGTATTCACAACTAAGTTAACGTTCCTGATATAATGAAGTGTAACAGTTAGACCATTTACAGGTATACATTTCAACACATCAAAAAATAAAAATGTAACACTTTCTCACACACACTCACGATATCAAAGAAGATCCTTTATTTGATTTCACATATCATGTGACTGTTCATGCATCTGACCACATCTTTGGAATTTCCCTGGATTTCTATATTGTGCAATGCGCTCCCCCCACCCCTGCAAGAGCTCTATAACAGTTAAGAGGCTTGAGGAACAGTGTAAGCTGCGGAACTAGAGGTTAGAATGCCACACTTTCACCTAACACTAAATCAAAGATGCAGAGTGACATGTTCGTAAAAGACTTACACAGACGCATACAGTGCAAAGCAAGTACGCCGACCAGCACGAACATTAAAAGCACCAACAGGGGAAGAACACCACTGATTTTCTTGTTACAATAGCACTTGTCAAGGGGTGTGAAACATTAGAAAGCAAGTAAATAGTCAGTTCATGAAGTTGATATGTGGGAAACAGGAAAACTGCCCAAAAAGTTGATGTCTACATGACCCGGTCTAAGAACCTCCAAAATGACAAGGGACGCAGTGGTTAATATTAAAAGTAGAGGGACAACCAGCGAATTGGTGACAGGGTCATGGGTGCCCAAGGCTCACTGATGCACATGGGAAGCAAAGACTAGACCATCTGGTCCAACCCCACAGAAGAGCTACCGCAACACAAATTGCTGAAAAAAAGTTCAAGCTGGATATGACAGAAAAGTGTCAGAATACAGTTCATCTGAGCCTTCCTACATATAGCTTCCATAGTCACAGATCGGTCAGAGCACTTGGCTAAGCACCTACAATGAGCCTCACAGCTGGACCATTGAACAATGGTAAAAGATGTTCTGGTCAGATGAATCACCTTTCCTTTTACATCATGTAGGCTGTTGAGTGCATGCGAGAGGCCCACCAGTATGCAATATGGAAAGAAGACAAGTTGGAAGAGGTAGTGTGATGTTCTGGCCAATGTTCTGCTGGGAAACCTTGGATCCTAGCATTCAAGTGGATGTTTCTTTAACACGTACTGTACCACCTACCTAATGTTGTTACAGACCAATTACATCTGTTTTTCGTGCCAGAAAGATTAGGCACCCTGCCTGTAAAAATGAATCAGGAATTAATTTAGCAATTTGGCCTACAAATTCCCCAAATGTCATCTGTGGGATGTGCTGGACAAGCTATAGATGCAGGAATGTTGGGGCGGTCAAAATGATTTTATAAATAAACTCAGAAAACCAAAAAAAACTAACAACAAAAAAAACAACACATAACCCCGAACTCAACAGAATCGTGAATAACTGCAAGTCCGCATTGCTCATGGCAAACAGCAGCATGGCAGACCACAACAAACATTCAAAAAAAGATCCTGAATTAAAAAAAAAAACCAAAAAAACAGAAGAGAACGAGGTTTTGTCTGCTGCATAAATGCCAGACATAATGTGGAAGGTACCACAAGGAAGTGAAACTTCCCTTTTACTAACAGATATTTTTTTGCTGTTCCCGGCTCTGGACCTACCAGACTCTCCAGCAGTCGTTTTTCTTCTCAGATGGAGTAGACAGGAGAGCATTTCCACAATCATGTGTCAATTTCATGATGCAAAGGGTACAATAGCAGGGAAATCATGCATGAACACACACAACAGCAAAACAAAGCCCGATCACCCAACCATAAGGGCCAGGTCTGACATTACATGACTAGCCTACCTTTTTAAGGCTGTATCCAGCATGAAAAATGATGGGAGGTAGCAGGATGTTGAAGAACACCTCTGGGTCAAACGTGACCTGTAACAAAAAACAGTATTTCATGGAGATTAACAGTCAGATTAAATGCATCAAAATAAATTGGGTCTATTTAACTATGCTTAAGAAAACAGTTGGGAAACGTCGTTTATCGAGAAGTGTGCTTCTTTAGGTTTTGTATTGTAACTGTGAGGCTAATGCAGCTAACAAAAGCTTAAAGTCCATCGATACACTCGCAAATTACTAAAACAGATTATTTAACAACAACAACGTAGTTTGAGGCAAAAGTGTCATGCTTTAGGAATGTAGGTGGCACAGATCTGAAGGATACAAGTTTAATTAATAATTTACATTAGCCTCATAGCTACAGCTGTCTGAACGAATTCATGTGGAGTAAGAAGAAAATACATGTGCTAAGTCTGGACTTGTGAAAGTGTGTGTTTGTGTTTTCTCTCAGTGGAGTACCTTCCGAAGCATGTCGTTTTGCTCCACATTGTGTATCTCGCGGGAGTTGATCTCACCCTTCAGTGTGTACTCAAAGAACTTGCCACTGACGTTGAGCAGCAGGGTGCTGACCGGACCCTCCTTCAGAGAGCAGCTGGGGGGCGTTTTATTGTGGTAACTGGTGGACGGGATACCATAGCGCAGGATCACACCCACCAACAAACCTGTGCAAAGACAATAAGGTTATAAAACAGTCTTATCCATAGAGAACAATGTAGCTCAGTAATCAGAAGTCAGAGCATAAACACACACAGCATTACAGCTCCCAGCCTCATGCCTGACTTTAGTGAAAAAAAATAAAACTATATTTGAGGTAATGTACTTTGAACTCCAATTTAATGTGGCCATATGTTTGTGTCATACATTGGTTAAAATATACAAATGTTAATTTAAACATGCAAATTTCATAATTTAATTTAATACATATGGTAATATTTCAAGGAGCACTTTGGCGACTAACTATGTCTCTTTCGTACTGCTTACTTATTTCTTATATAAAAAAAAATATATATATTTTTTTAATTTCCCTTGACTTGCGTTGATCTCCTCTAGGGCTTATATATTGTTGGGTTAGATCTACTTATTATTTGGACAGTTGTTGTATAGATGCTCCGACTGCAGCATCTTGGTTAAATAGCTGACTCAGATTTAAGCTGTTTTTCAGATAAGAAACAGTTGTGGAATTCTTAAGCACTGATGTACGTCGCTCTGGATAAGAGCGTCAGCTAAATGCCGTAAATGTAAATGTTAATGTAATGATAGAACCGTGGCTGTCTAAGAAATTATGCATTTAAACAACTGAGAAGCTTCAGAAATGAAAACATACAGGTTTAAACAAAAATATAGCTTTTTTAAACCTTATAAGAACCCGTTACTCTTAAGACTAGTGCCTCAGGAACTAGGGAGTAGCGGTTTTGTCCGTTATTTCCCCCAGCCAAAGCCACTTATGTCACGCTCTTCAGCTCCTGCACGGTTGGCATGACATAGCATCTTCTCATTAAAGGGAGAATTATGAGAGCATGCGTCTGCTGTGTCAAATCAGTAGGAGAGCATTTCCAAACTAAAGCGCCATGTGGGGTCAGCGACACAGCCAAGATCAGATTTCAATTTGGCATACATGGATGTACAGCTTAATTAACAGGCGGAAAAGGCAAGTCACATTACATATGCCAAAACATATATGGCTCTTAGCACGGTCACTGGAGGTGAGGGAAATGATCAGGTCTGTATGAATGTCCCTTGAAGATGATTAAGACATGATAGTGCAGCGGCTGTTTAAGCATACATGGATGTTTGCAGGGTTTCCAGCCTTGCAGAGACCAGGCCTCAGACAGCTCACATTTCAGTAATCACCAGACTAAAGTCTGCTATATAACTGGATTAGGAGTAGTGTGTGTGTGTGTGTTTGTGTATGTGTGTGTGTGCATGTGTATGTGTGTGTGTGTGTAGTTAGTTGGTTTTTTTTGCAAGAACATAGTGAGCATAGTTTAGACAGAGCATAGACTGTGGACGGTCCACAGAGAACTGATACATTTCGGAGAATAAACACATACACACAGTTATGAATATGTACAGCTGTTTAAAAATACTTATTCTGTATATGTGCGCACACACAAAATCAGAACTAACTGTACCAATGGTGTGTGCTGTTAGGTCCTTGGCTTAAATCAGCATGGGGGACATTAGTAATTGGGTTAGAGCCCCAGCAGCACACTCCGAGCCAAGCAGGGGCAAGCGCTGACCTTGGACACGGCCTGCCAGTATTCAGCTAATACAGCTTAGTGCTTTCACACAGGCTACTGCAGGAGAAGGAAAACAGAAGTCCACAGAACAGGAAAAACACTCGTCTGAACAAAGAGCCGCTGGCTGATTTCAGCGGTGTGTGAGGCAGAAATGGCAAAGTGAAACAGATCAAAAAAGTCCCTGCAAACCCTGCAAATGCCCCAGGGGGCTGACAGACATTTGTCTAATAATGGATTATAAGGGAAAAAAACAGTAATCACACCCATGAGGGGCGGAAGTAATAAAGAGGCAGCTTAAAGACACACTCCTTTACCACAAATGTAATCATTCTGCTAAGACACACATGGTTTGCAAGTGGGTGACGACGACTCGTGATGGTAGTTTGTAGAATATGCTTCCATTAACTGTAGACTAAATAAGCCTTTTAGCTCCAGAACAAAACATGTCCTAAAAATACAACCCTAACAAAGACATTATTGTATCTGGGCACCGAGTTGATCAGCTTCAGGTCAGACAGTTTTGGCTGCATCATAAAGCATCCATTATAAATATATTGTTCACACATATACATTCCAAGTTGTGTGTTTGTACAAACATACTTTTTAGTATCAGCAGTCATATTTAACAGAGATCTAATTATTAATTATAATTAAAGTAGTCATCAAACAAGATCAGTGGATACATTTATGATTCTGCACATTTACTAAATAAATAAATTAATAAAGACTCAAATAAAGTGGACCAACTTTACAAATCATTATGAGCTCAAGCAGACATGAATATGAATTACGTTGGTATCGGTTTCAAATGCTCACATCATGCATCTATTTCAAAATATTTTAGCATGTCCAGCCAGGCTTTTCATGCCTGTAGCAGTCGCACACACAACAGAGCCAGTCACCTGAATACTAGGGGGATGACGGCTCTGGACGGACAAGGGTATGAGTGAGTATGTGTGTGCGAGATCACGTTTAATGGGAGGAAGGTTGGGTTGCCTGGTGCTCGTGACGCGTCCAGCTGAATGAGTTTTCTCGATGAAGAGTCGTGTGATTGTGACGATGTGTGATTGGTGGAGAGTGATTGAGTGTTAGTAGAAAAGCCAGTCAATCCCCGGATTCTGTGAGACATCACACTCACCTACCCGGGAGAAAGTGGAGAGAGAGGACTCTCCAGTAAGACCATATCGCCCATGTGAAGCTCCGGTGGGAAACTGTATTGTCCAATGTTTCCTTCATTCTCTGTGTGCTTCCTACAGACCAGCCCGAGGCATTCGAAGTGAAACCAGGGGGTAGCGGAAGAGACGAGCAGAGCCACGGAGACGCTGAGTGCTAAGAGATGGGACTAGTGAGTTAGGCTGAAAAAGTAGCAGCCGGAGGATGGTCCTCCACCGAGCAGGGGCTCGCCAAGGGACTGGGGGAGAGTTGAGAAAATCCCGTGTAGCGTGTGGCTGATTTGAGTTCTTAAAAGAAATAAAGACTTTCCGTTCTGTTCCTTAACTCCTCACTGTGTGTGTGCGTCCTTTCACCCAGGCACCATGACAGACTCTACGTTTGGCCTAAGAGTCTGTCAGTCTTTTGCCATTTAAACATTTTGGAACATTATGCAACTGGCTCTCTCAAACACACCATACAACTGTGTTCGACAACAGCAGCGCAGCTGGCACATGAAAAATGACTAATAGTGAACCACCATTTCAAGAGGTTTAACGGTGTAACATGTAAGTAACAGGACATTTCCTGCACACCAAGTGCATTTCTGAAATCACTCTGAACACTTTCTGAAGAGTGTACAGTGTGCATGCCTATGAAAATGCTTGATGTATGTTTACAACAAGAGATTCAGGCTGGAAAGAAAGAAATGGAAAACTATAGACTAGGGTTGCAACGTTTAGAAACTTTGGTGGTACGATTATAATCACGGTTTCACAGTTATTTCATGCGAATTGATTTCACTTATTTATTGCTACTTTTCAAAATGAATTTGTGAAAAGTAATCTCTGCAACCATCTGTAAGGCTGTAAAATTGCTGCACAAACAGAGCTTGTTTATTGCTGCCTTTTGAATACACCACTGTCAAAAAAGATAATCAAGATAAAAATTTTTAAAAATCAAGCAATTTCTGGGCAAACAGAAGATATTTAAAGCTGTATTTTAACACACTCTTGGAACAGAGTTAGTAAAGTAAACTTGCTCTGTAAACACATCCAACTCTTTTGATGAACTATACATTTTTTATATTTTCAGCAAGAGAAATGAACTCAGACCTACCTGATGACATGAACATAAATTGTTTAACTCTAAAAAGCAGCAATTTTAACTGCATTTTAAAGAGGCCGCCTAGAAAAGCCGCGAGCATGTTCTGTGGGGGACTAAAGTATTGGGACACCCGGGCGATGTGAATGCGTCGCTCTATATGTCTATATGGATTTGTTTTGAGGTGTTGGGGAACGGTGAATTAACCTCATTGTTTCACACCGCGGCTAATAGTCAAACCGGTTAATCCCTGCAACCCTACTATAGACTAAAAAAAGAGACCACACCACAACCGGTCTGATTCATTTTCTCAACGTATAT
>JBBPDB010000108.1:13685809-13716902 GCA_037974465.1 Brachypetersius altus | reverse complement strand
GTTGCTCCAGGGAGAGACTGCCCCCTGTAGGTAGGGAATGGAAGTCGCTTTGGATAAAAGCATCTGATAAATGCCATGAATGTAAATAACATGATTACAACCAGAGTGTGAATTGGCCCACCATATTTGGGGGGTACTGCCTTTTTTAACAACAAAAAAAAGTTAAAAACGCTGCTCCCCACCTGCATTTTTTTGTCTCTTTGGGGAGGTCTGGGTCTTGTTCGGAGGGTACAGTACCCCCGTAATTCGAACCATGATTACAACTATGTGAGGTAGCTTAAATTGGCATTGAACTGTCAGATGTCCAATTCTGCGGACGGCATGTCTCATAAAAAAATCAAGCATTTAAATACATAGGCAGATTTCTCTTGTAACTGCACATTTGAATATTTCAAGTGAACAAATGGCTACTTCTGTGTAACACAAAATTGTTGCTTTTAAGCTCTCTGCTGCTGCTTCAGAAGTTTATTATAGAGCAGGCCTGTCATGGCATGTTGCTCCACTTCAGGTTGGGATGCAGCCCAACTTTCAGCAGCCCCTTAATCTAGTGTGTTGGGTGAGCAAGATGGTGTGGTGTGGTGTAGTGTAGCTGGGCAGGGCATTGTGTTCTGTAGCTGGTGTTTGGAGAGTGGGGGTTGTTGGAGCATGCTGGGGCCATGTGGCTTTGGCTTGCTCTATCAAACAGGCTGTGAAGCTGAAGTACTGTGGAGCTGCCCCTGCTGCTGTTGTATCTCGTTTATTCTAGTGTGTTGGTTGTGTATCCCTCCTTTATGGTGTAAAAATTATATTGAGTGAAATTATTTTGGAAATGCAAATCGTAGCCTGGGTACCATGCAGGCTGTTTGATCAGCATAAACAGTGACACAATGTAGAAAGGTGTTGTCTAAAGTTGTTTAGCTATATGCTACCGGTTTGTGGTGACTAAATAGCCTCAGCATTTTTTTCACAATTAATTGTATTTGTAGGTTACCACTTGCAAATGACATGTACCCCTGACGAGTGAGGCTCCTTTATGCAGCAGAATCAAGTCAGCAGGCCTTCAGATTCTTCCTCCGATTTAAAAGAGAAAGGCACAGTCTGTGGCCAAGGCTTTGCGTCAAGAGCAGGTGGTCCTTCAGGAGCTTGAGTGGAAGCAATAAGTATGCTTGTTACTGTCAGAAGTGTTCAGTAAGCTATTAATCAGAGAAAAACGAAGCAATGGATCATTTTAATCCACAAAACTTACAAATCTGTGGTACTGTTCATTTTCTTATTTTATTTATTTGATAGACTAGCAACTTATTTCTTGAATCATGGATAAAGTATTCCTTGTTCTTGAGATTTTATTGTCTTGTGTTGAATTGGAGCAAGCAGGTTTCCTAAATGGAATGTCGAAGTTGCAGACATTGGTGTTTTACCACAGAGACCAGTTTTTGCAATAGTAATTAATGTGTAACACATCATACAGGTCTCAGTAGCAGGGCAAGGGTTAGACGTGTTGAATTTTTTCAGTTCTACAGCAGCTTACTGGGACTGAAGTAGCACTTAATGTGTCTAAATTATTACATTTTCTTTGCCAATTACATTTTTTTACATTTAGTTATCAGTGCAAACCATTATTACATTTTCTTTGCCAATTACATTTTTTTACATTTAGTTATCAGTGCAAACCATGTGCCGGTTTATTTTTACGCTGACTGTCAACAGTGGTTATATTCATCCCATTTCTGTAAAAAGTGGGCTGCGTTAAGGAATAGGGTCGGTATATGGAGCATAAACGGTTAACTGTGCCATTTCTTGGCTGGTGGCAGTCGATTCCTGCCTTCTGTTTAGCAGGGTGTTTTCATCAGCACCACAGTGGATTTAGCCTTTTACAAAGCCATGTGAAAATGCATTTAAGCACATGCAGTTCTTGTCCTGTTAAATGGACAAGAATTTTGTCTCTTACAATATTATTTGCAATGTAAATATCAGTACTAGAAATATTAGTATTCCTGTTACTCCTAACATAGTGGGCAAATGTCCCTTTATGATCACTGTATGGGGAGGTTGCATGGGTTTTGCACTCTGTGAGGCAGGCAGATTCCATTTTGAGGTTTGCTCCTGCTGCTTCCTGTCTCTGGTATTTATAGTGCCGGCGCTAAGAGGCTGAGAGTAAATGGGAGAAGGTTTAGGTCGAGCCAGTACGTAGACCAAATTACAAATAAGTGAACTACAGTAAACAGAAAATCCCTACCCCAGGCACTGCACGGAGTGAACTGTAGAACGCAGCTAGATACACTTTATAACCTGTTAAACTTAATCTCCTAAACACACAAAATGGAAAAAGAAAATAAATCAGACATTTTGGTGTCTGACAAAATTCAAAATGTTAATTGTCTATGTGCTGAACAGTGGTTACTACGCAGTATCAAACAGGTTTTTCTGTGTGTGTGTGTGTGTGTGTGTGTGTGTGTGTGTGTGTGTGTGTGTGTGTGTGTGTGTGTGTGTGTGTGTGTGTGTCTCACATCCCTCCAGAGCAATTCTGCCTCTCTGCATGTACATTATGCTTGTCTCTTGATAATTGTTTTATTCTTGGAGAAGTGGAGTGTTGTTTTTAAGTCTTAGTGAATGAGTCTCATTAACAGCTCTAATGCTTTAAACTCTCTTATGAGCTGCCCTTTCAGTGTGTTGGCAAGCGTGTCCAGGCAGGGCTGAGTTAATGTTTATTTAAGGAGGCCTCTCCGTCGTGCACCGCAGCATGATCAGTCTGGACTCTGTGTTTGGGTGCCATATAATCATGTTGCCCTCCACACTTCCCTGTTCCAAATACCCACCCACCTTACCTTTCATACACCATGCTCATCTTGTCCCTTAATGTCTGTTTTGCAGCGATGAGAGGTGGATGACGGAAGCGGGCCTAACCTAGTATGCTCTACGACTTGAAATTTATGGTGAGTCGATGAGTCAATGGGAAGAGGAGCTCATCTGAACTGTACTTCCGTATTTTTCTGTTGTCAGTAATTCTGTTTAGAACGGTCTAGGATATGAGAAGCTTGGTACGCTTTAAGGCTCGAGTGACATGAAAAGTATGTGGCCAATAATGAAACTGATAACATGGGATAGTATTACTTATGCAATTTTATGCGCTCATTGTTGTAGTTAAATAGTGGTTTAGTGACTAATCGGGTCGTCAGTTCCCAAAACTCGCACATGTTAAACTCATGAAGAGTGATCTAGTAAAAAATACAGTAGCACTGGGGATAGAGTTACTCGCTAGTGTGTTTTCTCTTATGAATTTTTGTATTTATTTATTTTTTCTCAGGATACATCAGGATGAAACGACTCAGGACTTCAAGCAGTAGTGACAGTTCAGACAATGAAAGTGAGTAAACGTTTACGCATAGATACCCGCTTTTTTTAAAAATTTGAATATTTTAGTTGATCAGTTCAAGTGCTTTTTAAACTGTGGTATTCATGGGTGCCCTTTACCTCTCTAAATTAAAAATGCAGCTCCCTCCACCTCCTTCTCTTCAAACAAGTATGGAAGCAAACCTGGAACACCTGCCTCTGCACAGAAAAAACCAGCAGAGGTAAGACTGTGGCTGAGGCTTACAAGGCTCATGTCTTTTGGAATCAAATTAAATACATTTGGTAGCACAAATGGTAAAAAAGGCACATGTGCTAGCAAATTACAGCCTAATAAAATGCATTAAATTATCTTTTCCATTCACAGGTGTTCAGAAAAGACCTAATCAGTGCCATGAAGCTGCCAGATTCTCATCACATCTCTTCAGAAGAATATTACCTGCTGACTGACACATGGAGGCAAGAGTGGGAAAAAGGTGTGCAGGTACCAGCCAGTCCGGATACCATCCCCCACCCCACTGTAAGGTTGGTACCTTTCTCTCTCTTGTGCTCCATCTGCCTTTGTTTGTTTTTTTTTCTCTCTGTTTTTGTTTTTTTCAGTCTTGAACCCTGTAGCATATTTAGCTTGGTATGCAAAGCTTGTAGCCTAACTGCTTTTTTTTTTGTCACTGTTTCTTTTTCGTGCACTACATTGTGATCATGCTTTGTGTGACAGCCTACCAGTACAGATGTCTTAACTGCACGTCTTATGTTCTCATACAGGATAATAGCAGAGAAGCCGAAAGAGATTCTGTTTTCCAGACAGAGGAAGTATATCCAGTGCTGGAGTCAGGACTCCACAGAGCCGGGCTATGTGAACATTAAAGAGCTGGCTGAGGCCATGTGCAGATATGACCTGGATGACATGGACCTCTACTGGCTGCAAGAACTCAACATTGAGTTGAGTCAGATGGGTAAGAAAGCTTGGACTATACAATTCTCTAAGACCACTGCAGTCAGATCAGACAAATGACATTAATTAAAGGAATTTATACAGAGCGTAGTTAATTCTCAACAGTGATCTGAATGGTTTTTTAGTTGTTTAGCTATTAGGTATTTATCAAAATGATTCCTAGTAAAAATGCGATTTTCAGTAAGTATTTTTATTATTAATAAAAATGCATCACTATCGGAAGGAAACATTTTCTTTGCACCATTTAAACAGTTGACCAAGTGCATTCTGTAGCATATGGACCAGTTTATCTTTTGAAAAAGTTAAGAATGGATCAACTGTGGTGGATCTGTGAGGTTTATGTATTTTGCTGCATTTGACAATTTGAAAGAGCAGGATTTTTATGTATGTATGTGTCTCACAGGGGAAGTGCCCATGGACGAGTTAACCATGGAGCGAGCGATGGAGGCTCTTGAAAGGAAGTGCCATGACAACATGAACCATGCTATAGAAACGGAGGAAGGGCTGGGCATTGAGTATGATGAGGATGTCATATGTGATGTGTGTCGCTCACCTGACAGTGAAGAGGGAAATGACATGGTCTTCTGCGACAAGTGCAACATCTGCGTACACCAGGTGAGAGATTGGTACAGGTTTAAGGATGGCATTGTTTAGTGGAGTTTCAGAAGGCTGCCTGTGTCTGCTTGCGTGGTGATAAATACTATGACACATACTCATTGATAAATTCCATAACAAAATGAGAACCTTTTTGGATATCTTGACATTTCTTCATTTATATATACGAACTTACAACCTTTAAAAAAAATCACTGAAATATATTAAGTCTTTATGTTGTATTTTAAACAATAGGCCTCGAAAGTGTTACCACCATTCCAGCTTGGTCTTTTGCATTACTGTTTCTTTTAGTCTTAGTGATCAAGGGCATGTAGCACAGTGTAGAAGGGGTTTGCACTGTGGAATGCAGTTGCGGTTAAGAGTTTGTGTAGACAGAGAAACGAAAAACATGGGAGAGCTCTGACCAATGGACACATGCTGATCTTCAGAGTAGCTCCTGTAGATTGTACTGGGTTACCTGGCATTTGCCACCTGGTGGCTGATGAAAATAATTAGTCCCTAAATAAAATAGTTTCCTGCAATAGAAAAAAAGCACGACTGTAACTATACTTAAAATTTGACTTAAAATGTCGGTAAAAGACAACTATGGTTTAGAAAAATCTTTCACCGTGTGATTGTTGATTTTGTATAGCTTTAGAATTATGAACATTTGTACCATTGCTGTATTGGGTTTGAGTATTTGTATTATATTGTAAAATGTGTTGTTTCTAGGCTTGTTATGGCATCGTAAAGGTTCCAGATGGAAACTGGTTGTGCAGAACCTGTGTTCTTGGCATCGACCCACAGTGTATTCTGTGTCCCAAAAAGGGAGGTGCTATGAAGGCCACACGAGCAGGCACAAAGTGGGCACACGTAAGCTGTGCCCTCTGGATACCTGAGGTAAACTTTCCCAAGACCAATGTGTTTAAATACACCTCTATTAACATGTCAGTGCTGTAGCTTCTAGTTTCCTCTGTGTGCTTATATATCTCTTGGCTAAAATAAGTACTTGTGTGTGAGTAGGTGAGCATTGCTTGTCCAGAGAGGATGGAGCCCATCACCAAAGTGTCTCACATTCCACCTAGCCGCTGGTCTCTGATCTGTAGCCTCTGCAAGCTTAAGACAGGAGCTTGCATACAGGTAAGATTGGATGAGACGTCAAACATGCAAAAAGGAATGCATGAGATTTGTGGTCCCTAATCCTCTAATGTTGTCTTGCATTTCAGTGTTCAGTAAAGAATTGCACCATTCCCTTTCATGTCACCTGTGCCTTTGAGCATAGTCTGGAGATGAAGACCATCCTGGATGAGGGAGATGAGGTCAAGTTCAAATCTTACTGCTTAAAGCACAGCAAATCCAAAACAGGAGAGCCTGGCCTGAGCCCGGCTCGACACAAACCCCCAACCGAGACCGAAAAGGTGGGTCTGAGAGCGCAGAAGCTCCAGGAGCTTGAGGAGGAATTTTATAAGTTGGTGCAGCCCGAAGATGTTTCCCAGGATCTGGGGCTGCCCCTACATCTGCTGGACTTTATCTACCAATACTGGAAGCTGAAGAGGAAGACCAACTTTAATAAAGCTCTATTGCCACCCAAAGAGGACGAGGAGAACCTTCTCTTGCAACCCCAGGAGGACAGCATACACACGCGCATGCGCATGTTCATGCATCTGCGGCAAGACCTAGAGAGGGTGGGTATTGAGCTTTGACAAAAGGATGCAGAAATTTTGATCATTTATAGTCTGACTGAACGCTGAATGTGCTATTTTTGTTTGTTTTTTAAGGTGAGAAATCTGTGCTACATGGTGAGTCGGAGAGAGAAGCTAAAACTGTCTCAGAGTAAAGCCCAGGAGCAGATCTTTAATCTTCATGTGAAACTCATCAACCAAGAACTGTCTGCAGGTAATGAAGAGACAAATGTAACAGTTGTATCTATCCTGTGCAAAACGTATCCACATGTACATTTGTTTTATTCCCTATTGCCCTTGTTCAGGAGTGTGAAGGTATCAATTAAAAAATGTTTTTGCAGGTCTTCCGGTGTCCTCACCTGTGGAAAACTTGCTCTTCCGGCCGCCACCCAGGATAACCCTGAAACTCAAAATGCCCAGAGTGTCACTGGGCAACAACAAAACGAGCACTAAATCTGGAAATGGGCCACTGTGTCCAGATAACAGCAGTAATGTGTATGACATCAGTGGAACAGGCGTGGGACAGGGCAAACCTCAGCTTCACCATAGTCGGATACGGAGAGAGGAGAGAACCAATGGCCTTCTTCCTGTATCACGGAGGGACAATAACACCGCCCATGCCTCACCTACACCCATCAAACCAACAGGTAAGCCTTTGGCTCTACATGCTGCCCTCCATGGCCATTCCTCCAATGGAAAGGACAAGCCTGACCAGGAGAGACCTCGTCTGCTGAAGTCCAATGGCGTCATGGAGAAGCCTGTAGTTCAGAGAGACACTTCATGCCAGACTCCATCTGAGCAGACTACATGCAGTGAGGATTCTGGGAAGGGCAAGTCAGGTAGTTTTCATAAATCCGCTATAGAACATTTCAGTGTGTCCTTCAAAGAGGCGACAGTCAGCCTGGTACGGACTACAGAGGACTTCTGGAGTGCTGAGAAGAACGCTCGCAAAGTTGTCAGCAGCAAAGAACGGACAAACTGTGCAAAACCAGCCACTGAGCGACTGCCAGGGGGCACCAGGGTGTACCAGGACAGTGATGGGTACTGCCCTGACCTAGAGCTCAGCGACTCAGAGCCTGAGGCCAAGGGAAAGAGATTGCGGACTGGGAAGGGGATGACCGAGAAAAGCCCAGCTGTGCTCTTTGGTCGTGGGGGCAGCCGAGGGAAAGTGTCTTTAGGCTCCAGGCCCGCAGTGCAAAGGTGACTGGTCTGAAAGAACATGGTCTCAGTCCATCAGACCCACTGCTGCAGGTCTGTCACTGTAATGTTCTGGAGGTCCTCAAAAGTGCCATACTCCAAGTTCCCTACTGTAAAGAGGAAGGGTCTGTGATTGTACTGGCCATTGGGTCAAGCAGTCATAGAATAAAAAAAGGGGCATCGAAATATCCTCCCTGGTAGAGTGGTAGAAGGTGCAGTCATTCCATCCGGTTCGGTATTGTGCTGCCCGCTGCATCTGCTCTGATTAACAGGGTTTCGGCTGCAACCTGACTCCATACACGAGACCACACAAAGTCTAATGTAGGTTAGACAGGCCTTCTAGCAGTGTTTCTGTATATACTGGTCACGAATAAGAGCCTTCGTTTTTAGTTTGTAAATAGTAGCTCGTCTCAAGGGTTGTGGAATTTGTTGCTGAAGTAATTTCCACGTGCTGATGAGTGACATCCTTGATTCCTATGGTTATGCAAATTAATAAAGGCATAAATACTGCAGCGCTTGAGTCTTGAATGAAAGCTAACAATTAGATCTCAACTTTTCTTTGTTTTCTCTCTCTCTTTCCCCTCTTTATCTCTGTTGGATAGCATTAGCATGCTTGGCTCACCATGTCGCTTTGTTCTCTTGTTTTAAAAAGGAAAAGTGTCTTCTGAGCAGTGTGAAACCGTCTTCCCTCCTTGTTTCTGGAGTCGCTGACAAATTGTATTATTCTCTTTCATGAGAATCAGTTTTATTTTTAATATGTTTTAAAGCTTGGGCAGACCTCACAATCATTGTCACGTTGCCATGTTCTAAAAGCGGGAAGGTTACGAAATGTTAAATTGTGAAAGCTGATTGGAGATGCAGCTTGCGGTCAGCATTCTGACCACAAAGAAGCTTGGAATATTTAAGATTGCACAAAGTTGGGCTTAATAGATGATGACGTGGCTACTAGGGTTCAGTGGGGTGTCAGACTGTCTGGTGCACCCATGCTGCCATTATTGACTTCTTATTAGCAGCAAATGACTACTTTTGACCAAATAAATGTTACATATGTGAGTTGAAAAGAGACCTAAAATACCAGACACTGAAATGCTGCATACAGTTCTACTATTCATGAGATTAAATCCTTGTTTTTTTATGGTTAAATTACAGTCTGCCATCAGAAAGCTAGTTGGTAGCTTGCATATAGTAAAGATGCAGTTTTATGTTCCACAGAAGAAAATGAAATGTTTCTACCTAAATCAATAGTATAAATTGATTTTATATTTTTCACCCCTAGCCCTTTACAGCCAGCTGTTGCTATAATGGTGCCAACGTTTGAAGGAGTGAGCATGCATTCGTTTTGTTGTTGTTTTCCTCTCTCCAGTTTACTATTATTTTTCATGTTCGTATGTGTAGGATTCGTGATACGGATTTAAGTGTTGCACCTACGGATGAAAGGCTTAATATTCAGTTTATCAGTACCTCACATAATGTATGTATGTCCTCAGGTTTGAGAGAATGGTGAGAGCAACAGATTCCACACGTTTGTGTGTGCAATATGTACCTCTGTGTAACTTGGAGGAAGTATGACTAGCTTTGTGAAGTCGATTTTGTTTTTGTTTGTTTGTTTGTTTTTTTAAATACGTTCCACGAACTTCCAGGAAGACCTTGAATGACATGCTGTGTGTCAACTAGCAACCAGTGAGAAACACTGTAACAACATGCATGAACCATGTGTCCCTTCTGAATAGAAGTACTTTCCTTTTTCGTTATTTTTTTTTTAACTGACACTACATAATGAAAAAGGCAATATGTTCCTTTTTGTTGGGACCTTTTTTTTCCCTTTTTTTTTTTTTTTTGAAGACAGCCCTTTTCAATAAACTTTTAAATATGAATTAATGTGTCTCTATTCATTTACATTTACATTTACGTTTACGGCATTTAGCAGACTACATTATTGCAGCCTAAGTTCTTTTTGGATTTGTAGTTTGGTGCTGAACACAGCAGTGTGTTCTATATTGCTGATACTGATCTGTGTGGTAGAATATTAAAAGCTAAGCAAATCATGAACTTGGCTTGTAACTCACTAACTCAGATACTTGTCTTTAGTCACTTTTCCACAAGGGGGTACTATTGGCTCTCTGGTAGCTTTCGGGACTTTATAAGAAAAGCTTCATCGGTAGCCGCTTTTCCACTGCCTGGTATCAGCTGGGTTCTACATCACTAGAGATTTTCAGTCATACAAATCACTCCATGACTGTCCAATAAGACACAACAATGAAGTTTGCAGTGATGTAGGAAGACTGGAGTCTGACATGTAACGCAAGTCATGAAAATATCTGCCTGTCCTGAAATGAACATGTGCAGTTTTGCTCTAAGTCCATAATAACATCCCCAAAATGCCGTGAAAGGGCTTAAATGCTTGAAATTTGCGGCACTGTTTTGGTGTGAAAGTCGCTGTTTCATGACCTACATAGTGCACCACCTAGAAAGCATTAAATTATGTTGTAAAGAAGCAAATATGGACCGTGATTATCGTCTGCTGTGAGCAGGTCAAAAGCATGTGGAGTCTGACACTTTAACAACATTTGCTTCTATTACTAGACCACCAGATACTTCAGTGCAATGCTGTAATTTGTATATTGCCACTGTATGCTGTACTTTTGTCCTGTACTGAAGCAAATCCACATGTCTGTTTTTCTGAACTTTCAACTTGATCTCTGCTGAATTCAGCACTGCTACCCAGTCCAGTATTAAGATGACCCCAACTCTATTATAAAGTTTAAGTTTGTTAAACATGCTTTAGATATCTAAATTTAATTTAATCGCCAGACATCACATGATATTAAAGGAAAACGGAATATAATGGCATTTTAGAAACACACAGGGTATTTACACTCAGAATTAAGGTCAGATTTTAACAAAAATGGGTTTGGCCTAGTCTTGGCCTTCAAGATTGATTGACAACTGATAACACAGGTCAACAGGTCAAAATCATCAGATATCCGTTTATGTGGGTTTTGTAGTTTTGTAGTTTCATGCTGATTTCAAATCTGTGTTTAGTTTTTGCAAATCTAATATTACTGAAAGCAGATCTGAAATCAGCATGAAAAACTGGTTCAGAAAAGTGTGTTATGGTTTCTGATAATTACCTGAGTTTTAAGCTCCAAATTTTCACTATATTTAATCTGTGGTAGATTTTTTAGTGTTGTGGCTCCAAAGCTACGAGGCCCCCCTGCACAAAATATCTGCAGTGCTTCCTCTCTTGCTTCTTTCAAAACCCAATTAAAACTCTTTTCTCTCAGTTTTATGTCTATTCTAATTCATAAGTCTACTCTCTATTAGTTCTTTCCAGCTGCTGTAATCTGTTGTTGTTATTTGTCCTGTTTGTTTACTACTGTCTGTTAAAGGTTGTTTCTTGTTCTATGCCTAAACTATTTATAAAGCAGCCTTGAGTTAAAGAAAGGCAATATATAAATAAAAACTATTAATAAAACACTATTTAACAGGGGCGTGCATCATAACTGCCAGGCATATTAAGAGATAATCTCTGACGAGTGAGCATTTCAGTACAAACAGCTGATAATATGTATAATAAAGGTCAAAACTGTCAATCTGTTTGGCCCATATCGGTGCACCTCGGCTAGATCCATTATGAAACAGCAGGACTGCCTGAGGCTCATTGATTATCTGCAAGAAAGGCTGACTTTGAGTGCACGGTTTGCTGACTTCAGGCAGAGTAAATAAATAGGAATTTGTTGTCTTGTTAAATCAAAAATCTAGCAGGAAATGGACAAGAAGGCTTGAAATAGCTTGTGTGATTATATTAGGAAACAAAACACCTTGGGAAAGCAGAAATCACCCGAGCTCAGAAGCATTTCTTGCGCTTCAATCCAATGCGGGAATTCGTCTGATGCAGCAAATTACACCGAACTGTAATTACACTTTCCAACCAGCTAAGTACAACTTCAACGCAATGCAGGGGAGGAGATTCTAGGTGCTTTTTTCAAAGGCACTTCTGCTGACCAAATAGTTTCCACTTGAGCAGAGAAGCTGAGTAGTAGGTGTGGATAAACAGTATGAAACACATTCTGCAGTCAAACAATTAAAATGTTCATTACATAAAGCTGTTTCGCCTAAAAGTGGCCATTACTGAGGCAACATGCATCCATATAGTGTTACACCAGAGACTCGCACAATAAAGCCTTGCACAATGTGAACACCCTAATGAGCGGCATGTTTGTGAAGTATATGAGGCTGCATTTAGCTCCATCTGCCCTTTATGATTACTCATATAAACCACAATACATCTTGTGCATACTGTGTACAGGTTCTACTGTCCTATAATGTACATGTGGATGTTGTTTTTCTTCTGTTTTTTATGTAGATGTCCCCTGTGTATAGATGTGAAGTAAAGCAGGAGTTGGAGTAGTTCCATGTGAGAGAGCAGATCAAGCCACTGAGCAGTGATTGAAACTTAATTGTTCTATTCAGAATGACAGTTTCTGTTTACGGTTTCTGACCTTCTTTCACAATTTGGATGCACTGAAGCCACACTTAATGTCAACATACGTTAAACAGCTTTTTGAATCAATGAATGAATAAATCGATAGCTAATAAGAATCCAATCAAATTTAATTGTTTTTTGTGTGGTACATAGGTACAAATATGGGCAGTCACTCACATTAATACAGGATTAAAACAGAATTTAAAAATGCAAGATATAAAATTATAGCTTTTAGCTAGAAGGAGATGCATTTTAACTGGAATGCCCACCGTATTTAAGACACCTAACGATCACTAAAGGATTAACATAAGTCAAGTCTTATTTTCCCAACCTGTATTCCGAAAAGCCCCGCCTACTCCATTACGATTGGCTAGTGCTTCACGCTCTTCGACAGAAAAGGAGGCACTAGGCAATCAGAGCATAGAAGCTGCCAGCTATCAGCCAATCAGAGTGCAGGAAGTGAGACGGCCCGAATGCGGGTGTGGAAAAATAACATCATGAAACGTGGCTGTAACTGCAGTGCTGAGGTGAGCAGTTGTGCTGGTGCCGCTGCTGCAGCCTATACGACAGCGTTTAAACATATAATTATACGCATTAATAAAGAAGTACTAAACAAAGTGTAGAAGAGTGTGGTGGCGTGTCGCCCTGCGTACACAGCGAGTCATTACCTTCTTTTAAAGCCCCAATGAAACCACGCCTTCGCCCGGCTGCCATAGAAAAAACAGCACGTTTTCCCCAGTCTGCCCATTTCTGCTCCACTGCATTAACCGCGATGTTCCGAGGGTTCCTTTGCTCCCTTACATGCAGCTTGAGACTCAAAATGATGTCTAGACCTGCAGGGAAACGATGATATCCTTCCCTTTCATGGCTTCTTTTTCTCAGCGATATAATTCATGCTGATCTTCGGCTCAAGTTCAACCCCGACACTGCCGATGGCTACCCCAGCTTCCGCACTTTTACTTCACCAACATCGGACGCTGGTAATTAACGACTTCTTTGGGAATCAAGCTGTCCCACTGGGTCCTACTGATCATTTTTACTGAAACCACTTTGCTCAGCATGAACCTGGACTGACCCGGCATCTACCTTGTAAGTCCCGTTTAAACCCTAGTAATGAATCCTTCAGCATAGAGAGCATCTACTACAGCTTTATTATAAGCATCACATACGGAAGTCTCTAGACGTCCATTTAATGAAGCTTAATTTGAATAGCTGTTTGATATCTTTTGACCTGATACAAATGGGACTAGTCATCTAAAACTGTACTGACAGGTTCAAGATGTCATCCACGACTTTGTCAAAGGTCCCCCCAGTGCTGCTGAAAGACCTGCCCATGGACAGCTGGATGGGTCACCTCCCAAGTGCTCTGTGGGACGTCCCTCTGTGCAATCTGGCCATTCCAGGTATTCTTTCCTCCCCACTTCCGTAGAAGTGGACACATCTCACCATGACAGTCAATGACTAATATTCACACCCCACTGTGTTTTATTAAGCATAACTTTTGCTATAAATATGTACTGGAGTCTTGGAAAATATCTCAAATGTGTGCTGGCACCACGGGTGTTGGGGTACATGCTTTTGTGCTTTGTCTGCACTGGTTCACAGTCAACACTAATATTACCCTGAACCACAAATCAACACCAAGTCAGGATACTGTAATGCATTTGAGCTTCTTTGTTTGATTTATTTCTAGGGTCCATATTCACTGTTGTGTTTGGTGATGGTCATTTGTCAAAGAGCTTATTGGTTTTTGCAGGAAGTCACAATGCGATCACGTACTGTTTGGATAAAAACGACCGCTCCCCAGTTGACCCCAGACAGCCTGACATGCTGCAGAAGCTAGACAAGTACATGAAACCCATCATACGGCCTTTCGTATACAAGTGGGCGATAACACAGGTAGAGCTGTTGATAATTGTTTTCCACCTTTTATATATATATATATATATTTTACAGTCGCACTGGATTTGATGGGCACTTTATGTTGCATGTGATATATATTGCACCTAAAGGAAAGACATTAAGCTGGAGAATTCACTGTGCATCAGCATATTTCTAAAGAGCTTTGCCTTTCACTGGACTCAGCCAACCCAGGAGCACAGCAAGCACTGAAAAGCTTTTGAGTCTTTCTGAGTATACACAGTGTGTCCAAAGGTTTGTGTACAACTGCTCCTCCATTGCTCCTTCTGACAGTAAGGGTATTAATAGAACACCCTCACATTTGTAGCAGTAACAGCCTCTGCTCCTGTAGATGCTGGAACATTGCTGTGAGGATTTTACTGCTTTCATCCACAAGAGCAACTGGTAAAGATATGTATATTGGATGACTATTTCTTGATCACAAACACCACAAGAGCTCATTCCAAAGGTTTTGTATGAAACTTCGTGACTCCAGAGAACACTGGAGAGTTCCACTGCTGAACAGTCCTGGAGAGCTTTATACCCTGCTAGGCGATGCTTGGCATTGCTCGTGGTGATTTCGGGACCATGTGCAGCTGCTCCAGAGTCCATTCTATTGGCAGTGCTTTTGTATGGAGATTATACAAGCTGTGTGTGCACAATTGATCGCCTGTGTCAGCAGTGGGTGAACGTTGACTGAATACTTTTGGACATATGATGTGGCTTACTTGAAATTAACTTATAGGTAAAATGAATCTGTTCTATTGCTTTTCCACAACACAGATATTTTTCCTTGTTATTGACTTTGGAAGTCTGGTGGAGTAGGGAAGAAGTACAGACAGCTGTTGTCCGGTAGTACGTTCAGAGTGCCTGCATTGTTAATGACTGTGTTGTACATTATTTACTGTAGGAGTGCAGTGTGTGGGAGCAGTTGGACTGCGGGGTAAGGTACTGTGATCTAAGGATAGCACGCCGGCCCAATGATAGCTCCTCTGACCTCTACTTTTATCACGGGGTTTATACCACTATTACTGTAGAGGTAAGCTAACACACAATCATTTTGGAATAGGTACCTGTAGTTTAGCTCTATAGTACTATAGGCAGTATGGCTGTCATTATACAGTATTTAAGCATTAGCTTTAATATAGCTTTCTGATTGAATATGAAGCATTTGTTAGCTTCACCAGTGAACGTCTACGCAACCTCTACAAATATCTGGATATATGTTTGTTCATTGTAGACAGCTCATTATACAAATGACAAAGTTCTTAGCTTTGAAAAAAATGCAAATGCATTCTGTAGTTACCTGACTGCATTTTTATACTATGACAGGCTGTGCTGAAAGAAATCAAGACATGGCTGGATGCCCATCCTAAAGAGGTAGTGATCCTGTCCTTCAGCCATTTCCAGGGTCTCAGTCAAGAGCTCCATGCGCTGCTCATCTCCACCATAAAAAGTGTTTTTGACACAAAGCTGTGTCCAAAAATGGTATGCACCCTACTCACATCCAGAAATACAGAAGCAACTGTACTTAGTATGTATAAGTACCATAATAAACTACCAGTATCCAGTTGTGTAGCCTGTGTAGCCTGCCACACTTCGTTCATTATAATGTGTCTGTTGTTTACACTTGGAAGTTAATTGAGATTGTAGCATACATTCTGTTCTGACATTCGTTCATGAACTGTCTGGTCGAATTTACTGCACAGTTTCATGTATTCTCTGCCCAAACACACTTGATCAAGCTCATAAAGATGAACTGGTTAGCTGGATCAGGTGTGTCGGAGCAGAAAATAAAGATGGAGAAGAGTGAAACTATTCAGGGCAGGGCAGTGCATTGAAAACCTTCCCCTCACCTATATACAAAATTGTCACAAAACAGGTATATCAGCACTCATAGCTAGTAACTACACTACACTCATACTATTCAAGTTTTTAGAGGGTTCTTTACATGATCGCTTAGAGCAGTGGTCCCCAACCTTTATTTCGTCACGGACCGGTTTAATATCAGAAACTACTTTCATGGCCCAGCCTTTAAGGAGTGGCAGATAAATATATGTTTACGTATTTATACAAAGAAATGATACGCATTAAAATGGGGTATTTTAAAAATAATAATAAAAAAGTTAGGGGAAATAAAGTTTTTTTTCTGTGCAGCCCGCGACCGGTACCGCAACCGGTACTGGGACGTGGGTCATGTGGTACTGGTCCGCGGGCTGCACAGAAAAAAAACTTTATTATATTTTTAAAATACCCAATTTTTATGCGTATCATTTCTTTGTTTAAATACAAACCCCTGGGGTTTGGGGACCACTACCTTAAAGAACCTGTTTTACACCCAGTAATGCTTTCGGTAAGAATGACGTCCTAACAGTGTATCAGTTTACTTTGTTTATTTGTTTCCATCAGGAAGATGTTACTCTGCGGAATTTGTGGAGTTTGGGTTATCAAGCAATTGCCTCATATGAGCACAATTTAGCCAACTGCCACAGAGAACTGTGGTCTCACATCCCTTACTGGTGGGCTAACAAATGCAAAGCAGAATTGCTGATTGAGGAGTTTGAACGCAGAAAAAAGCATAGTCGTCCAGGTAACTCCAGAGGCTCCTTACAAAATATTCCCAAGAACTGTTCATTTTTGAGAGCACACACATCTAAGTCTAATGTGCGTTATTCCACAGGAGGCTTCTTTGTGACTGGGATCAATCTCACCGAAGACCTGAAGTACATCTGTTCCCATCCCACTGAATCACTGAAGGACATGGTGATGTCCACCTATCCCACCTTACTCAGCTGGGTCAGGGAGCAGAAGCCTGGCTCCAACACAGGTTCCCTCAATATCATAGCAGGTGATTTTGTAACTGAGAGCCAGTTCATACCAACTGTCATAGCACTGAATGAAAACCTTCTCGATAGGAGCACATGATTGTAATATTGCTGTAGCACGACTTTTGGCACACGACACACAGAATGTGTTCTTGCCTCCTGAATAGACCCTTTACATATTTGCTGGGAGTTTTTAATGGTGTTTAATCATTTTTTTTGGTTGTGGAATAAGAATAATGCAATGCACTGATTTACTGTCTTCATTCAAACCTGTTACCTCTTATTATGGCAATATTTATTAGGATTTTTTAAGGCATGCTATGTAGACCTTCCTTTAAAACTTGACAATAGTATGTGGAGTAAGTTTTACCTACAAAGTAATTCCATCCTAAACTCATGCCGGGGACGTGCACAGGTACCATTCAAAAATGCTTTAATTTTGTGAGGTTTCCACCAGTCGCACGTACCTGCAGATGCAATTTCTGGAGCCCCTTTGTTCACTGGGTGACTAAACTGTCAAATACAGACCAGTACTGTCCCAAATGAATCCTAGTGTCTAGTAAAAAAAAAACATTTAAAAAGCTTACAAACTTGTACGTCTGCCTCTGGGAATGACAGTTTAATGAGGGGAAATCCCTAAAATATTCTCTCTTTGAATCAATAAGAGGCAATCAGGCAAAACAAACAAGCAAGTGGCCTCAGGGAAAATCAATTATGTAGCATGTTTTTTGGATGGACTTGCTCTTTACTGGTGGTGTATACTGTAGAATGTTATGCAGTGACAAGATATAAAACCTTATGACAATCTGAGCGGTAAAAATGCAGTTTTTCTACTGTGGTCAGGTCAATACGGTCATTTGTTCTGATGTCAATGCAGCCAGCCACGTAATTAATAGTCAGCCAACAATATGCAACATGCTGCTCTTGTGTTAACTGTATTATTACTGTGACCGGGGTTTACAGAGAAAAGGCTTTTGTCTAAAGCAGTGTTGTGTATGGTATGCATTTCCTATGGCACATTAAACATGTAACTTACAGGAAACTCCAGCTAATAACTGATGGATTAAAATGTGGAGGAAATGATTACAGTTAATATACCTCTGCATGATATCTTACGACCCAAGGCACGAACACTGTTACTCCCCTGCAGATATTCTCTTCACAACAGATAATCGATAATGCATGTCTTTAACCATCACTCGCCTCTTTAGACATCATGCATCGGCACGAACTATTGCGATATTCTATTACATGTACAGACACTGTACATTGTTGGATGTTTAGGATTTGAAATAAAGGAAATTAAACGAAAGTGTGTGAAACGCATTACTATGAATAGCCAAAGGTATGTGGGCGTGACTTTAAGCCATAAAACAATGTTCACAGCCTTGCAAATTCTATAAACAAACTCACAGAGTGAGCAATATCAGCATGAGAGCTTCATAAAATGGGTTTCAATATCTGAGCAGCTTCTCAGATTTACTATACACAGTTTCTAGGATCAGCTACAGCAGAGGTCCCCAACCTTTTTGAAACTCAGAGCTACTTCACAGGTACTGCGCCATTTGAAGGGCTACCAGTTTAATACACAAGAAGAGTTTACCTAAACTTATCTAAACTTCATGTATAATAAACGTTTGAAATTCTTTTTTTCAGATAGTCAAATCTACATGAACGCAAATGTGATTAAAGAAGAATAGCAACAGGATCAAATTAAATGTTAGACGCTGAACAGGTCCGCGAGCTACTCGTGGTCCTTGGGGTCCCCACGTTGGTGACGCCTGAGCTAGAGGGATGTAAGCACATCACCACTGGACTCGAGTGACGAATCATTCTTTTCTATTTGCCAGCCTAATGGGTAAACCTGGGTTTGGCAGATGCCAGGAGAATACTACATACCAGACATCAGACTCTGATCTAAAAAATGATGTTTTGACTGAGTTGGCACAAATTCATTCACACTCCATATTCTTTTGCAGGGGAATGCTAGCTTTTGTAGCTACAAAGGGAGAGGAACCTCCTTCATATTAATGCCCACGGGTTTTAAATGTTCATAAAGTAAGAACTTATCCAACCATGTCTTTATGGACCTTGCTTTGTGCACTGGGCCACAGTCTTGTTGGAATACAAAAGGTTTTCCCCCTAACTGTGTTCACAAAGTTGGAAAAATAGGCATTGTCCAAAACGTCTTTGTATACTGACTGCCCTTCACTGGAAATAAGGGGCCAAGCCCACACCCTGACAAACAGGTCTGTCCCAATACTTTTGTCGATATAGTGCATGATCACCCGTGAAAACGTGATCACGTGCGATTACTGGGTTTTTAAATGTCAGTCCCATGACGTGTTTACACCTGTGGCTGTTCTCTGGTCTGCTTTTATCCAATCTTAAGTTGTCCCTAGTACGAAGTACAAGATGTTGAACTGTTCTCAGATCAGCTAGTTAGACTTGCAGGGCACTGACACAACAGTACTTCAGAACACGTGGAAAAACAGGAAATGTAGCATTACTTCAGGGTTATGTCGTTTTGCAGGACTCGATTCCTTTCGGCATACGTGGATCAGTTTGCTTTCACGTGCAGTTTAAGTTTGCATGGATATTTCATAAATGCCTCCAAGTCTTCTTTAACTGTTAGGAATACTGGATGTCGCCTGTTTGAGACAGTATGACCAATAATGAGGACTGGATGTCAACTTTGCCTGAAGAACTGTGGGACATTCCTTTAACCAGCTTAGCTATACCAGGTAGGACATGTGCGACTGTTTCTCACACACACTGTTTTCTCAGAGGTTAGAACACGGTACACCCTTTTTATACACTTTATGGACGAAAGTATTGGGACACATCTCTTATTCTATTCCAACGTGACTGTGCCCCAGTGCACAAACCAAGGTCCATAAAAACAGGGTGGGATGAGTTCGGTGTGGAAGAACTTGTCTGGCCCGCACAGAGCCATGACCTCAAACCCATCCAACACCTTTGGGATGAACTGGGACAGTAATTGCAAGACAGACCTTCTAGTCCAACCGCAGTGCCTGCGCCCATACACGCCCTACGGAATGAATGGGCACAAATTACCACAAAACCATTCCAAAATCTTATGGAAAGGGTGGGTCCAACTCGATATTAACGCCTGTGTATATTAATGCAGTGTCATTAAAGTCCCCGTTGGTGTCATGGTCAGGCGTCATACTTTTGTGCATATAGTGTACAACAGGTAGTACCGACGGCACAATCTGATTGGTTGAGAAGCGTTCACACCGTAATACGAGTATTGTCTGGCTGCAATTAGATGAGTCGTTACTTAGCAACCGGTGATTAGAACGAGAGTCTGTGGCTGAAACAAATATAATGTAAACCAACAAACAAGAAGCAGTGCTGTGACATGCTTTACACCCTGACATGCTTTTACACAAAACCACACCCGGGTAAATAAGATGGAGTGAACTGGCCCATTGTAGTCACGCTTGAACACAACACGGCACAGCACACAGTGTCAACAATGTGGAATTCTTTCTCTGTAGGTTTAATCTATTCACCAAGTGAAGCTAAATACCGAAAAAATGAGCTTAACTCTGCCTTATTCGTAACAGGTAACGCTCAATTTTTTGGTGGCAGATTGATAAATCAATTTAAGGTATATTTTCTTCCTTAAGTTCCTATCTGCCATTATTGTGACCATGCAATATTACCTTACAAGCATTTGGTCTTCACCCACTCAGGCAGCCACGATGCCATGAGCTACTGTCTGGATATCACCTCTCCACTGGTCCGATCAGAGTCTGAAACCTTCAGGCTGCTGGATGGAGCTTTCTGTTGTTTTACTCGTCCAGTCATTTACAAATGGGCGACTACACAGGCATGTATACTCACAACTGAATATCTGATTTAAATTAGAATTCTCTGCACATCATTGAGGTTTAAAGTAAAATAGTGCACTGTCAAGAAACTGTCCAGTGACATCTTAGCACAAATATTGGCATCTCACTTGTTTCATTTGTGATGTTTAGAAACAAGTTTGATAATAGGGATATGGTGGGATGCTTTGGGGGAAAAGGTTTTGTTTGGGGACCATTTGTCTACAACACCCTGCATCATCCTGAATGTTTTAGGAAGATATATTTTAAAACCATGGTACAAAATCAATACCCTAAAAATATCATAAGAATACTTCAGTGTATTCATGAACATTTTGTACAAGAAGAGATGGTGAGGTAACTTTTAGATACGTATAGGTGTCTGGTTCCCTTCATCACAAATCTATTTCTATAGAATAAAGCATTTCACATGAAACCACTTTGAATGACTTGAACTTAATAAAACAGAAATTATTAATGTTGAGTTGTTGGTGAAATTCCCCAGTAAGGAAATATCTCTATAGTGTCTAGCAAATGTCTTATTAGTTTGTAATTAAGTAGTCTCTTACATGATCCTTCTGCAGCTCCATTAAATATTGATTCAGCTCTGTAGATCCTTCTGGAACATATTAAATTACTGGCAGGTAGTTCTGATTTCAGTCTCATTTTAAACATTCTTTTTTTTATTTTTTTTATTTCAAATTAAGCCCACATGAAATTAACTTTGAAATGAAACAAGTTTTCTTCCTTTCCATCAAAACAGTGGAAAGGCATTGTGGAGCAGCTACAGGCAGGCATTCGATACTTTGACCTTCGAATTGCCCACAGACCACATGACAAATCAAGTGATCTGTACTTCACTCACATCATTTACACATACCTCACGGTTTTGGTAAGTCTGTTGACTTTCACCTATCGTATATACATGCTATCACCTAAACTTTATTTTAAGCATGAAAACAGGAACCAACCTGCACACCTTTCTTACAGGACACCATGCACAATGTCGCTGCCTGGCTCTCGGGTCACCCCAAGGAAATCGTCATCCTGGCCTGTAGTCATTTTGAAGGCCTAAGTGAAAAATGCCACGAGGAATTTATTTATTCCTTAAAGAAAATCTTTGGCTCTAAACTATGCCCTCGCAATGTAAGTGACGGCTTCTGAGTAATGGCTAATGAGTAAAATATCGTATTTCCAAATTCATAATTCATAGGTTTTAGTGCGGATACTTTCAGTGTTTATTTGTGTATATTACTTTGTTGAATGCAAACTATACATTTATCAGTGCATTTATCCCTGTTTTATGTATTGCTTGCCTCTCTAGGCTGATATAACCTTGCGTGGCTTGTGGTTATCAGGCCATCAGGTGGTGTTGTCATATGATGACCAAGCAGCAGCACGGCATACGGAGCTATGGCATGACATCCCTTACTGGTGGGCAAACAAGGCTAATGGCGAGGAACTCCTCCAGTATCTTGAATGGCAGAAAGGGCTTGGTCGTCCAGGTGAGGCTTATAATTATGTGACACTCAGAATGAACTTTCACAGAGTAATTCTGATGTTTTAAGTTTTCAAATGCTTGTAACATAAAGTGCTCACATTCAATATTTTGGTTGACCCTGCCCATAGGTACCACTTCCAGTTTAAACTTAATTTACAAAAACGGAAGTTGAACATGTTTAATGACCATTTCATTAGTTCTTGATTATGTTTCTTGCACTGTGTGTACAGAGGGCTTCTTTGTAGCAGGCCTCAACTTGACTGCAGATCGATGCTTCATTGCCTCCCACCCACAAGTGTCCCTGCACACCCTGACCATGGAGAACTGGGAGTGCCTAAGGCAATGGCTGGAGGATCAGAAACCTGGACATGATGCTTCAAGCCTCAACATCATTGCTGGAGACTTTGTTGGGGACATTCCTATTTGCTCGCTTGTTATCGGCCTTAACAAAAAGCTACTCAAAGAGAACTCCAATGGCAGCTAGACGCACTGAAGGAATGAACTTAAAAACATGTGGACAATTGCTATCTTATTTCATATTTGAAGGACAGGATCATGTGGGCCTTGAATTATTCTAGATGACTGAAGGCTTCCTCTGTGTTCTTTCACTGTTTCACCTTTTCTGTGATAAAAGGGCCTAACTCATACAAGCTTCATGTACTTCCTCCACTCATTTGTATTATGTTACCGGAACGATCAGAATTAATCTCAAGATGGTCAATTTCAACCATACTTTATCCTTTACTATCCTTTAAGACTAACTGGTTTTACTGTGTCTGAAATATATACAAATTCTGGAAAAGACTCCTCTGTAAAAGAGCTCTGTTCATACTGGCTACCATGTGATGAGCCTCTTTCAAAATGAATGCTTCTATGAAACCAATCAAAAACACAATTAAAATGACAGATTTTTAGTCTCTGTATATGGACTAGCAATTAAACTATACATTTGAACAGTGTTTAGGTACATCAAAACTTTTATTACACAGGAGTGAGGAAATTTCAGTCTTCCATGATTTGGGTCCTTTAAACACTTGTGGCACTGCATCGTTTAAATAACAAGTAGTTAGAGCAGAGTGGGAGAGGGAATTTTATTGTTTACTTGGTTTATTATTATACACTCCCATTTTGTTCACTTGTTTTTACTGTACATTTGGTTTTTGTATACTAAAGGGTTTCATATATTTGGAAGGCATTCAAGTAAATAAATATTTGCACATGGTGAATAATTGATGTCAGAAATAGAATCTGGCTCGGAGACAGACCGGCTGTTGTTAGGTGACCTGGAACAGCTTCCTGTAGCGGCCGTATGCAGCAGCACTGATGATCACGTTTACGTCGGCGGTGCAGTCGTCCCCCACATCACTCACCTCCTTTACAGTGGCTTCCTTATAGAGCCAACTGCAAACACACACAAAGAAGAAAGAAGAAGGCCCGTTTATGGGTGTACACACAAACTGCTGGGATATCATTAAAGTCAATGTGAAATCCAGACCTAACACTTGGTTAGTTCTGAGCCCTCATCAGAACAAAATATCAGAAATCAAATTTTTTTAAAAAATCTGAAAACTTTTGATCCTGGAGGAAATTGCTACAGTTACACAGACAAATACAAAAGCAATATACACCATAAACACTGTCATAACAAAACTCTTGCTCGTTTCCATCAATTTTCCATCAAAAGACTTTTGTAATTCAAATGTCTAGTTGCGTAACAATCACCAGTGGAAAGCATATTAACCAATATGTTTCACCTCCAAGCAATATCTGAACAAAGCCCCTATTCATGGATGGAAAATGCCTTGATTTTCAATTCATGCTGACAACGAATGTGTGCTATGATAATTTATCTTCATGATACACAATACTGTATGTGTAAAATTTCAATATTCCAGGACTTAACAAGCAACATAATACTAAATATAAACTCAAACGTGTACTGAAACTGTAATTAGCTGAGAGGGATAATTGATAGAGATATACTGAACTCTATTTGTTACTCACCCTAACTGTGGGCTGTTGAGCTGGACCTTCAGTGTCATGGTTTGCTTGCCAGTTGACTTCAAGACAGCTTCTTCCATTTTCTGCTTCAGCTCCTCCAATCCCAACTCCTTCAGTGCTGAAATTGCCGCAACCTCAGACTCACACGCCTCATAGCTGAGACACAATCATGTATAAACAAGTGTGGAGATTCTATGCTTTACATTTTCTCAGATCATGATCAGACTGGTGGTCTTACCCTTCAACGAGGTCAGTTTTATTGTGCACCTCTATGATGGAGTTCAGGAGTTTCTCTGGGATCTGAAGGTTTTTTAGGATGTTTAATACATTTTCTTTTTGATTCACAGTCTCTGGATGACTAATGTCTCTCACATGCACAATGAGATCCTGACAGGAGAGAGAGGATATTGGTTAGAATATGCAAGGTTTGCATTCTCTATGAGCTTTTATTTGATTTCATTCTAAAAAAAACCTCATTTGTTTCCTGGTACTGAGCATTCAGATTCTTTGGGTACGTACAGAGTGTGCCACGTCCTCAAGTGTTGCAGAAAAGGAGTCTATGAGCTGGTGAGGCAGCTGTGATAGAAAGCCAATTGTATCCACGTACAGGACAGTCATCCGACTGGGCAGCTGCCCGGCATGTACTGTGACATCCAGAGTGGCAAAGAGCTGATCTTTAGGCTGAAGGCCAGCATCCCCAGTCAGAGCTTTGATTAAAGTGGTCTTACCTAAAAAGACAAACCAAATATTTGAGAGAGTTTCTTGAGGGGTGCAAGTCCAGGATGACATGAGCAAATCATTTTACATCTCAAATTTCACTATGATGAGTAGGTTTTTATTGAATGGCCCATATTCTACATTTCTTCCATATTATTCTATCCACTAATGCCATTTGTGTAGTGCCTGCATGCTCCTTTACAGGCAAACAAATCTGTAATATGATATAGACCCTTAAACAATTAAACATTTTTTTAAAAAATATTTTGAACATACAAATGTGACTGTAGCAATTATTCTCACAAGATTATGGAATATAGACAGCAATCTCACCATGCTTTCTTATTCTCTAATTTGAAATCAATTTGCATCTGTTCAAACAATCCCAAATTAATGCAGGTAAATACAACCTGATGATGCATAACGATACCCCTTTATTTTAGCACCTTGAATTCAAAGATCTGGGGAACCCCAGTCTCACCACAGTTGGTGTAGCCCATGATGGAGATGATGGGGAATTCTTTGTTCTTGCGCTGGGAGCGAAGCAGGTGTCTCTTCTTCCTCAGCCGGTGAAGGGCAGAGCGAATCTTCAGCTCGCGCTCCTTCAGCAGCCTCTGCTGAACCTCATACAATGTTTCACCTGTGCACATCATAGCAAGCTCCTCGAATCTTCCTCCAGCCACACTTAGCAGAAAATGGGAGGCTTACTGATAATTTCAGTACAGTCACTTACCAGAACCCATGATGTACCTCGAACCTCCACCTTGCTGGTCGAAGTTTGCAACTTCATTTTTCAATCGTGACCTGAGTGCAAAAAGAAGACAAGCACAAAATATGTGAGAGGAATTTGCCCTTTACTGTATTAAGAACTAACATTAAAGATCACTTGATTTAAATTCATATCCAAATCTTTACTTAAGCAGAGGAATCTCAGCCAGCGCAATCTGCAGTTTGGCCTCTTTTGTTCTGGCGTTCCGGCGGAAAATATGCAAAACCAGCGAGTATCTGTCAAACACCTTCACACCCCAGGCCTCCTGTAGATCCCTCTTAAAACAGCAGAAAATAATAGGTGACCAGGTCTCGAACAACGGTTCTCACCATCTCAGATGTTTTCATGACCAAGGTTAGTTTTCAAGATTCTTACTGTTAAACCTATAAATGGACTTCATTAAAATATCAGGGAGGAATCAAAGCTAGAACTTTTTCTAGAGAAGGACTGGCTTTGACAGTGTCTAAAATTATTATTATTATTATTATTATTATTATTAATTCTTACCTCAGACACCGGTGACAAACGCTCAATGTTCATAAAAACAGCTGTAATTCCTGGAGTTCTTCTGATTCTCTCTACACAGATGCATCAGACAGAAAGAAACTCTTTGTATTTTATTTTGTTGATAAGAAGAAAATATGACCAAACAAGAGGGAGGCAGAAAAAGACCTGTAAGGGCCTGAAAATTTCCTTTGCCAAAAATTCTCTTCTTTTCTGGTGTTTTGGTGGAGAGGATTATCTTGTCAACAACTGACCAGTTCTGCAAGGTGTTCACGAGACCGACAGCTTCTTCCATTTGAAGATCAGCTTTAAGAGGACAAGAAGACACAACTGTGGCACCTTTTCTGCACAATTTGCCAATATATCAGACCAGCATTTGATGAAGTTCTACTCTGGACCAAAATACACAAATTCACATTTCTAGAAGTGGCTTGTTTATTTTGTCTGAAGCTAGGGTTAATAGGTTATGCTATTTTTGTTCAATTGCATAGCTTTTTGTCATGTTGGATTACTGATGTCATATTACATTGTTGCATATTACTTTATATCTGATTTTACTGTGTATTTTAAGGTGTCATTTAGTGCCTTGAAAGGTGCCTATAAATACAATTTATTATTATTTACCTGTGGTCAGGTATTGCTTTTTTTGGCCCCATTTGACATCTGGATGAACGATGAAGACTCTGTGGTCTTCTTCACCTATCCCTGTGGGTACCTGCTGCTGAAAGAGCTCCTCAGCTTCTGTGTCATCAATAAAGTCCTCTTCATTGTCTTCTTCTTCGTCGTCATCATCATTATCATTATGATCTGCATCATCCAGGCTTTCATGACCAGAATGTGATTTTTTCCTCTTGAATCTGCACAGAGTGACTGAGAAGGTCCTGCTGGGCACATATGATTGCACTGACTGAATCCTCCCATATGAAGTCCTTGAAGTTCCAAAAAACGGACAGGACGAGAGTGCGTTTAATATAAAATGACGTTTTGTCTGACTTGAGGTGAAGTTAAGTACATTCAAGTGGTTGCTTTGTTTTGTCCATGATGAACATCTTCTCCAAGCAAACCTGCAGACCATCAGGAACACATGTTTGCTCGTAAAGCACCTGCTTAAGGCCATGTTGCTCCAGTCTTAGCAAGCATTTTCCTCAAGGAGTAGCAAAAGATAAGTTAAGGCTGCAGTTAACAGACAGCAACGAGAGATCTGTATTCGTCTGCTGTGACACTTCTTCCCAACTCTTCACACTTCTTCTCTTCAGTTGCTCCAACTCCGGCAAGTCTCCTGCACCGCCTAGTGCACAATACCACTTCCTACATTTATCATACCACATCTTACCAAATTAACTAAATAAAATGTGCACAACAAATAATTATGGGAAAAAAATATAGAAATCATCTATGATAAGTGTTTTATTCCACGCAAATGCCCTGAGTTGGACATCAAGGGAAAAAGCTAAAAGGTAATAAAATTGTAAAGTTGCACGGGCAGGACTTTTATTTTGTAAATGTGCTCGCTGAACGCTTAAGGTACGCGGGACGCTAGGCAGGGCTTTTATTTTTGAAATGTGTTGTTTGAGCAACCATAACTGTGGTGGTGAGTGATCTACCTTCTCAAGGCTGAAATAAGATCCAGACTCTCTGTGGGGAGAAAGCTGAGTTTCCTGCTTATGTCTGGAATTTCAAAAGCAATGTCAAGTGAGTGAATACAGTATATATTTTGTAGTTTTATAGATATGTGCAGTTCGTGGTGTCTGGATTCATATATTAGGTTTTGCACTATTGCGATCTCTGTGTTATATTACAACATATAGATATTCTTTAAAGCAAGTTCATGCTTTTGTATCTCTCTCTTTCTTTCTATCTCTCTCTTACTCTCTCCCTCTCATGCACTCAGTTTAATATTATGCTCTTGAATCTTTCATTTACTGTCTTGCAGAGTTCAGGCTGGCAGTGGTGCAGCTGCTGGTCACTAAAGTTAAGGCTGATAACTTACAGCGTGCCTGTAGTTTGGTGAAGGAGGCAGCAGGCCAGGGGGCAAAGGTTGTGGTCCTGCCTGTGAGTATGATCCTGTAAGGCAGTAAATGTTATGTGCATAAATTATAATGTGCATCAAACCTTATGTAAATTGAATGTTAACTAAAATAATGTAATGTCTTTGTTTTCATTTTATTCTAAGCGATAAAGGGACGTTGCAGGATCATACACAGTGCCATTCCACTAGTCTCAACAGGTCTTGTCAAATGGAAAGTGATCTAAAGTGATTTCAGTAATTGTTGATGATTCTGTGTGATTTTATTCAGTCACTGAAACAGCAGATTTTAAACCAACAGCATCCATTAGCAATTAGTTTATCCTCATATATGAAAGCTGACTCTATTTGACTCTATTGGGGCTCTTTGGCGTTTCCCATAGGGAATGTATAGAAGGATGGTGATGATTAACTGTATGTCATTGCTTTGCTTGTGTCTCTTTTAGGAATGCTTCAACTCTCCATATGGAACAGGTTTCTTTGCAGAGTATGCAGAGAAGATCCCAGGAGAGTCAACCCAGGTGCTATCAGAGGCAGCCAAGGAGTGTGGGGTATACCTAGTAGGCGGTAAAACCTCCATAGCCAATCTACTGCAGATCAGTGTATGTTTCCCATGAGTGTTTTGTACATTGGTTGTGTTGTTATTATTAATTAGTGTTGTGTATATGTGTCTTCCAGGCTCCATTCCAGAGGCAGATGGGGGCAAGCTTTTTAACACATGCTCAGTTTTGGGTCCTGATGGTAAGCTGCTGGTCAAACATAGAAAGGTTAGTGTGTGTTGTAGAAGTTATTCTGTAACATTATTCTGTTACTTTCTAGTTATTCTATTACGTGAATGTGTGGGTGCTTCTGTGAATATGAACATGAGCCTACAAAGATTTGATTCAGGTGAACACCAATCAGTTCCTCATGAAGCAGAATGAAGTTTTTGTGTAAGAATTTAACAGACACTGGCATGAAATGGTTGTCATACTTAGAGATGCTCCTATTTTTTCTGGAACTGTACATTTGTATGGTGTTAAATATTACCAAAAACATTTAGCTGAAATTGAAGCAGAGAAAAAATAGAGAAACAGGCTCTGTCAGGTTATCTTATGAAATATCCTTGATTTATTAATGAGCTACTAAAAACACTTCTCATCTTTTGTATGATGTCTTAAAGAAATGTTTTTATACATTTTATTGTTAATAAAATGTATAATTAATGGACAGACAATAATTAATGGATAGAAAAAGGAGAATTTCTGTAAATTAGTCGACATTTGATGTGAAGTTATTGATGTGTTGTGTTCCTAAGAGGAAGATTAAACGCTTGGGGAAAAAACATGGATTTAGGTTTAATGGGGCTTTATCAATGTAAGTAGCTAAAAGATGATGAAATAAGAATGTGTCTACATTCCGCACTGTAATCATAAAACTATTGTTTTTATTGTCTTATCCTGTCCTGTCTGTACTTTTTCTCTACAGATTCACCTCTTTGACATTGACGTTCCAGGGAAAATACGCTTCCAGGAGTCGGAGACGCTAAGTCCAGGGAGCAGCTTATCCATGTTTGAAACCCGTGAGTGTTCACTGTAGACTTTATGGTTGTTCACTGTAGACTTTATGGTTACATTTTTGTGGATAAGATTTAATGTTATTTCATCGTTCCCCGTTTTTAAACAGCATACTGTAATGTTGGAGTAGGGATTTGCTATGACATGCGCTTTGCAGAGCTTGCACAGCTTTATGCTAAACAAGGTAAGATGTGTTGGAGTATCTTCAAAATTTGAATGTGTTTTCTGTATGGATGCTCTTAGTCGCAGATGTCTCAGCCAGATGTTCTAATGTGCTAATAATGAAAATGATTTAAACTAATTGTATCCATTTTCTAATGGGAGATAACTGTATGTGTATGTATGTGTGATAATAGGTATGCATATGTGTGTGGGCATGCGTATGGATATGTATGCACATATTGTTTAGTATGACTTTATTGTTTAAGCAAGAGAATTACTTAATGGGGCTACAACAAAAACATGCCTATAGGAAACAAAGGGGCATGCACTAGCAAACATGGGATACAGTCGAAAGAATCTTGATATTTGTTACCATCTTAAGTTGTAGTAGATGTCAGTGTTTCTGTGGGCCAAGAATTTGAGATTAAGACAAGATTGTTTTTGACTGTAGTTTGGTGGGATGTGGTGGTGGTGGTGGTAATAGTGTGTTTTCAAGTAAGTTTTTTTTTTCTTGCTGCTCTATATAGGTTGTCAGCTGTTGGTATATCCTGGTGCCTTCAATATGACTACGGGTCCAGCCCACTGGGAACTGCTTCAAAGGGCACGGTCAGTACCTATAATACCTATAAAGCGATGGTTCAGACAAAAATCAAATTTTTTCCCTAACCTTGTTTAGTTTTGCACCAGATGATCTAATGTAGCTAATGGATGACGGTGCCAGCCCACTACAGACAGTAGTATATGTAGTCCATAGACTGGGTTCTGACACCATCTGTAATCTATAAAAACTGACAAAAGTACAGACACAACAGCCGGAAACCACTTGTTTTGTCATGTTTTGTCCTGGTAGGGCAGTGGATAACCAGGTCTATGTGGCCACCGCTTCCCCAGCAAGAGATGAGACCGCCAGCTATGTGGCTTGGGGTCACAGCACTGTGGTCAATCCCTGGTCAGTTCTGCATGTGTGTTAACTGAAGCAGCTTAAACACTGACACAGGTCACCATCAGCAAGATGGGGTGGAATAAGCAGAATGAGTT
>JBBPDB010000108.1:13674615-13685709 GCA_037974465.1 Brachypetersius altus | reverse complement strand
AGACAGTAGAGGTCAGCGGTCTCATGGGGAACAAGTTAAAATGTGATGAAGCTGATTCATCACTCTGTTAATCTAATGCACTCAATGACTGACAATTGGTGGTCATATCACACATTTGTCTCTGTTAGGTGGTCCGTCCAAGTACTCTGTGCCCATCATGATCATTTCTGTATCCTCACAGTCTGAATTGTCTGAAAAATACACACACAAACACTGTAGACAAACCTCATAATAACCGGACAGAACAGTGTGATCCAGTTTCTTGGAGTTTATGACTAAATTGTGCTTATATACCATTGAGAAGCCATGGAACTAAATTTAATCTGGGCCCAGGAAATCGGCTGTATAAGTCAGACCCTGACAGGGATTTAGCCCAATCTTAGACTAAACTGCCAATAGTGAATTACAATTCTGAAGTTTAAACTTAATGTGGTATGGGACACTTATCCATTGGGTTGGTTTCCTAGGCATGGATTATCTTATCTAAATATAAATAAGTTATAGATTTATAGATACGTTATACATAAGTTATAATATAGATTTTTTTCTATATATAGAAAATGTCATTACCTTCATGCTCTCTTTTGGCCTGTCTGTCCCATTTCTTCTGGAAACACAGACTGATCCCTACCAGGACAGTCACCAGGATACATAGGGTAATGCTGAGTATCCATATGAACGCAGATGTGTGCACAGGACTGGTCTCCACACTGACTGATCATAAACAACAATTACAGTTACAATTAGTGACTGTACTTCATATGTTTCTCTGCATCATATGTCAGCCCTCTTTCGTTCCTTCATCACTGGTCAGGACACCTACAGGACCACCTAGGTATTATTTGGGTGGTGGACTCACACAGCAGTGACACTGTGGTTGTGGGTGGAGTTTTTTTTAAACACCGTATTGTCACTGCTGGGCTGAGAATTACCAAAGAATACCCAGTAAGAAGCTGAATACTGATAAACAACTAGAGTGAATAATACAAACTGTACAGCGATGCAACCTCCTAATTTTTTTGTGAAATTTGTTGTTTTGAGATCAAAATGGGTCACAGACAAGGTACCTTCTTACAGGTTGAAGTAAAAGGCAAATGATGCAGAGAAAAGGATGAACTACAGTTTGTAAAAGTGGACATATAGGGTAAGTGAAGTTAATAAAAGTGTAGATACAGAATATCTAATAAAGTGTCTCATCAGTGCAATGGTTCTACTTGCATTGCCTCTGGGTTATTACTCACTAGTTGCGATTAGATTTTCATGAAGTAGTTGGTTTTCTATGGTGCAGGATACTGCAGTCTCTGCTAACATGCTTTCATTGAGGACACTGGTGATGTTGTAGAGTTGGGAATGGGGCAGAGTGCTCAGATGTGCAGTGACTGCCTCCACTGGGTGGTGCTGTGAGTGGTTGATGGACCAGTGAACTGTAGGTTCAGGAAAACCACCCAAAGACTGGCAAACCAATCGCATTGACTCTGATTCTGACCCACCCTCTCTCAGCAACTTAGGGTGACTGAGTTTTAAAATGACTTTTCAATGAAACTTTATAGTGCAGTTCTTTCTCCTGCTCCTGGTGACCCACAGCACCACATTCAGTCATTACTACACCTCTGATCCAGCTCTTGATTATAGCTCGTTTAATGAGCCGGATCAGATAGGCTGGGTAGGGAAACTTTGTAGTGCTGTGGGTTGCCAGGACCAGACAATTTTGCAACACTGGGTTGCATCATAGGTATAAAACAAATAAAAAGAAGTCCTTCCTTTTAATCATTACCTGCGATATCGAGGCAGACTGTGCATATCAAACGTTTAGCTCCGTGATCAAGAACCTTCAGCTGTAGACTATAATTCTGGGCGTCTGAGAAAGTGAGGTTACTTAATTCTAAGGTGAAATCTCCAGTTTGTGCCAGGGAGGACAAGGTGGTGGTCCCTTTGATGTTCATATTTTCTCTCTCTTCATGCCCCTCTCTCCACACAGCCTTGTACACAACCTCAGCACCTCTTCTCCATTCCAACGAAAAGTTTAAATTGATAAAATCTTCTTCTCCATTATAGTGGCAGGGCAGCAAGGTGGACTTCTGAAACACTCCTATAAGACATGTGTCAGCTAAATGGAAACAGAATGGACAGAAGGTCAAATCAGAAGAAACAAAGAATGGTATATAATATACAAAACACCAAAGAGGCATTATATATGAATGACTTTGCATACCTTGACATGTGCAAAAACCTAAAAAACTCAGCAGCAAAGTATTGAGCAATGTTTTCATCTCCTGTGTGGGATTAGCTCATGTGGCAGATAAAGAATCAGAGGATTAAAGGAAATCTGCCCAGACCTGTTGCCACCGTAGTAGGAATGCACCCTTCAGTACAGTAATACAACACTAAATCTGTTGAAAGTGAGGAAAAAGACAGCTTCAGGTTACTGGTATAGAAAGCAATGCCACCTGGGAATATTGAACATTATATCTGGAGAAGAGCAAACTACAAAAACTGGTACTTACAGGCTTCAGTGAGTTAAAACTCTTCCTGTGTGCTGTGCAGTAACACCATCACAGTGCAGTGCAGTGCAGTGCAATTGCAGTCCTCCTCTCACTGAATCACCAGCTTTCACAGAAATGCAGCTCACATCATTTGGTTACTGGTTTTAAAGCTGGTTTATAGTTGCTTTTTCTTCCTGCATTTGTAAACTGATAAACAGAGCCATGCACATATGGGCGTAGTCCTACTGGAATGATTCACACAGGCCCAACAGGAAAGGCTCATTTTACAGAACCAGATATTTGCATGCAGGAAGTTTAGTTGCTGCTATAGATAACGTCTAGGTCTGAAAGCTGAGAAAAACAAAACAAGAACAACAGGGCTTTTAAGCGTTTACAGAAGTTTGTTCAAGTTCAAAATTACTCCTAATATTAGGATAAATATTTCCACTACTGATATTATTATTATTATTACATTCGTGCATTTATTTATCCATTTTACAGGCTTTATTTTCATACTAAAGACTGTAGATTTCGATGTGTTTGCACACAGGTGCTAGAGTTTGTGTGACTTTGTGTATTGTAGTTACAATGATACATTATATGTTATTTTTCAAAACAGGAGTGTTAAAAGAGAGCTGATTCCTACCCTTGTGCAATAACAGCCTCTACTCTTCTGAGGTTTAATCTCTATGGAAACGGCGTGGGTCGTATCCAGTACTATTCACTCAAGCACATGTGCTCAAGTAGAATTTTGATAAATTAACTTCCCCTTTTTTAATGTTTTTAAAGTTTATTCATAAGGCCAAGTTTATTTTGTACACAAAGCTCAATCAATTTGCTTTACAGGAATAGAATAAAATGATTAAGCATAACAATAGTACAAAGAAGAAAATAATAAAAGAAATATTAATGAAATAAAGAAATAAATATTTATGTTTAGTTAACAATTCCTTTTTTGTTTAATTCTGTTATTTTGGTTATCTCGACAGCTGCTCACACTCTGACTTTCAATATTTATCACTATTTTAGACCATGAGAACATCAAAAAGTGACTAATAGACCATTAAAAAACAACAGTTGCTATGCTGGATGTAATCAGATGTTATATTGCATTTCAGTAGCTTTTCATTTAGGTAGTCCGTGACTTTTGCTTTCAGTTTTAAAAGTCATTATTTTGATACTGTTACTTCAGTATGAGTTTAGTCTACTTTACACATCCTGACTGTACTTTGTAATATCTGTGTCAGGAAAGGGTGTGCCTTAACAGAGCTCAGTCCACTATTTAGTCGATACACCTGGAAACTTCTGACCACATTTAGTTTGTGTGACTAAGGAGGAGGCAGGGAAGAGGTAACACCGACATTTTTAGAGTAAGAGTAATGTCATACATGTGAAGCAGTGTGTAAACGCTTTATATTTTTAGTCAAATTATTGGCTTTGGAAGAGGAACAGTTGTTAAAAGTCAAAGTTCACCAACAGAACAGAAAAAAGGGATAATGGTGGATAATAGGCTCAAAATGACATTGAAACCATTCATTATTACCTGTAAAATTTTCTTGTTTTTATTTTCTTCTTTGCTTGTTAATGTAAGTCAGAGTCAGAGGAAGTCTTAACTTCATAGTTCTTAGGGTGTACTCACACTAGGCACGGATACCGTGAACCGGACCCGAGTACGATTGTCCCCCCTCACATTGGGTTTCAGCATTCGTGCCGGAGCACGATTAAGTCATTATGGTGCGACGGTTTCAGGATAAACAGGAAGAGCGGCGCTCTCGCTGAACGCAGGGGAGTCTATCGCTGTTTACTTTGTTGATAGTAATTTTGAGTCGTTTGGTCCGCCCTCTCACAGCCTGTTGCTAAACAGGTCTGTCGCTTTTGTGGCACGAAAAATGGTTTTGGAGCGTCTCAAAAACGTGATGTCACGCGTCCTGATCCGTGCTCCAGCACAGTTAGGGCTCACACTACATGCGAACCGCACCCGAGTCCAACTGAACCATGCTCTGGCACACCTCTTCCAAGCGGGCCAGGGACGGCTAAACGAACTGCGCCCGGGCACGGTTCGGAGCACGCAAACTAGTCAAACGAACCGCGCTTCGCTTTGGTGGTCAAACGCACTCAGGCACAGTTTTAACTGCGTACTGTGGAGTACACCCTTAGAGACAAATAGACTCATCAGTTTCCAGAACATATAGACTGTTCATCGTGAGTTATCATATCCTGGGAAACAGCAAGGTCTGACTGTAGGACATGAAAGGAACACCTGCAGTGTGACACACACCTGTTTCCTGGGTTTGGGCTAGACCCCTAGTTTTTCTTCAGTGAAGGAAAATCTTAATGCTTCAGCATACCAAGACATTTTGGACTGCACAATGGTTTGTGGACACCTTTTCTACTCCAGCATGACTGTGCCCCAGTGCGCAAAGCGTGCTCCAGAAAGACATGGTTGGGTGTGTTTGGTGTTGAAGAACTTAACTGGCCCACACAGAGGCCTCATCTCAACCCCACCCAACACCTTTGGGATGAACTGAAAAGGAGATTGTGAGCCAAGACTTCTCATCGAACATCAGTTCCTGACCTCGTAAGTGCTCTACAGAATGAATTCCCACAGAAACGCCAAAATCTTGGGGAATATAGCCGTAAGGGGGAACCAAGTCCATAATAAAGTCCCTGTTAGTGAAATGGTCAAAAAATCTATCTATCTATCTATCTATATATATAATGTGTGTGTGTGTGTATATGAGTGTAGTATAGTACAGTATAGTGAATACACACTTCGGCAGGGTTCCCCTTTAACGTTTTTTTATTTCAGCGTGTTGCATCATCAGGACGCATGGTCGCGCCTCCGTCGCTGAGGGTCACGTGGTATACCGCGCCCACCCACGCTCACCAATGGCTGTCCCGCCGCCGGGGGATAAGGCACACTTCCTCAGACTCAGGTTAAGTGTTGACTGAGTTCAGAGTGTGTGTGGTTGATCTCAGGGTCGGGCCGCTTCGTGCTGAAACATGACTTCCAACGAGAGTGGCTGGGCGCCCGGTTTCAGGTCTTTTGCCACGGACGCGATCCACGTCGGCCAGGAACCTGAGCAGTGGACCTCTATGGCCGTGGTGCCCCCCATCTCCCTCTCCACTACCTTTAAACAGCACGGCCCGGGCAATCATGCGGTGAGTGACAGGAGACGCCTGCACCAGCTGCAAATAGAGGGGTGATACCGTTAGGGCTGTCAGACTTCACAGCGTCCCATAAATAACATTCATTCCTGGACATTTTATTTTTTGTGATGGCGTGATTACAGCTGATTAGAGCTCAGTATGGTTTAGAAATTTACAGCAAACTGGTTGCCAGAGTATTAAATGGGTTTGAAGTGGTCAGACATGTAAGCAGTCAAGGTATACATTATTTTAAACCTAGTGCATGGCATAATGGTGATATAGATGTTTGGGTGTTGTGTTTCATATAATTTCATACGTATCTGGATGCCAGGATCTATAATGTGCTTGACTGTTAAGTAGCAGGGACTGTGGTTTACTTATATTTAACATATAAATGGCAAGAAGTGTCAGTAGTGTAGTAATGCAGGGTGTATGTGGGTCATTTTTAACCTTTCCTATTTCAGTCCTCATTTCCAGCTCAGTTGTTTGTTTGACTCATCAGGGGAGCTAAAAAGCAGATGAGATGTGTTTGTTGTTGAGGACAAAGAAGCCATTCTGCTTTGGGCAGTCAACTGAGTTGGTCAAAGACCTTTGTGGCCGCTTAGAGCTCAGTTCAACGCTGGCTGACTTTTGAGTTTTGTGGGACAGCGGTGGTACATTTCTGGTGTTTACTGAATTGATGTATAAAGTCAGACTTTTTGTTCTTATTTTAGTATTACCGGTAGTTATTCAAGGGTTTTATCATTTTTCACATATGTTGGGAAAATCACAGTGGTGCTTAAAACCAAGTCAATTTGAAATCAAATTACAAATTAGCAAGTCAAGAATAAACATTTCAGCTTCATAGCTTAAAGACAATAACAATAAATAAGTAAAGTAATAATAATACATATGAAAAATAATCAGTAATACATTAAAGTACAAGTGCTAAATTAAAAAGGTCTTAAAAAATAATAGGCACTGTAGCATTAAAAACTCAAACCTGCTCCAACTTGCTTTGCGTGCGTTTTTTCCCTCAAAGTTAGATGAGTAGTGCTGTTTCTGAAGCTTGTGGAAATATTATAATGACAGAGAAGAGATGGATCGCCTGTTCATTTTTTAAATCAAGATAAAAAGACAACCGTCACGGCTTTTTTTTGCTAGATAATATTGTTTAATTGCTATAAATGTAGTGAGGTAGTTTGCACTTGTTCTATTGGTTTGTATTCACCCACTCAGGGTGAGTCTTGGCCTTGCACCTGTTGACCCCGGTATAGGCTCTGGGTAATTGTGACCCTAGTGAGAAAATGAATGAATGCATTCAGCGTTGTCTTTCATTACTAGGGTTTTGAGTACAGCCGGAGTGGAAATCCCACACGCAACTGTCTGGAGAAGGCAGTTGCTGCCTTGGATGGAGCAAAGTACTGTAAGTCTGCCATCAAACTGATGCTCTTTTAATTATTTGTGAGTGCAGTGTAAATCATCAGCTTAAAGTACATTGTAATACATAACAGACTTTGTATAGAGTGAAAATTGCACAACTACTCATACTCACTAACCTTGAACAGATAAGCTCTGGACAGCAGCAGCACAGGGAGTTGTTTTTAACAGCGCTCGTGCACGGCATGTTCTGTCTCTTGTCCCTTCTGTAACGTCACACAGATAACTAGGTGAATGTGAGACCTCTTAACGATGCTGTGGTTTTATTTTTGCAGGTTTTGCTCTCTCCTCCGGAATGGCTGCTACTGTAACCATTACGCACATGCTGAAAGCTGGAGACGGGATTGTGTGCATGAATGATGTCTATGGAGGTGGGCAAAAGCGGCACACTGTGCCTCTAAGGATTTTTTTCAATTTCTTTGCATGAGCTGTGAAGAAAATGAATGCAACTATTTAAATGGATTTCATAAATCCTTTGTTTTTTCAACAGGAACCAATCGCTATTTCCAACAAGTAGCTGCAAAAATTGGCTATGACATCTCCTTCGCTGACTTCACAAAGCTTGACGTCTTAAAGGCAGCTCTTAAGCCTAATACGAAGGTATGCCTTCCCTTTGCTCTACTGGTGGATGGCTTCTAACTCACTGACCCAGATAACTTTAACATCAGCAAATTATTTGGTTTCTTATTATTTGTATCTAGCATCGCTTGATTAGAATATTTAGAAGAGACTTGGTGTGCTTCGAGGCTAGTATGTCAAATGCAAGCAAAAGTAAAGATATACCCTGAAAAATTCTCAGTAATTTGAGAAGAATGCTTCCATTTTTTAGTTTAGAAGTGTATTTTTAATGGACGCAGTAACACTCTAATGTTCTTAAAATGTATTTGAGTCTTGTGTCCATAAGAGCAGTTTCTTACAATGCATACAAGTGATGAAATTCCACAGTCACTGATTTTTTTACTTTCTTTCAATTGTGGAAAGAATTCAGGCTCTGTATGTTGACAATACACATTTAGTGGGTTGAGGAGGAGGATGGAGAGTTGAGGAGTTTTTTCATGTTCGGTCGTACACTGAAATGGTAATCTAAGCATCCTGTTGCATCATTGGGTCTTTTTTCTGTTTTATATAGATGTTGTGGATTGAAACTCCCACAAACCCGACCATGAAGGTTGTCGACATCCAAGCCTGTTCAGATATTGCACATGAATACAGCAAAGACATCATTGTTGTTGTGGACAACACATTCATGTCTGCCTATTTCCAGGTATGTCTTGCTCATGTCCTGGGTTTCATCATTTCCTGTTTTAAATGCTGAGGGTGCCTCTGGCTCACTCACTCACTCACCACAACGTCTGCTGTTTTATTCCCGGTCAGATATGCCTGATACATTTTGGCTTGTTGCCACAAAGAGAAGTTTTGCCATCTTGCTAATTTCATACATGACATTCAATTAATAAGGGGTTTTGATATGAATGATTCTTATGATTTGCTATAGTGTGATTTATCAGATTTGCTGATCTTTACATTGTACAGCGCCCCCTGGCTCTAGGAGCAGACATCTGCATGTACTCTGCAACAAAGTACATGAATGGTAAATATACTTCACAAGCTGAAAACCGTCTTATTTTGTGGTAATATGAGCAAATCAAAACGTTTTCTGTATTTTCAGGACACAGTGATGTTGTCATGGGGCTGGTTTCTGTCAACCGTGAGGATCTCTGTGAACGAATGAAGTTTTTACAGAATGGTAAGAAAACTAATTCTTGTTTATCCTAGTTCTTTTGTTTATAAATAGGGAACATTTTCTGTTTTTGTTTTATGAATGCACTGATCCCGCTTATATCCTGAGCTCAGGATATTGGGCGATTATAGAGCACCAGTTTGCAGTTTTTCATTCCCTTCAGTTTTAATATGGGTGACCAAATGAAAATGGAATCTTCTTTGTATAAAAGATAACAGAGGGCTGTTACAACACCTAATTGTATGTATACAATCGATAAGATAACAAGATAACAAATGTAGCATTCATGCTGCTGAATAATGCACTGTTATATAATGGCCCTGACCGAGAGGCAGTATTGGATATGGATCCTGTCTGGCTGCTCAGTTTAACAAGGTCAGCATTATTGCCAACACTGATCCGTTATTTCACATTGAGTCGCAATTTTGAAATAAGAGGGTTCAGATTTTCTCACTCTACAAGTTAAGGCATAGGGCAGCTCTGGGATCTGGCAGGGTTATGGAGGGCATCAGTGTGGGAGACGGACATCTGCTGTAATATTACAAGAAGAGACAGTTTCACGTTTAATTTCCAAGACACCAGAGGCGTTTCTTCATTCACAGATCCAGACATGCACATAGGCATCTTTTTGTGTAAAAGGACCTTTAGCAATATGGGCAAAGAATGTCATTTGATGAAAATCGGTTGCTGCGTTCTTCAGCTGCCTCTCGATATTACAATATAATTGATGCTGCTTTACTAGAATGGCTGCCGTTAGTCAGCAAGGCAGGGTTCCTATAACTGAGCAGGAAATAAAAGCATATGGTGCAGCCCTGAGGTGTTTCTAAAATCAGTATTTGTCAAGTCGAGGTATTATGAAATGATAAATGGCTTAAGCAACAAGTCTCTGAAGAATAAGAAAACTTCTGTTGCGTAATAATTGTGTAATCTACAGTTTTGGAAACCTGCTTGTATCTCAGATCACTTTACAGTAAATCCACCACGCTGAGCACATTTTCTTTACATTTAAACTCCAGAATCCTTATTCTTGTGAAACACTCAGTGTTAAACACATTATAAAAATAAAAATAACCCTGTGTAGCAACACAGATACATTAAAAGCATTCTTTGTATAGCATTGGTATTTGGGGATGTGCTTATGGACTTAAACTGTCTGGTCAAGATCATAACGCACAGAGACCATAGCCTATCTAGGAGGACCCATTTTGCTCACTTTAATGAAAGCTTTTACAACAAATTTGTTCACACATTTAGACCCTTAAGTTACAAACACTGATTTACCCAACCAAAATTCTTGCAATTTATTCACAATGCATCGGTTTAATTTGTTTTAGCAAACCTATTTTGTTGCCAACTAATCTTACGTAGTTCTTCTGACTTAGAATTACTAAAAGAGGTTGAAGCTTGGTGGGCTTGGCTTACTTCTCTTCTCGAGAATACTTCTTGCAGGCTATAATCTAACTATGCTTTACAGGAGCTTAGAACAGGCTACCAAACCTATTGTTTGTACCCACCCCACCCATCTAAGGACACGGAACAGGCACACAAAACTGCGTAACACACTTCTTTAAGGAGAAGCCCACCCCCATGCACTGTTGACTGTCTAATTGTTTTGTACGTTTTCTACTTTATCTTCCCAGCCTCAGCTTGTAAAGCTCTGTTTACTTCTTGATGAAAGTAAAAGCAGGAAAAAACATACAGTCCCTGAAACTTGAACCCATCACCATTGATGTATCTAACTTGGCGATTCATGACCAATTTAACCCAAACGCAATTGCAGAAACAACAGACAGAATTGCCTTGATTTTTAGAATGGTCTGATTTTAAACACACTGTATTCTTTGCTTTACTTTATCTCGACATACCTCAGGTCTGGGAGCTGTGCCTTCCCCATTTGACTGCTATATGTGTAATCGGGGACTGAAGACGCTGCCCCTGAGAATGAAGCAGCACTTCAAGAATGCATTGGCTGTGGCCAAGTTCCTAGAAGCTGATCCCAGGGTGGACAAAGTCATTTTCCCAGGTGATTGAGACATAAATGTACATTAATTATAAAGTGGTTAGGTAAAGAAACATTGAAGTGCAACTTAGTGTTGTTAAAAATAGGTTTTGTAGTAGCTACTCTTTTAATAAGAACAGTGAATAAGACTCACAACATCCTGCTCACTCACTGTTCAGACACAAACTCTGTACATACAACCTGAGACACAACAGAGCGGACAGCATCATTCAATTCAATTCAATTCAATTTTATTTATATAGCGCTTTTAACAATGGTCGTTGTCACAAAGCAGCTTTACA
>JBBPDB010000108.1:13660461-13674515 GCA_037974465.1 Brachypetersius altus | reverse complement strand
GTTGTTTCGTTTCACTGTGTACTACCTGTATATGGTTGAAATGACAATAAAGCCCTTTGAACTTTGAACTTGAACTTTGAACTTTGAACTAGTGTAATATTGCAGGGTGTATGTCGGTCATTTTTAACCTTTCCTATTTCAGTCCTCATTTCCAGCTTGTTTAACTCATCAGAGGAGCTAAAATGCAGATGAGATGTGTTTGTTGTTGAGGACAAAGAAGCCATTCTGCTTTGGGCATTCAAATGAGTCAAGGACGTTTGTGGCTGCTTAGAGCTCAGCTCAACACTAGCTGAAATTTGAGTTCTGCGGCACATTTCTGGTGTTTACTGACTTTTCATTCTTACTTTAATTGGTATTATCTTTGCGTTTGTATGTTTTTCGTCTCTTCTAGGTTAAATGAGTTGAAGCTTGAGGAAATATTATGCAAATGACGCTTCAGATATAAGAGCCATGTTCATGTTCATGACTAAGGAGAGAAGGATCGCCTGCCAATGTCAAGTTTTAGTCAAGATAAAAAAAATAGGCTTTATTACTAGACTTGATAAGTAGCGAACTCCGCTGGCTACATAAAAGAATCTCCATAGTCATAGTGGACATTGACATCTGCTGTAGACAATGCATTTAGTACATTAACAAAAAGTAGATACCAGCTAGATTAACATTACAAACGCAATAAAAAAAAGAAAAGAAAAGAGTTTAGATTATTTTATCATAGGCCCAGTGTCATCTAAACATTTGGCTCCAGAGCTCAGTAAACAGTTTATATACAAATGTCTGTCTGAAATACTGGTTTTACTGGTGAAATCTAAACACCTGTCCGATGCTGATACAACACTGTCACACCTGAGACAGCTTAGAGTTTCTTCTGGAAAGATGTTCATCACGTATCTTTGAGAATACAGTCATGAAGAGGATGATTACGTCTATTAAAACTATGATTTAAGACTACTGAATTCTTTGACCTGGTTATGGACTGTTGTCCGGTTTTGATGCTTTATAATTTGCTACACTTTTCAGTTCATTTGCAGAAATATTGTTTAATTGATGTAAATGTAGTGAAGAAGTTTGTACTTTTTCTTGTTTTGTTGGTTGTCATTCAGCATGACCCACTTGGTGTGACTCCCGGTCTTGCACCTGTTGACTTTGGAATAGGCTCTGGGTAACCGTGACCCTTGTGTGAATTAAGCTGTTCCAGAAAATGAAAAAATGGTTGAATCAATGCATTCAGCACTGTTTTTGTCATCACTAGGGTTTTGACTACAGCCGAGGTGAAAATCCCACACGCAGCTGTCTGGAGAAGGCAGTTGCTGTCTTGGATGGAGCGAAGTACTGTAAGTCTGCCATCAAACTGGACACTACATGCTCCTGTCTCTTATCCCTTCTGTAACATCACACAGATAACTAGGTGAATATGAGAACTCTTGACGATGCTGTGGTTTTATTTTTGCAGGTTTTGCTTTCTCCTCCGGAATGGCTGCTGTTGTAACCATTACGCACATGCTGAAAGCTGGAGACGGGATTGTGTGCATGAATGATGTCTATGGAGGTGGGCAAAAGCGGCACACTGTGCCTCTAAGGATTTTTTCAATTTCTTTGCATGAACTCTGAAAAAAATCCTTTGTTTTCCTCGACAGGAACCAATAGCTATTTCCAACAAGTAGCTGCAAAAATTGGGTACGACGTCTCCTTCGCTGACTTCAGGAAGCTTGACGTCTTAAAGGCAGCTCTTAAGCCTAATACGAAGGTGTGCCTTCTCTTTGCTCTACTGCTGGGTGACTTCTAACTCAGTCACCCAGATCATTTGGTTAATCATTTGGTTAATTATTATTATTTATATCTAGCTTGATTAGAATAATATAAAATGCCATAGAAGAGAACTTTGATTTCTGCATAAAACCTCAAGACTTGTGTGCTGTTGCCAATTTCAGAGTCCAGTATGTCAAATGCAAGCAAGTGTAAATAAATAGCTTGATAAATTCTCAGTCATTTGAGAACAATACTTAATTGTTTTAAGGAAAGAAACTAAGTCCTAATAATATTTTTCAGAATGAGTGTTTAAGTGTCTTTTTAATGGACACGATAACGTTCTAACATGTTCTTAAATTTACTTGAAACTTTAGGCTCTCAGGAGGTCCTTAGTGTTAATCACTGAGTTCTGACATTTTGTCCATAAGAGCCGATTCTTACATGGCATACAAATGATAAAATTCCAGAGTCACTGATTTTTGTGGAAGAGGATGGGGAGATGAGTTCACTTTTTTCTTTTTCTTGTTGTTACCACTGAAATTGTAATTTAAGCATCCTGTTGCATCATTCAGCTTTTTTCTGTTTTATGTAGATGTTGTGGCTTGAATCTCCCACAAACCCGACCCTGAAGGTTGTTGACATACAGGCCTGTTCAAATATTGCACACGAATACAGCAAAGACATTCTTGTTGTTGTGGACAACACATTCATGTCTGCCTATTTCCAGGTATGTCTTGCTCCTGTCCTGTTTTAAATGCTAAGCATTCGTCTGTTAGTGGCACATACCATAGACATCGCATTCACGATACTCCCAGTTGACACGATACGTCAGCTTGTCCGCCATATTGCGAGTGGCTAAAGTACCTTATACGGGTAGATGTGGAAACTTGGTGAAAAAAACAATAGCTTTTAAAACAGTGTCGTTTACATACAACAAATTTTGGTTCATTGTTTTAAGTACAATTCTTTGTATCCATTTATGGATTAATAATGGCAATCAATGAGACAAAAACTTGACCAATGTCTGAAAGTCAAAGCAGTATGACTGTAGTAAAACTGGCAGCCTGGTCTTTTTTTAACAGTGAAATACACAATACACTCCGTGACAAAACAACCTAAACATTTTACTGCGTACACATTGCTCTCTGTCTCACACACAAACATTATGTGGCTACTGTATTATCACTATAGTGCCTAGGTATTAGATATATCTAAAATCCTTGGAACAGAACTGTCTTTCATAGCTGTTTCTATGTGTTGCCACTCTGTAATTTGTAACTCTGTTGAGTCTGGCAATGTGGGGGGCCTTAGTTTGGGGAAAACAGACACAACTAAAGAGCATAAAACACATCTTCTGAATCAATCTCAACCCGGACAAACTGATTGGTCAAAGATGGACTGACTGCTTGCCCTGATGTTGACTGTCGGATAACATGCTTAGCTACTTTAACCACCTTGACTGTACCCTCAGAAGGAATCCTGAAACCTCCATTGTTTTTAAGTGGTTACTTTGATCATATGATGCCAGACTAGCATGGCACACATCACAGGACAGCTTTTTCAAAATCTGTCAAACGACAATTGCTTTGATTATATTTGCCCATTTCATAAATCTTAACCATAGCTAAGCCAGGCTAAGCTAGCAAAGCTATGCATTCCTCTGTTCAAGTCAGCCTGCAAACAACATTATTGTCACGTATCTTTCCTGAGGTGGAGGTGAAAGGAAAGCAGCACCCATGCTGACAGCCATAATATCTACACATAGTTTATTTACAAGATGTATATAACACAGACCTGGCACGAGGGCCGACCATGAACTGAAACAACACTAACGAACAGAGAAAAGAACAGAGAATGAATAAGCTAAAAAGAAGGAGCGAGAACATTGGGTAAGGTGTGAGTATGCTTCCGTGGAAAACACAAGGAGAGGGGAACTATGAGTACAAAACCAACAGGGACAAGAACCAATGGGAAGACAGGGCAAATCAGTGAGGAAGGGGGAACCAGTTCATAGTCCAGTGGTGGTGAGGAGGTCGTGAGGAGGAACTGTCCCAGGAACCGTGACAATTTTGGCTAAACATAGATATTATAAACTTGATTTTATAATGTCCAAATGTTATCAAACAATCAAAACAATTTCTCAGCTTAACTTATGAAATGTAATCCCCCAGGATCTGGTTTGGAGCGTACAGTCACAAGCAGCACATGCGCGAGGCATCTTTATCCACTAATTCACTCCACAGAAGTGCTTCTTGCAATATGGCGGCGACATTGACGTACAATGTTGCTGGTCATAAGTTGTCTAGGAATATTCCATGTCTATGGCTCATATGAACACTCACCACATCATCTACTGTTTTATTCTCTGTCAGATATGCCTGAAAAATTTGATAAATGAAAATGAGCCTCAGCCCCTCACCAATCCTCATATCGGCTTGTTGCCACAAAGACAACTTTTGTCATCTTCCTTCAAGCTGATTTCACACATGAGTCTCAATAAATCAGGGATTATGATATGATTGATTTAATTATGGTTTGCTGATCTTTACTTTGTACAGCGCCCCCTGGCACTAGGGGCAGACATCTGCATGTGCTCTGCAACAAAGTACATGAATGGTAAATATACTTCATAAACTGAAAACCGTCTTATTTTGTGATGATTTGCGCAAATGAAAACGTTTTCTGTATTTTCAGGAGGCAGTGATGTTGTCATGGGGCTGGTTTCTGTCAACCGTGAGGACCTCTATAACCAACTGAAGTTGTTACAGAATAGTAAGAAAATTAATTGTTATTTTTCCTGGGGAATATCTTAATGGGACAAATCATATTCTTCTGTATGATTCTGTGATCAAGATAACAGGAGGCTGTTACAACACCTAATTGAAGGTATAAAATTGATAGCTGGCTGCTCGGTTTAACAAGGTCAGCTTCATTGCCAACACTGATCCATTATATTACATCAATAAAATAAACTTCAAAGAGAGAGTTCAGATTACCTCACTCTACAAGTTAAGGCATAGGGCAGCTCTGGGATCTGGCAGGGATATGGAGGGCATCAGTGTGGGAGAAGGACATCTGCTGTAATATTACAAGAAGAGACAGTTTTCATGAATGGCATTTCATTTCTGAGACACCAGAAGCGTTTCTTTCATTCACAGAAATGCAGACATGCACGTTGGCATATTTTTGTGTAAAAGGACCTTTAGAGATATGGGCAAAGAATGTGTCATTATTTGATGAAAATTGGTTGCTTCATTCTTCAGCTGCCTCTCGACATTACAATATAATTGAGGCTTTTATACTTGAATGGCTGCTCTTAGTTAGTCGGCTGCCTCGATTTATAGAACGGTTCGATATTAAACACAATATTCTTTGCTTTATTTTTTCTTGACCTACCTCAGGTCTGGGAGCTGTGCCTTCCCCATTTGACTGCTATATGTGTAATCGGGGACTGAAGACGCTACCGCTGAGAATGAAGCAGCACTTCAAGAATGCATTGGCTGTGGCCAAGTTCCTAGAAGCTGATCCCAGAGTGGACAAAGTGATTTACCCAGGTGACTGAGACATAAATTAATTCTAAAGTGGCTAGGTAAAGAAACAACTTAGTATTATTAAAAATAAGTTTTGTAGTAGCTACTCTTTTAAAACATAGCTACTACAAAATGAATAAGAATCCTACTATAAGAGCAGTTAGGAAGTTTACTGTGAAATGGTTGAGAATAAATCAGCTCTGATCCTCTGATCAGATCTTAAATGGAACACTTAATTAATCCTTTAATGCTTATATTATGACAAGACAGACACACTGAATTACTAATGACATAAATGGATTACGTTATTGCTGTAGATAGGTAATATTAAGATAAGTAGTGATGTTCCCTTGGTAAGACTATTGCACGTGATAAGATATTGTTTTAGCATCTGATAAGAAGATTGCACAATACTGCACATGATAAACGTTGCATAAGAATGCACATAGTGATAAACATAAGAAAGTGCACAACAAAGTAGCACCAATGTACTGCACCGATTATTGTGTGCATGTGTGACAGAGGAAGGACTTTCATGTCTGATGAAGGATTTTATGTGGCACTTGGTGGAACACACTATACACGTAATCATTAGATAAAAAACAAAATATATGCTATATCTACAAAAGTATTGTGAGGTCAGGCTGTGATGTTGGACAGGAGGGACTGGCTCACAATCTCCATTCCAGATTATCCCAAAGGTGTTGGATGGGGTTGAGGCCAGGACTGAGGTCAAATTCTTCCACAACAAAACTTATCCAACCATGTGTTCGTATTTAAAAAGGGATCCCAAATGTCTAAAACCAATCATTTGTTAGCATATTCACATGGTAGCCTTAACCTACAATAATGACTTCTAGGATAGACCAAACAAAATGCTTTTCCTCCAGAACCCACAAGTGGGCTCTTTCATCGTCTTTGCAACTGATTTGTCATGAGCAGTGTTTGCTTCCTTCCAGAGGAAGGTTTACTAGACAGAGAGAAAGAAGTACACTTATAAACAAGGGATTGTTAAGACAAATAGGTACAGACTGGTTCTCCAAACAGGAGTTTAACCTCCAATGTGCACTAGGGGACAATATGTTCACATTTTGTACATCAATCTTGGTTTTATTTTTATGAGTTAGAGCTCTGGGACAGGGCCTCTGGAGGGAAGGCGGTTTTACTCTGGAGTAAAATATAATAAAATATATTAACTCTGTATGTCTCCCTCTGCAGGTTTGCCATCTCACCCTCAGCATGAAATAATGAAGAAGCAGTGCTCAGGTTGCTCTGGGATGATCGCCTTCTATGTTAAAGGCAAACTGGAGAATGCTACAGCTTTCCTCAACAACCTCAAGGTGATTTTTATGAAAGAGGAAATAATTATGAAAGAATAGTTAGAACAGATGGAATTGTCCAAAGGGCCAATTAAACAAGTCTGCATAGTGAATCCTGTCTTGCCCAGCTGTTAGGTTCCCTAAATGAAACTCTAACTTAATTAGAATCGTCCTGCAGCTGCGTGTTTTAAATATTGTTTCTCACCAGACCAATGCTTTGTCTTTCAGTTAATTTTACTTGCTGAAAGTCTGGGAGGTTACGAGAGTCTTGCAGAACAACCGTAAGTGAAACACATCTTGTTTATATTCAGTGCTTTTCAGTTAAGTTTCAGCTTGAATTTTCCATAATGGCTGTGGTATAAATGAGTCACCGTTGTGGAGAGCTGTGATTGTCATGATTACAAAGGGCCGCATGTTTCATAGGTGTAGGATCTTTATATCCCACTGGGGGGCACTAGCAGTTTGTGACTGTGCTGTTCTTACCTTTTCTGTCAGCAGCTTGGGTCATTTCTCTGAGCTTTAAACGGCTTTCATTTGGAGAAGATAGGATTCTTCAAAGGCACTTTTAAATATTTAAACATCAATGCAGATTCAAAGTCATTGTGGTCAGAATAGCATATGTGTAATGTATATTTAATTTTGTCCTGCTTATCTATTATGCTCTTGCACTTTTCTGAAGAAATTTCATAATAACTAAATGATTTTGCCCCTAAAACCAATTTTGATCTGTTAAGCCTCAGGTAACTTGCTTACTCGGAGATAAGTGATCCGCTGTGGGTCATATGTCCAATGATATAATGATGCACATCTGCCATTCGTTTAACAGAGCGATTATGACTCATTCTTCGGTGCCAGAAAAAGACCGGATGGAGCTGGGCATCAGCGATACACTCATTCGCCTCTCTGTGGGACTGGAGGATGAAGAGGACCTAATCGCAGACCTGGACCAAGCACTCAGTGCTGCTGTAAGTGTGTTTGCACACACACACACACACAAACACTCACTCACTCGCAGATCCATAAACATTCACAGCCTATTAGACTACAGTTGCACACAAACACCACACTCAACCAGGTCTGCTCCGTAGGTAATGATTAATCATTGCGCAAATGGCCAGTGCTGTATCTGCGTCTGGTACCAAGGTTATCTCCATGCTAAAGACATTAACAGGCACCATGTGACTTTCTTGAGGCAGTGCCTATATTCCTGCCCCCTGGCACTTTCAGACCCATAGTGGATCTTGCTGATTTCAGCAAATTGAATTGCCCTAAATTATGCTTCAGTAACTAAACCGAATGTCAACGCACACATTATTTAGCACAAAGTGATCTGAGTACACCTTTAACCCTAGACAACTGTTTTTGTATAATGCTGCTGGTCTGTTCTGGAAACTTATATGAGGAGATGATTTCTCCTCTCTCTGGGGGCTTTGGAGAACAAGCAGTCAAATCAGGATGGATTGGCTCTGGTTGCAAGCTGACAGTTATCCCCAGAAATGTTTTAGTGTGAAATGCGGTAGTGATAGAGAAGATTGAATCAGGCAGGCAGCTGTTGGAGTGTATATTCTCCATAGGGCTTTTTTCACCGCCACTTGCTGTGACCGCACAGAGGCACACAGGACATCTGCAGCGGTCATTACAGAGTATATGTCCACCATAACGGGAGTGTCTGTCTCTGCCCTGGCAACGATTCATTTCTCTTACCTATTTAGGAAATGATTCAACGCATCCTGAAATCTTACAGCTTCACCAAAATGAAGCAAACAAAAGTGACTTGAAGATTAGTTACACAATAGTGCACCAAGGATGGACTCTTTCAAAGTGATTTTAGTTCTTCTTCTCTTTCTTTCTCTCAGTACACGTGTACCTGATCCTTTAGACCCGCTTTGCTGCTCATCTGTGGGAAGTGGAAATGAAGGCCATAAAGGAACTGCTTTGATTTGTATTGTGTTATAATTTAATACGACATCAGGTCTGAGGAGACAGTCCCATTAGCCCTTGGCGCGCGCGCTCTCTCTCTCTTTTTCTCTCTCTCTTTCTCTCTCTCTCTGAAATTGAAGCTCTCTGCCTTGCGAAAAACAAGAGGTTAATATTCAGAAAGTCCGTGGGGTTAAGTGCTGTCGGGGTTTTTAATGATAAAGGCTTTTATTGAACTGCTCCTGCAGTTAGCCTCAGCTTGTGCATTCTCTGGCGGGATGCCATTTGAGAGGCTTGGCAGATACATTGGATTGCAGCTCATCAAGTCGATAGAGCAAACAGGGCCCAGAGACCATCACACTGATGACTGCAGTTCTGTTCTCTGGCTAAGAACACTAATCGTATCAGAGTAATACAGTAGCTGTAGTACAACCACTTTTGCTTTAATACACTACATTCTACAAACTCGTGTGAAATGAAAAAACTAAATGAAGGTAAATGTGACCGTAACTTCAAAATACTATTTAATTAAGTAATGTTAACATAGTTCTTTTAAAATATTACTTTTCATTGATGTACGTCACGCTGGATAAGAGCATCTGCTAAATACCGTAAATGTAAACATTTGGATGACGAATGCACCACTTATTCGATTTATCAATCTATTGTTCAAGACAATCTAAAGTGTATTGTCTTACTTAAGACTTTGATGATTCCTGCTCTAGATTCTTCTTTGCTTATAATACTGAGTGATATTGAGGAGCTTGAAACTTCAGAAGAACACTCCAACTGATCAAAAAGACCCTAGAAATCTTAGTGTCATTAAGAATGTTGTTCTTAAGCATGTATTGCTGCTCTACTAAATAGACCGGTAGCAACAAAACCTGTTATACTGTCCATGTTCTTTTACTCTGCTATCAGCTGTTAGAGCCTTGAAAACCTTTCAGTGGGTTCCCTTTCACATCTACTTGCTGTTCTGTTGTCAGATTTTTTGCACTATTTTAGAACCGCGTGGATCCAGATCGCTTGGTATCATAATGCATTACCCTGTGGCCAGTTTCATTCTTACGGTTTCTTTGCAAATAAGAGTAAAATATATAGCACAAAGTATTGTTTTGCTATTTTACTGTTTTACATTATGAATGTTAATGTTAAGTGTATAAAATAGTATATTTACTGTGGTTTACTGTCTCTACATTAATAACACATGGATCTGCATAATAACTGATTGATGTTTGTACAGGAAAATGATTCTCAGAGAGAAGTCTCAAAACTTCTGCATGTGGGAAATGCTGCAGATTTACAGCATTAAGTCTGCTATTGACTTATGGTTTGTTTTCTTGTTTTTTTTTTAACCACAGGCAAAGAAATAAACTCTCCCGGATGGGCCAAGAGCTGTGACACCTTTTCCTCAGAGCAGATGACACTTTTTACATTTGGCACATGTTCATTTTAGAGTCAGTATGTAATAATTATGCTTCATCAAACACACAATTGCTTTCATGGGTCCACAATTAATTGTACCAATTCATACAAACCAGGTAATGTTTAAGGTACTTGACATTTCACCTTCATGTTTTCTGCTGATTTGTATCTTTTCTGATTCTATAGTGATTGAAGTTACAGGTGTGATATTAGCTACAGAATGGGTTTGGCCTCAGGGGCATTAGGGAAATAGAAAGGTCAGAAAGGGAACGTGAGTTTTTGTTTTGATCTTTTCTTGCACTGAGACTGGATGAGTGATTTAAAATGCTGGTGGATCATGTTCAGCAGGGATTGTAGACTCCTCATCATTGTTCACAGACAGCGCTAAGTGCTCAGTGAAAGTCTGGCCATTGAGGTCGCTTGGCCGCATATGATTTTTTGCTTTATATGATCTAAAGCACAGTTTACATTTTATTGACAGACATTAGCTAAATGCTGAAGATTTGTTTATAAACTGTTACTTTTGATCTCGTCACCTCTGCGGATGGAGCCATTAAAAGCCATTTGTATTCTCTCTCTTTCACACACTCTATCTCACTCTGTTCTCTGGCTAAACCTTGGTGAACTAACAGCTTTGTTGATGTGAATGAACATCAAACACAGGGTTTTGGTGGATTAATAAGACATGCATAATGACCTGCTCAGAACATTGATGACTGTAGATGACCAGTACCATTATTAAAAGCCATAATGAGTCTTGTCTGGGGTTGAGTGTTAGTTCTTGTACTAAAAGGCTAATTGACCATGAGAGTAATTTGTGTGAATTGTTCTACTGCAGTGTAAAGTTATGAAGCATAGAGGTAAAATATCAGGCATGGTCTCTGCAATTACCTCAGGTTAATTAGTGAACCATGCAATTACACATTACTCATATAAAATCGAAACCAGCTGCCAAACTGAAAGTGCACACGGTCTAAAACATGAAGGGTGTGATTACTTGCACCAAAGACGTTTTACACTGTCAGAATGATGGTGTCAGTGGTCATGTGGATGGATTTTGTACCAATGTTAAACTCTTCTTATCCATAAAGGACACTTCATATTTGTCAGTGAGCAATTTATAAAAATACTGCAACTGGTATAACATTTATGCATCAAATACTTTAAGTTAAGGTTAGGCTAGGAACCCTGGTCTGGCGAACTTTCTCACATGTTTTGAAAATCACTTCTTGTTTCTATTTTCAGATTAGTCAGCTGTCCACAAACTTTTGGCCATATAGTCTACATTATCAATCATAAATATATGAGCTTGTTGGGCAACCCGTGTAATATCACTGGTATCAATATAGTGTTGCCGCTCCACCAAAAGAACCATTTACTCTGACACATCCCTTAATCGTGTTTTGGTATATTTTGTTCTTTCCTTTAAGCCTGACATAACTTAAACTCCTCACATGCCTATCTGGCTTCTCTGACTGATTTTGGTGCTTGGCACTAAATGAGCACATCATCATTCATTCAGCTTTTTATTTATGACTTGTCACATTCAGTTTACTGAACCCCTAGTTCTGATTTAGCAACAAACAGGATTATTGAAGTGCAGCACACGTCTGTTAGTTGTAATAAACACTTCATGATGTGTGATGGCTCCTCATTTTTGTGTAAAAGCTTTTTAGTCTGGACTATTATTCTAAATCTAACTCTGTACTCCACTGTGGCACATGGCCTGGAGCTACAGAACCTGAGAGCAGTCTGGTAATGAAACAAATCATTAGAGTAACGGACAGTATAAATTGGCTAGTGAAGCCTGCTATTTTTCTTCTGTGGAAGTCTTGAATGGTCAAATCCAGTCCAATTCCCACTTGTCTCAAATGTTATTTGAAGTCTGCAATTTGTCAGAACTACTGTCACTACTACAGAAACTGGGATCAATATCACAACCTGAAATCACCACATGTTGTGACAGTCTTTCACTTTTTCTTTTTTTGAGGTTTTGATCAGTTTTAAGCTGCTTTTTATCCATTTAAAAATGCTTATTTTTTGCTTTCACAAAAAAAAATATTACAAAATGAACAAATATGTCGTTATTATAAGGTCAAAAAGCATTACATATTAATTTATCTTTTGAAAGATAGTTTACATAGTTTCTTGTTTAAATAGGTTGTCCTATACTCATAGTGGCATGTTCTGAAATCATGGAATTCAGTACAGATCTGTGGCTGTGGTGTTGTACATTTACATTTACATTTATGGCATTTAGTAGACGCTTTTATCCAAAGCAACTTCCATCCCCTAACTACAGGGGACAGCCTCCCTGGAGCAACTTGGGGTTAAGGGTCTTCCTCTTGGTCTGGAGGCAAGTGGTCACAGGTTCGAATCCTACCTCCAGCACACCACCACTGGGTGGTACAGATCTGTGGCTGTGGTGTTGTACCGCAGGGCTCACCACTGGGTCCATTCTTATTCACTCTGCAAATTATTAGTATGGTCTGTGATGAATATGTACTTGCACAGTCAAATTAACCACTCTACATACATAAAGCATTCTGCATGTTTGAAAGTGGGAAGAGTGAAATATAATGCATCGTTAAATGTTCAATTAGAACACGCTCCAGTTAATTACACGTTGTGGCAGATTTCAGTAATAACTGCAGTTTTGCAGTAAATTAATCAATTGCTTCTCCATATTTCTGAGCTGTCATTATTGTAATTAAATTAAATGCTGGATGTTGGATAACAATTTGAAGGAAAGTTTTATTTGTGGAAGAACAACAATGTCTATTAGAATTTTAGTGTGGAATTTGAAATAGCAATAACACACATGTAATATTGTATATTGTGTGTGTGTGTGTGTGTGTGTGTGTGTGTGTGTGTGTGTGTGTGTGTGTGTGTGTGTGTGTGTGTGTGTGTGTAAAGGCTCATTGATATAATTTGGGAGCGAAGGCTAGCCCATCTGGTCTGATTGCTCAGAAAGGCCACTGTAGCACAAACTGCTGAGAAAGTTAATGCTAGCTATGATAGAAATGTCAACACAGGGCAGCTTGCAGTGGAAGGGGCTGCGTGCCCATGCTAACTCCGTGCACTGCTGAAAGTGCCTACGATGGCCATGTGAGTGTAAAACTGGACCAGGTAGCAATAAAAAAGGTGGCCGGGTATAATGAATCATGTTTTCTTCTAAACAATCCACAGAGGATCCGTGCTGGGAAGGAGGATTAGTCAATATCTCTACAGCAGAATTACACAACAACAGCATTACAAAGCAGATGGATTTGCCTTAAGGAAATGCCTCAGCGCGGTGTTTATCCATTTGTTCAAATCAAGTATCAGAAGTTCCTCTGATGTCAAACAGATTAAGTTGCAGCAGGATTTTTGACATGCAGAGAATTTGATGGATGTTGCAGCATGCTGACCAGTGTTATTCAACCAGAAAATAACTGCACACTACTGTTAAATATTTATCACAGCCCCACCTCAATCCACAATGAAGGATGACAGAGTAGAGTTGTGGTGACTTCTGCAGCTTAATGTTGTGATGGTGTTGTAAATAAATAATACATCACCATCCTACACCACAAACTACAATAATATGCCAAAAGACCACTTTCTGAAATGATGGTCGGTCCCCAGATTCAGTTAATGCCTGAATGATTTCAAGAAACCATGTATCGATCTCTCTGCTGCCACGAAATCTGTTTACTGAAGATTTATGGGTCTTCCTACTTTCTATGCATTGGTCAGGAGCTTTAACTCTATTAGGGACTATGTGTGACGGACTTTCACACCCTTTTATCAGAGATAATCCTACAAACTGTGTGTACAACAACAACAAAAAAATCAAGGTAAGGATTAAACAGTGATGTGGAGAGCAGTCTGAACATGTATTGAAGTGTAACTTCACTGAAATAACAACTAAAACAGAAGTAGCTGGGAAAAACCAACATGAGTAGGAGTTTAAAAAGTCCCTCAAATACTGAGCTCCCTGTAGAACTGAAGCGCAACGTCTAATTGCATCAATATGCAGTACTTATCTACAGTGCTCAAAAAAATAAAGGGAACACTTAAACGACACAATGTAACTTCAAGTCAATCACACGTCTGTGAAATCAAACAGTCCACT
>JBBPDB010000108.1:13642799-13660361 GCA_037974465.1 Brachypetersius altus | reverse complement strand
TGAGGGATGGGTTGGAAATTGCATAAACATGAACACATTGGGGGCAAAAACACACAACAAACCATTCAGCAAAAATCGCAGAGCAATAAAAACTAAGCAGAAACATAACAGGCCAAGAATAACCGAGCAAAAACATCAAGGCAAAACAACAGAGCTGAAATTACAGAGCAAAAACACCAAGGGTGCGAGAAACATAAAGGAACACAAGGGTGCGAGCATAAACATGAACAGCAAACTAAACTAGACTTAAGGCTATTTATACTAACCAAACAAATAAGAAACACCTGGACAGTGTGGGGAGTCCGAAACAACAGGATGACAAGGGGCTGGGTGAAGGTGGGGCAAGAACCAAAACATATTCACAGGGAACAGACTTATAAAACATTATAAAAAGTCAAAACAGAGGGAAAATACAGGGAGAATTAAAGAAGTTATTCTAAAATTTTGTTTCATTGCAGACAGGATAATCTGTGTCCTGCTGCTACTATTATTTGTACAATTATTTATTGCTGCCTTCTTCTGTCCTGCATTTTTGCACGAATACGTATCTGTCAGTGTCAGTCATAATCAAACATCATCTGCTCTAAATATTGTCTTGTTCTTGCGGTCTTTGTATTTTGTTCTGTCCTGTAGTTTGTTGTTTCTGGTTTTGTTCTTGTGCTGCACCATGGTCCTGGAGGCATGTTGTTTCATTTCACTGTTTATATGGCTGAGACGATAATAAACCTGCTTGACCTGAGAATTTTAGTGCAAGCCTAAGCATAATACCTGTGATCTCTGATCCCTCAGATGGCTCTGCTTCAAGAACCATCATTCATCAACAGCTGATAGAACCACTTAGTCAAGGGATTACTTTGGCAAACCTTTGGCAAACACTACAGTACAGGGCATGGTGTTCTTTCATTGCCCTCAGCAAAAGTAATTTATACTTTGGTGATGCCAGCATCAAAGGAGAAGAATACAATGACTACAACATATGCTGCCCTCAATGTAACATCTATTCCAGGGGTGTCCATTTAATTCTCAACAAGATGATGCAAAACTGGCTAGTCTGCAGTCCTGTCCCCAATAAGGGTATGTGGAGAATTTCATGTTGCAAAAAGCAACAATACGACCCCCGCTGCTGCACACATTAATACCTTTCTGCCGGAAGAACTGAACACAATAACACCTGACATGTTTCATCATGATATCCTCAATGCCAAAATGTATTTTAAGGGTTGTGAGAAGGAATGACAGCATTACAAACTTTTTTTTGGAATGTGTTGCAGACGTTAAATGTTGGAATAGGTGTATATTTACAAGCAGCATGAAGTTGGTCAGACAAAATATGAATCTTTACATATTTTGTATTTTATACAGACATACTACATGTTTAATTTTATTGAGAAGACTGTTCCACCATAATGAATAGCTAGATGTGATATGAGTAGGCTGGCAGATGTTTTGAGGATCTTTACAAAAAAATTGGTGACTATTGACTTCCACGGATTATTAGCTACATGAGCTACTTTAGTAATTTAGCTCATTACTAAATTATATTAGATGCATATTTAATTTTCAAATTAAATATGCATATTTGCAACTTGCAAATTTGGACACCAACCATGTCTTGGCTCATTGACTACATCTGGGCTAAGTGGAAATTAGATTTTTTGCCAAACTGTCCCATCCAGGCACTGGTTGCCAAGTGGCAGGTCTTATGTGTATTAGACACTGTATCTCGTTAATAGCCAGTTTGAGTGTCCGATTGTGATGGTGGTTGCAAAGTAACAAACATTCACTGGTTGACCTAAAAGACAGTAAAGGTGGCTGGTCGTCCAGTATGCGGTGTTGGACATTACAGTGTCTGGGGTCGAGATTCGCAGTGAGGGATGATGATTGTGAAAAACCAGCATCTGTTTTCCCAGTGAGGGATCTTGAAGATGAATTGTATGAGACACTGTTGGGAGGTCTTGCATGAGACAGGAAGGGCTCTTGTTTCTCTGTTTAAGTCCGCTCTCCCTTGGCTGATCAAAAAGAGTGAGATTAAGTGTTCTTGGGGTTGACCTTGGACCAGGCAGCCAGGGGACATTCAAAAACAAAACCAAAATCCAAACACTTCATCATGACATACAGCTTTAATGTACAATATTTTGGTTGGACTGATGATCAATCAAAAAGCAGAGTTGACCTAAAGCATGAAAGCCTGTATCATGATCTAGGTTTAAATGACTTCAGTTTGCAGTCTGACATTCACTTTTGTCTACCAGAGTTAATGAGTTGACATGAGTTAATAAATGACAAGGAAACGATTTCTTAGCCATTCCGCTGAAACAGTGAATGGTGAGGTTATTTTTTTTGAAGAAAAGGCCCTATGAAAATAATTTATGGTCTCACAGGCTTACTGCAGTTTGCCTGGAGGCGCTGAGGTATAGGTTATTTTCAACATCCCCACTATGTGAGTGTTACTCACTCATCTAATATCTTGCAATAGCATAATGGAGCTCAAAGAACAAACAGAATGTGTACCTGTGAGAAATATGGGATATTTTTTTCACAACCTAGATGGAAATATAAATGTGTTTACATCAGCCCAGCGGACATTTTCAAGATGAAAAACGTGGCTGTAAATCATTACATGTAATGGCCCATTTTGTGCACCATCATTTACCACAATTAGTTCAAGTATATTTGTGTGCTGTTGCTCTTTGGTAAACTGATTTCTAAAGAAATTTCAGTTCAGTACCATGCCTTCTCCTGAGATTGAATTAGATGTTGAATGTTGAACCGTTTATCTGCTAAATTATCATTTGGAGAGTTTATTTTATGCAACAGTTCCAATGTGCTGCAGATGCTGAAAGCACATTGTCCTACAATGCAGAGCCCATTTGAGCTGATCTTGGATCACTAAATGTAAAACACAAAGATAGATGCAGTCTGGATTGCTTTTTAATCGCCAAGCTAGCGCCAGTCTGGCTAATTACCTCTGAGCCCACATTGAACCCACGGTACACAGCTTCATGCAGTGCAACATATTAAATACATTTATGTGAAAACAGATCAATGGATCGCTGCAGCACTTTAGACAAGACTGACAGGAAAAACACTGGAAGATCTACTCAGGTTATCTTGAAAGAAAATAATGAATAAAAACCAAATCATTTGATCTGAGTTAGCCTGAAATGATGAGGTGCAGTCTGCAGACAAGACTCCCTACCTTATAGTTTGAAACAATAAAAGGCTTTTTAATGCTGTTTGCTGGTTTTTACATTGAAAGCTTCATAAAAATGCTATGCTGCTTGCCTGCTCTGAAAACCGTGGAGTAAATTGAGGACATAGTGGCAATAAAACAGTCTAATCACACAGAAATGGAGGCAATAAGTTACACGTCTGAATCATTACAATATTCAGCTGAGTGTGCAGGACATTCAGAGATGTTCATTTGGCTGTAAATCCAAAGGTTGTTGAAACTATCCTGCTGCTCAGTTCATATTAGGGGTGGGTGATATGGCAAAAATATCATATCACAAATTTTTACAGTTAAATCATGATTTCATTTTTTATATTATTTATATTAATTTGTAACTACAGAGTATTTTTTTATATTTTGCAAATTACGGACCGGTACAACCAAGCTAATGGTGGTTGATCTCTGTTTCTATAAGGCGGGCATTACACAGACTCACAAATAGTACGATTTGGCTGAGGAAAAATAATAGGAAGAACATAGAACCGCAATAGATAGATGGAATGTAGTCTGTTTAGACGATACTCCAATCTCTTTGCTTTGGCAGATTGTCAGCTCATAGATCGTCTTCACGATCTCATATCATCATATACAGATATATAGACATGCAAACATCTGAACAACCACGTTTTGTGTACTTTCTTCCACATAAGTACATAAGTACATATCCTACACATAAAAAGAAACAAAAATCCTATTGATTTGCTTGAACATAATAGAAAAAAATAAAACACAGAAAACATGTGCAACAACTTATTAAAGTCTTACTTAAGTCATATCTTTTGTATAGGATATGTTTTTTGTTTTGTTCAGTAGACATTCAAATAGACACTACTTGTGTATTAACATGCGCAGAACTGTGTTCTCTACCGAGGGGTACACAGACTTTCGTATACAGCCATTTTCTAATCAGTCTTACAATGTAGTCAGTCAACAAGTTATAATCCTTATTGCTAATGTTAGGATACAGTCCCTGTATACAAAAGATTGTCTCTGTGTGTGAGAAGTATATGTAAACCATGACATCTGTGTGTTATGAGAACATATGCACTGCTCTGGCACAGCAGAAAAGTAGACTCTGAAGCAGTTAAAAGGGCAGGGAGCTTCCTTTTTTGTCATCAGCAAATAGTGATGTTACCATGGCAATCTACCCACTGCAAGGATCAGTCATTAGGTCCGGCCGTTGCTTGTTCAGTGCAGAGGACTGAAACGTTGACTTTTCACAAATCCAATTAGCTTAGCCTCCAACTTAATAAATGAGGACATTCGCTGCATTTGAGCCTTTTAATCATTCTAGATAGTTTCGTGTCAGTACAGATTATTAACAAGATGCAATAGTCTGTAATGTGCAATACACTGTTCTGTAACATATGGTTCATTTTTAGACCATGTGCCCTGATCTTGTTTACTTTCACCCAAATAAAAGACTGGTAAAATAACAAATGATCACTTTCCCAATAAAGTGTATACTTATACTGTGATCAAAATAAATGATGGAACTAATAGAAAGGTTTGCCAGCCATCACTCATTTATGCAGTCCACCCACTTTAAGTAGCTACAAGTAATTTAGGAAATGGCTGCACACTCGTTTCTTGGCCAGCTGCATCATTACCTCATGTACAAGAGAACAGACAAAATGTCTAAAATCAGCTCTCGCCTTGTTCTGTGTTAGTCTAGGCTCCAGCATACCCCACACAACGGAGAAAGGGTGAGGTTTATGTATCTATATATAAACAGATATAAGAAGAAGGCCACACAAATTACACCAAACACCAGCTTCACATTGCAGTGTTTTATTTGCATCACCAGGCCATCTCTCCAGGGAGTAAGCAAGGCCAAAATAACAGCCATCCCCTCCCGAAAACTAAATACACCCCACGAGTTAACTCAACTAAATGAACTAAACTGAACTAAAGAAAAACAAATACAATATCATGAACTTTCTCCCTAACTATCCCAAAACCAGGCAAAAAACATTATGACGATCAAAAAGGCACTTACCACTCCCCCTTTCCAGCAATCTTACACATCCTAGAGAGTTGTGGTTTGTGTACACACTTGTAGGGGTGGAGCAGTATCTCAGATTTACTTTAAAATGCTCCGAAGGTAGCACTAAAGCTAGCGTCTCCTTTTCAATTGCACTGAACGAGTCTGGTAGGAATTCAACTTTTTGGGAAAAAAAAAAAAAAACAAACTGCATTATCAACCTTCTCCCTGTATCAAAACTGCCCTAACGCCCACATCTAAAGTATTTACAACCATTTTAAAAAGACATGCAAAATCTGAAGCAGCTAAAACTGGTTCAGTGCAGAGCAAATACTTTACATTGTTGAAGGCATGTTGACAACTTTCAGTCCACACATACAGACATCCTTTCTTCAACAAATTAGTCAAAGGTAGCACCACAAAGAAATATTTCTTACCAAAAGAATGATAATACCCTGCCAAGCCAAGAAATCACCAATCACCTGTACCCTATCACCCAGGGCACAGACCTGACCCTGTCCAACTTCTTTACCCAGATATCTAATTGTGGCTTGAACAAACTCACATTTTGCTAAATTAGTGGTTAGGTTGGCTTTATCAAGACGTTGAAAGACCTAATGCAGGGTAGTCAAATTATCCAAGAATCTGAATAAATGACCACATCATCCAAATACGCAAAACAATTTTGTACCGACTGTAAGACAACATTCATGAGCTGTTGAAAGGTTGCATCAAATGTCTTGTATAAAACGGCAAAGCAATTCAATTAAATTGATGCAATTTTTTTTCATCCTGATTTCACTGCCTTTACAAGCATTTACCAGTTTTACAGATTGCAGCAGAGAGACACAAAGTGCTAATAACTCAGTTTAACAACATGTCCTTGTATCCCCATTTCAAGAAGAAAAGTCTTACAGTGGGCCTACAGGGAGAAGCTCAAACTAACAATTAAATTTTTCAACCTGCACCTTTAAAAACATTTTGCAAAAGAAATGATGTTTAATAATTGAAGATAAAATATGAATTTTTCAACCTGCTCCTCTAAAGACATGTTGCACAATCACGATGTTTAATAATTAAAGATACAATATGAATGTTTGAAACTGTGGCACAAATCATGCCCTCACCTGTGTACATTTGCTGGAAGTTTTGATGGTTTTTGTGCGTTTGTGTCAGCACTAAACAAGCACTCCATTGGGGGTGTGTGTGTGTGTGTGTGTGTGTGTGTGTGTTTGTGTGTGTGTTTGTGTGTGTGTGTGTGTGTGTTTTATATATGTTAGAGTAATAGTTAATAAAAAGTTACATTGTACAGGACTGCTATTAGAGTATTTAAGATTAACATTTATGGCATTTATCAGACTCTTTTATCCAAGGCGACTTCCATTCCCTAACTAGAGGGGACAGTCTCCCTGGAGAAACTTGGGGTTAAGGGTCTTGCTCATAAACCAAGTGGTGATGCTGAAGGTAGGATTCAAACCCATGACCTCTTGGTCTAAAGGAGTGTATTTTACCCACTAGAGCACCACCACCAAAGACTATAAAGACTATAAAAAAGGTTTGAAAATACTCCTGAGATGGGTTTCCACTGATAACATCTCAGAAACATCTCAGATATAAAATCAATTTATATTCAAAGCTATTTACACCAAGACAGCACTTTAAGTGCAGAAATGTACAGTGTGCATATGTGCCATGCTGCCGAGCATATTTGCACACGAGGCACATCTTCTTATTAAACCATGGCGAAGAGGGAACAGTATGCTTTTCGAAGGTTGTGCACTAATTTTAATTGCACTGGAACAGAATCAAAGAGGAATTACTGTGCATTCAGTGTCTGACTATTTGTATTCATGCTGCATTTATTTGCAAGATCATCTTCGGTACTTTCATATGAGGCTGGGACAATCTACAGTTCATTCATTAATCATTTCTTGTTAAAGCTTCTTCGCACAAATACAGTAGAAGAGCTCCAGAGAATTCTCAGATAACCATTATGAGCATTAGTCATTCACATTATGTGAAATTACAATAGTAGGTGAGCCTTCAGTATATCCACTAATGGACAGTGTAACCTCTGCCATCCCCTTTTGTGATGACTGTGTAAAGACATTTTGTACCTAAATGGAATATAAATGTCCTAAGTAGCTTTAAGTGGCTCTCTGCGGAACAGTTTCCTTGAAAAAAATGGAATGAACAAACCAAATTGTCTCAGACAAAATCAATGACAGTAACATTTGAATTTGACTAAAATTGCACGGCACAATAATAATGCTCCTAAATAAGTGTGATTAAAGGATTAAGAGGAATAATGTGAGATCATTATGAAGCACTGAGTTCAGTTTTCAGCCTACGTCAGTTCACTTGATACATATTAGAAGACCATCAAGTCTTTTCCAGCTCATTCTGAGTAACTGATTTATAATTCAACTGGTAATTCATAAAATGGTGACAAGACTAACGTAAAATGTCTTACCAGTGCAGGCTAGTTATAGTTAGATTTTAACTATAGATTTTAATCCAAAAAGATTAAAGAACTAATCAAAAATGGGTCAGAAATTATTCACAGTATTGCAGGTATAAGAACACAATAGGAAGAACTGCAATTTTAAGATGCAAACAATTTTGTCAGAATGTCCTGCTCATGACTCAGTTCAGGATGAATGTCTGGTTAATGCGGTTATTTGTTATGTAACCAGCACAAGCAACAAGATCAGGAAACGTTATCTGATCAAGATCTGAGGTAAGACAACTGGATAGACTGTAGAGTGTACAAGAAATTGGCTACAGAACATGCATCCAGAGCAGCAAAACATAGCTTCTGAATAGAAATAAAGAGTCATCAAATTCACCACTTGACAGTTCACATTCTTCATTTTAATTCTGCTGGACAAGCTGCACATACACCAACCATAGCTTAGCATAGGAGTGTTTTGTCACATTAAATCATGGTCCTCTCACACTTAGTGCTTTGACAAAGATTTACTTTTCTGGCCCTTAAAGTAAGTGGATATAATGATGTGCATTGTTGTTTGAGACCTTATTGGGTGGGCTCAATAAATAGTAAAAGCTCAACTGGTATTCACAAATAGAAATGGAATACTTCAATATATGTACAGCCAAGCTATGACCACAAAATGAAACACAGTCTGAAATGAAATACAGTCTGACCCTATAGAGAATATAGGCAGTACAGAATCAGACACACATTAAAAGCACCATTTAAAGCAAAGACTGTCGTTTTATGGCTTAGACCAAATGGATAGAGTCGTTAAACAAGCTGCAAGCATTTGCAAACATTTCTTATCAAATACACACAAGTGGAACCATGACCCAATGTCCATGTTAGTCCATTGAAAGCCTTCATCAAAACAGTAATAGCTCATAGTGAATGGTAAGCACACAGTAGCATTTACAGCTATACATTCATGGAGCAATACCCTGAAGTTTGAAACAGTCTTGGAACCCTTGTTATAGGGCTCTAATATTCATTCACTATTGGGAATGTTTCAAAACTCATTTGCTGGTGGCTTAACATGTAAGCATTACTGGTCACATATTTAAATGAAACAGCAATCAATATAATTCGTCACCCCATCCCAGTTCTCGTTTTCCTGCCTTCTTCCAATTGTCATGAGTTTTGCCCATCTCTAAAACGTCTTTAGATCAGTATCTGTGCACCAAAAATAATATCCCCACCAATTACTGAGTGAAAAGCTACGCTAATGCTTTGTTACAGTTGGTAACATGGCATAATTCAAAATGAATGCACAATTATTTTCAATTCACAGAGACTTTCAACACATGTGCAAACAAGATCCATGACAAGCTCCTCCAGTATCAACATCATACTGGCATGTAAAATATTGTTGGTAATGAGAACCACAACACAGTACAATCCACCCATTTCTGTGGTGCATAATTCTACAATAATACCTTAAATACATTCGTACAGTAGCTCATATATGTCACAGTTTAACACACCGTGAGGTTTTCAAGTCGGTAATCACACAGAATCCCACTTAGATTCTTGAACCTTTCTTCAGTCAGATCAGGTAACAAGAGGGTTTGTGTTGCTGAGAATGGGAAATTTGGCTTATGATACTTTTTCCATCTAATTCGTGCATGACACCAACACCTGGCCCATTATCTAAGTACCATTACAGGGAACATGCAGCTCAAATGACTTTGGTAACAGACACACTGAAATGCTGAAACACAGGGCTACAGATATGACAGAAATCTTGAGATACGCCCTCACACTAACAAAGCACTGAATGGTCACAGCGAAAACGGGCGAATTAGCCTCATGAAGGAGGGAGCCAGCACACAAGTCCAGCAATGAACATACACTGGTGCATTGGTTGAGGATGGGCTTGAAATGTCTGGGCATGGATCCACATTTCATTCTCGGTAAGTGTGAATGTGTGTGTAAGCCAAATGTCATCATAATGATTGGGAAAAGGAAAAATCTGTAAAGGTGAGACACTGAGGTTAAGGTAAAGGTTATGTTTAAATATGGGGATAGTTGACTCATATACCATTCTTCAGATATGCATGTGTGACAATTTCATTAAATTCATTAAATTAGTTTATGTCAATAATTCAAACGCTTTACAAAAATGCTGAGCTCCATCTCTGGCACTTTTGCTTCAATTTACAAAATGAAAATGAAATAGTGATGTTCATGTTTTTTGAGAATAGTACATTTAAAAAATAGAATCCTAGTAAGAACTGGCAAAACAAATCCGGTTAAAAGCAAACTGCATCATATACTACCCCCACTTTCTTGTAGCTCATGCCTGTTCACAACAGTTGCTTGCTGCTGCTGCTGGGAAAAGATAGGCTATCTGTCATCATGGGATACACGGGAGGAGGGTCATTACAGACTTTGAGCTTATAGGGTAGGCCACAGAATACACAACACAGTATTCCCCTTTATCAGTACAGTATTAATGGTGTGTTTGGAACAAATGCAGACTATTATTAATAGTATAATCCCAATAGACAAATAATGAAAGAACCGCAGGCTCGTTACAGGTTATTCACAACTGCTTAGTTTGCAATGATAACTGTTATAACCTGTTACACACACACACACAAACACAAATTCGGCCAAACTACCAGTTTTAATTTGCAGCTGGTCACTGCTAAGACTATGCAAGCAACCACAGAGATCTCGGTATAAAACTTTACTGCCCCGCACGAATGAATAAAAAAATTAAACCACAACAAATATTTCAGCTGATGAACTTAGTGGAATCAGTTGCACTGTTTAATGCTTAAAAACTTTCTCTGTAGTCAAAAGGCACAATGACTCGGTCTCTTAAATGGCCAAACTCTTAAATGCTACATAATGACAACTGCAATAAGACTAGAGCAATGTCTTGAGAGCTTGTTGGCAATAAATAATACAAAATAAGGCACTTTTCACCCAGAACATTAATTATCTGCTGGTTTCACTGCAATACCTCTCTGTTGCAGGCTTTTGTGGTGCAGAAGAGGTGGATAACTACAGATTTGTTTTTGAAGGTGCTTTTAGCACAGTGATGAATCATCACGTGGTGAAAGAGTCAAGTGTTTCTACTCATTAATGCTCCCTGATATTGCAGTGTGTGCCACAAACAGATAACGGTACAACATCTTGTGAGCAACGTGGGACATCTTCAAGGACACGGGTGAGCTGTGGTGACCACAGGAGCTGATTAACTTCCATTCAGAAGATACAAGTGAAGAAATGAAGGCAAGCAGTGCACACAAACATGAAGGCATGCCAAGTGCCACTCAAGCTTATCATGCATTCACAGAATTTTGCAGGCTGGGCACAGTGTTCGACTGTGTAGAGGATCGTCACATGGTGTATTTTCTAATGGCGTGTTTGTTGCAAACTCATTGTCTTGAAAAGAAAAGCAAAACAAAAAACAAACAAAATGCATCACTGCTTGAGGCTTATCAACAAAACTAAAGATAAAAACAAGACAGAGATGCATTCGAGACCATCCAGTGCTTACCTGCAAAGAAGCTCAGGCACTACAATAAATTATGCTATTCTACTCATAAGACCTAGTGCTCCTTCATTTTTCTAACAGTTGGCACATAACAGTGCAATGGTCATGCCCATGTTAACAACCGGTTTTGTCATCAGCACTATGAGTTTCCTCTGGAACTGTGAAATCTGCTCTTTCTGATATTGCTATTCAGTGTTTTTTTGGCTGTTAAGGTCCCCTCCCTGCCACAGCAACACTCACTACAAATGCCAGGTGAATTCTAGCTGCTAAAAAGAGTCAAGTGTTCACATGCTAGCATGCTGGGCTCACTCAGCATTCATAAGGCCCGCCAACCAGAGCCAAGCGCATGTCAGAAAAAATCCCAGGCAATTCACATGAGATTAATCTTACACATCCCACTGCCCTTTTTCAAACACGTTTATACAGCATTATATAAATAACTTAAGTCACGCCTGTGCGCTTCCTCCGGGGTTGACGGGAGACAGTTTCTGAAACTCATCATTTTCAATGGCCTGCTTTTTTGTAGTGTCTAGGACAGTCTCCTTCTGAGTCACTTTCTGCGCTTCCAGTGAGCAGTTGGACACTGCATTGGCCACCTGGCAGAATTTCCTCAACAGAATCTCCCTCAGGAGCAGGTAAACCCAAGGGTCCAGAATTTGATTGAGAGAGGCCAGGCGTATGGCTGTCAGGAAGAAGTTACAGTCCATCTGCAGATCCCGACTGGGCAAGGGAGAGGCAGACAATTGTTTGCAGTGATGAGACGATGTGTGGTTGGAGATCATCTTCAACATAAGAATCTGTGCAAAGAGAACAGACAGCCATGAGTGATTACTAGGACAGATTTATTTAAATGAAAGAACCCTACTGGGAAATAAACAGAGCTGCCGAAGGAAAGACTACCAGCTACAGACTGCAAGTCATGCCTTGCTTTTAAAGTTTAGCGGATGAATTCCTGTAGGCTTTTATTATTAAATAGTGTTTATTTGCTAATTTATGCCAATTTTCATCAATTAATCAGTCAATCAATCAATCAGTCAATCATTCAACACAATTTTAGTAAACACTGTTTAAGTTTCCGAAATGTACCATCCACTTCCCAATTATTGTAGTACTTATAATAATTAAATGTTTTCACCTTTTCCATGTAGTATTATGTTAGAAAAAACGAAGGTGTTTCACTTTGATAACATTATTTACATTTTTTTTGTTTGTTTTTAAGTTGCTTGTTTGCCCTACAGCAGAATGGGAAGGATTTATTTTTTGTATTTTTATTGTTTGTTGTTTAGTTATTAGGGTTGACATATGCAGCGTAAAGAAAAAAAACATTACTGCTAAAAACAAATTGTCCTAACAGGTGGCATAAATTGCTGTTCTGAGGGAGAAGACATGATCTGGCAACAGTGAACAAGCTGCTGGAGCTGTTTGTGTGTGTCAGTAATGAGTGCGTCAGCTGCGGTAACAGCATCCATTCAACCTGCGTCTTATTTATATTTATTTATTTTAAAAAGCCATATAGCTCTTGCTAGTCAATAGACGAGTGTCTCATTTATTCTCGTAAACAAATGCAACTGAGAACGTCTAGCTGGACAGAAATACAGAGAATTGTATTTCTTTGAGCTGAATCTTAAATAAATCTGACTATAATTGAGAAACTCGTGGTTTTCATTATTCATTGTGACCGAGACAAAGTCATTTCCGAGGAATAATTTCACTGACGTGTGAAAAGAACAACAACAGAATGGTGTTTTTGAGTGAAAGGCTCATTGTTTTGAGCTCAGTGTGCAGACAGAGCAGGCAGCTGCTTGTTGCCAGGTACTGGCTAGAATGTAGCTTAATGAACAAAAGTTTGTTTACAAGACTGCATAGTCAAAACTGGCTCTGGCACTGTATGACCCTGTTAAAACTATTGATTATTCAGAAGGATCTAGAGTTTCTGAAGATTTGAAAGACAAAATTGATCAGATTTTATTGAATATATTCATTTCATTTCATTTTATATGCGGTATAAAGGGCACCAGCAGATATTGTTTACACATATCAATTTTAGCAGCCAGTTTAATTCTAGAGAGGTTGTGAAAACAGTAGGTAAAAGGTTTAGCTGGTTTATATTTTTGGTACATAGACCATGCTCGTGTGTTTTCTTATCCTAAATAAAAAGAAACTGCAGAATATGGTTTCTTTAAAGGCTATTATGTTATCTGTCCACAACACCAATATACCTATTATATAAACCAAACTTTTCTTTATATTACGTTATCTTTGTGTTGCCTCAGGTCTGCAATGTAGTACCTGCCTCTTGTGAAGCATAAGAAGACTTCTGATCCTTCAAAGACTTTAGAAAAGGCAACTGCTGGCCATACAGCACTGTCAAGTACCCAAACACACACTGGGGAGAATACTTATCATTTTACCCTGATTTAAAAACAGTACCTCAAAGTGGAAGGAGCAAAAGAAGCTTCAGTCTTTCTCTTGCTGTGAGGATCATTACATTTAAGACTGAAGGAGAAGGTCATTCAGCCATTAGGAACACATGGCACATCTGAGATCTGAACCTGAACCCAGAGCACAGAGGACTGAAGCTAAGCAAAAATTAAATGAATAGAGGACGTCCATCAAATAGAATCAAAAAGATAGCTACTAAGTGTGGAAAAAACATTGAATAATCTTTATGTGCAACAAACCTTCAAATTGACTTAAAGGTTTTATGATAATTTAAAAGCAGTTAATAACTGAATTCTGTTCAAAGATCTTCTTGCACTACTCTTACATAAAGATTTAGCACTTAGTACTCATCTCTGGTTCTCAAACTTGAATGTTTCCTCATATTGTTACTCGCTTTGGATAAAATCATCCCCCAAATGTAATGTAAATCATTGTTATATAAACTAAATATAGTTAAATGTGACACTAAGTATGGTCTACAAATGCATTATTGTGTTGTTTTTTGTAGAACTTGATTAGACTGGATGGCAGTCTGGTCCTGCTGCAGATTTAATACCAGGCCCTTTAAAAATCAAACATGATGTTTAGCAGATGCTTGAAACGTGTCAGATAAGGTTATGTCTGAGAGGCAGGTGCGTGAAATTAGATCAATCATGTCGACACGATGTTCAAACAAGGGACCGGTTTCGAAAGAGGAGGATACCGCCCCTGGCCCTTTAGCATCCAATAAGCCTCGCTCCCTCTGCCCTGTGTTTTCTATTAGCTGATTAATAATGACTTCAGCCAATCTCACAGCGGTCTGTGGGAAAACGGGTGGGAAAAAAACCCAGGAGAACCACTAACAGGACAAACCCCCAAACAACCAACATGAAGACAATTTACAAAACAAATCTGGAGGTTGCTAAGAGCTTGAGTATAAACTCAGGACCAGGGTAAAAAGAAAGATCATTTATTCTGTGATGGGAAATTTGTTAGGGATCCTATGTAATAGTGTTGCATTACATTTCAGTTTTTGAAGACAGTGCCAAAGCATGCGACGCACATTTCTCTTTAAAGCCATCTGTTAAAACACCCACTTTATGTAAATTCATCTGCAGTCTGTCGTTCCTCTGGCCTCTGTATCACTTCAGCAGTACTCATCCATTAAAAAGCATTTAAAACGTATAGACGAATAACACTGATTTGGGAAAACGAATTTTAGCTACTGAACTCAGATCAGATCACCGGCATTTCTCCAAACACATTTAAAGTGGGCTAACAAAGAAACGCGTGCCTCTGATCTAACTGGTATGTCGGTGAAGAGGGGTACAGACCAGTAATGGGGCCCAACAGGTGAGCAGGACGCACATGATGCCCAACAACTGGATCACTGTCTCGGTAGTCAGTCTCTCCCACTGCTTGGAGGACTGTGAAGCGCTGGCTTTGGACTTGCAGCGCGCCACCAGGGCGCGAATGGTGACCAGGTTACAGAAGAAAGTGACGAGCAGGGAGAACGTGCCCATCGCAGCGAAGGTAGTGGCGAAAAACGTGTTTCCAGTGACATCTATGTCTCCAGTGCTGATGAAGCACCAGGTGCCCGGCCACTGGAGCGTGTACTTCCCCACGCCGGCCACAGGCAGGAGCGCGAAGAGCAGAACCAGGCACCAGACCGTCACCAGCACCTGCCTGGTGGCGTTGGTCTTCATGTTGTTGGAGTACCAGTGGGGCGCCGTGATGGCCAGGGCGCGCTCGATGGCCATGGCGCTCGCCATGAAGAGCGAGCACAGCCCGAAGGTGGTCATACAGACCCCGAAGAAAGCGCACAGAGTTCCCGAAGGGTCCACGCGCTCCCACCGGAGTTCGGCTCTGTACACGGAGATGACTATGGGGCTCGTGAGGAGCTGACCGAACAGGTCCGTCAGCGCGAGTGAGCCCACGCACAGCAGGAACGACTGCTTCCTCTTATTCTCCTTTTTGCGATACGAGCAGTACACCAGGGCGAGGGCGAGGGAGTTGCCCACCATGCCCGTCAACATCATGGTGATGGGGAAGGCGACGGACACCGAGCCCGAGCTCGTGCCGTTCGTCTTGCCGTCGCGCGCCGCTCTGGAGACGTTCGAGACCCACATGGCCTCCATGGTCGCGTTCGAGAGGAAGACGGGTTTCCACCTGGACGTCATCCTTTCTCCGAGAGCATGGTTTTGGCTGACTCCGGACGGACTTTTCGGTGTGTGTGTGTGTGTGTGTCTCCAGTTGGTGGGCTCGCACTTCAGGACGCCACGCGCAGAGGCGGGACTTCAGCATGGACCACCACTCCAACCGACTCCAATAAAATATCAGACAAGACAAGAATAAAAAAGCAGATGACGATGGAGATGTCGCCCGGTGTTACTTTTCAAACACTTTGCTTTTCTATTGCACTTACAATTTTATTTTATTTAATTTTCTGTGTATGCTTTTATTTCCTTTTATATTCTATTTTGTGTTCTATTTCTGTAGAACACATTGAATGTCCTTTGGTGTATGACAATGTGCTAAATAAAAAACTTACTTTTTTTGAACTCGGCAACTTTTTCAATAAGCATTAATTAAAAATCGAAATGCTGTGAAGATTTGTAGAGTCCAGATGAGGGATTAAGCCCTCCCACACACAGTTCTCCTTATTACGCACAGTACTACCCGTTACGCAGTGCTCCCTATTACACTATTAATCTCCTTAGAAAAGATAACACTGGGGAGAATGAGTCTAAACTTGCCGAGTCAAATACTAACACTGTGTCCAAAACTATCCAGACACTTCATCAGATAATGTTAATTCAGTTAATTCACTCACACGCGCGCGCGCGGAAACACAGGGTTTGTATAATCTCCATAGAAAAGAATGTAGGCCCAACACTGGGGAGAATGAGCCTAAACGGATACTAAAGCTGGTTACAGGGCAGTGAGAGTGGAACTGAACTGTGTATCCAATGCCAAGAGCTCGGGATGTTTGTGATCCAGACATCCAGCATCATTACTTGACCTCAGTGTATTTGATGCATTCAAATCCTCACAGGAATTTTCAAACATCAAGTCTAAAGCCTACGCTGAACAGAAGAGGTAAAGTGGGGAAGACTCAGTGTATTAATGCTCTTCGATTCAGAACAACAAACTTTGAGATGTAGTGTTGTTGTTATCCTCGACGCTCAGTGCAGAGGTGGGTCTTCAGCCTCTGTGTGAAGACAGTGAAGGTAGCCAACCAAGAAATGCAGAACACTGTGAACTCTGCCGAGATAGAACAAGTATGTGAACTGTCTGAAGTTTAGGCCAGTTGGGAAACAACAGCCTGAACTTTTACCCAGATACAGACAGATCTCTACCCTAAGACACAAACCTACATGTTATAAAGGCTGTGAGAGAAAATGTAGGGGCATTTCCTCGAATAAAAATTATTATAATGTGTGTCTTGAAGCGACGGAGCTACAAGTGTCCTAGGGTCACTCACTGATGATCAGGCAGCTCAGTTAGGAAAAATGAAACTGTGAAATGCAGATTGGCAAAAAAAATTAAAGATTAAACATTTTTTCCCCCAGAGAACACAACCACACACGTACACACAGACCTTCAACTAACTGGGCGATGAAAAAAACTTACATCCAGCCTCCACTATCAACACACACCCATGCCTGCTCACAGCACTCGAGGTGCAGAAACCTGGAGACAAGAACTATCTGTCAAATGTTTCTACACACCACAGGATTTTACCAATGATCCATTTACAACATTATTTGGACACCTGACCATTACTCACCCTTAACCTGGCAACTCCCAAATTTTTCCCTGCAAAATAAGTGCATGCATTTCACTCCTTAGACTTCCCTAACACACAATATGTTTGAATTTTTTCATTTCTTGGTGGTTATGATAGTGAAAATGTAGGT
>JBBPDB010000108.1:13590833-13632852 GCA_037974465.1 Brachypetersius altus | reverse complement strand
AAGGCTGGTCACTGAGGAACAGGTGCGGGGAGTAATCAGGAGTGATCAGGAGTAATCAGGGGAAACAGGTGAGGGACAAATCAAAGGGACAGCAGGAAAACGGAGCAGAGAAAAGTAAAGGGGGGAAAATGGGGAACCAAGAGGGACGACATAGGGAAACTAAAACTCAGGGGAGGAAGACCGGGGAAGACGAGGAGCGGGCGACGCGACCGTGACAATATACAAAATACCTCTGGTGAGATGTGTTGAAGTGAAAATTAGTATGCATTTACACTTAAATATTATGGCATTTTTCTGCATATTTTAGTGCAAAGAGTTTTACATGCTTGGAAACATTTGCACAGGCCACATTATCCAATTTGTTAAATTCAGCAGATGTAAAGAAGTGGGTCCCCATAGGGAAGGTGTACTTATTTAAAATCAATTGAATCCACACTTATGCAATGACTGTAAGTTAATAATGCAATGATATTTTATTTAAAAAAATATCAAAACAATAGACCCCACAGAGATTCAAAATGACTCCATGATCATCTATGACTGCAGGACAAGAAGCACAATTATATAGAAACAATAACAAGGTAACATCTATAAATCTATAAATCTCACTCTGTCATGTCTGGGTACTGTGACTGTTGGCGGCCGCTAGAGGCCGCTCTTTTCCGGTCTTCTGATTTGTTATGTTTTGGATCTTTTATTGTGAAGAGATGATGGGTTTTTGTGTTTTGGAGTCACAGCTGGGTGTTGTTTGGAGTGAGTGTTGTTTTGCTGTCTCATTGTGTTTGGAGTGTTTTTTTTTAGTTTTGGATTCTGGCCCTCCTGCCTTTTGCTTTGTTTATAAATAAAAATATGATTTGAGATTATGTCTGCCTACGCGCCTGCCTTCACTCGGGAAACATGGAAAAAGGGCGAACGTGACATTCTGGAAATCTCGCTTTAGTCTGAGACCTTATGATGGTCTCCTTAATCACTTTATAGTTCTGTAATGTAATATATTGTTAAATAGTCTAATCGAATAAAGAAGAGATTTCACATTTGGCATATGAAAAAGGCAAGGAAGCCCTAAGATGCACCTTTTTATTTTTCAAAGGCATTGATGGAGTGACAGTGTGATTAGTGCTGTGGGGTTCTGGGAAACAGCTGGATCATGACAGAGAAATCAGTAGCCCGTGTGCCATCGTCTTGAACAGCCTTTTGTTTTCTTTTAGAGGATCTTTTCTTGACATGAACTTTAAATTCCAGTGACTGAGAGCAAATGACATTGCCCATTGAGGTCTGTTTACCTGTAAATATTGAGAAGCTGTATAAATAGATAGAGCAGTGCATGCTGATGCTTCAGGTGCCAGAAAGTGTCAAAAAGCATTCTCTGGAGTGATGCCACTGAAAAAAAACCCTCCACTTTTCTTAAAGAGCCTTTCGACAGACGTTTCTCTAAAGAACCACTGTAATAGATTAGATGTACCTTTGAACCTTGTAATTTTCTCCACATAATGTAAAGGTTCTATAAGTATAAAGACAGTTTTAAATATAAATTTAGAAACTTTTAGGGATCTCTAAAAGTTCTGTTTGTCTCGCACCATTTTAACACATCTCTAATAATCAAAGATAAACAGCCTGGTTTTTGTCAGTGAGTTTTATGCCACTTAACAAAATACAGAAAATGCTTAATATATTTTGTTTATTCTACTTAGCATAGCATACTCAAGATCTGTATAATAAATATAATAAAGATGAAGTTTTGTCAATACTTACCATGGCTTTGCTGGTTTATTTTGGACAGGGTAACGCATTGTTTGAGATCCGCCTGAGCCTCATGCCACATATTTGTCCATCTGCACATGTGCAAAGAGGAGTTTTGTGCTTTATGCTTGGGCCTCTGCATTCAGGATTAGATAGCAGAGCTTTACATGGCTGACTGCAGCCTAATTTACCTTGATCAAAGCACAGAGACGCGAAAAAGAAACAAACTCCAAATGCTGGGTGATTAAGTAAAGGTCACGTACTCTGGAAATTTTCTGCTCTAGTTACACAGGGATGACATGCACACAGCTCCAGCTCTGTGGAGACTGTGGCGAGCAGGATAACATGTGGTGACCCGTCTACAATGTTCAGCTGCTTCTTTCTATACAGCCCCATGGAAATATATACTTCACATAAAGGCGGCATGGGAGGTTGTACAATATGGCCTAGAATCTACATTAGCATAAAAGAGGAATTGATTATTTTAAGGAGAATGTTGTAGAAACAGAGAGGAGGATGGCATTAGAATAGATAATGTGCTCAGAGCAGCAGCACTCTGAGATAAAAGACCACAGTTTGACATCCACACTCTTAAAATGAATTAGTCAAATAAGGTTCTTTGGAGAGATGTTAGAGAAGAACTGTTTTTATTCCCCAAAGGATAATCTACCAACAGAGACAAGAGAACATCTTGCATATTGGAGAATAACTGCAAAACATGTAGGCTGTCTCTCAGATGAACATAAATGTTGTAACGAAGGAGCTGCACTGAAATGGTTTGATATAGTGTGTAAACAACATAAAAGCTATAAAGCATGCCACTTACTTCCCACTACATAGTTATTTAAAAAGATTGTTTTTGTGATGTCAGATTTATATACATACACCCATTTAGTGTGCAGAAGTTCGGCTCTTCCCATTCATGCTCTTATAGGGAGCATTTCAACCTCAACTGCTTTCTGAACAAGATAGCATTCAGGGCAGGCAGTCAGAACAAAAACAGCCTGATTAGTCCTAATGAATAAAGAGAGGTTGGAGAATGTTGATTAATAATGACTGTTTTAGCACACAAACACCTCAGGGGGAAAACATGTGTGATATGAGTGCTTAAGAGACTTTAACAGAAATCATACCCAAGACCCATTCGTGTATTATGTTACTCTGTGTTAACATACACACTGAGCACTGTACACATAGCAACGTTTTTTTATTAAGGGAAACTTCAGTAATTCATTACTGAAACCCAGTGAGTTCCACAAACACTCTTTAAATGTAAGAGTACAACAAATAATGCATCTGTGTTATATGAATAAGCGTTTAAAGATACTGTTGAATTATTAATATTGTAAGGAAACTGGTGTCTTTTGCGGCTTATTTTGATGATTTCCTCATTTGTTCAACAGCATGAAAGCTGAAGCTTAGAAAAGATTAATGCGTGCACCTGAAGAGCCCGAGTCTATCTTCAATCCCTCCCATAAGCACACAGTCAGCGGTGTAATGTGTAATGAGGATGCAAGGTCATTTTGGATGACAAAGACCTCGGTCTACATGCCATTACTGAGACTGCTGTGGGTTTTGATGGAATAGATCAAAACCCTTGAATGACCACAACAATCTGTCTCAATGAACCTCATAAACACAGGCTTGTTGTGACAATTTATCTGGTGTACTCTTTCAGAAATGATATTTTGCAATCCAATTCATTTAAGTGTGTGTTTTCCACAGATTGCAATAACAAAATGAGCTGAAATTTGAGTCGCTAGCTCTGGATCGAGAGATGTGGCATAGCACTAGGGGGCACTATTGATATGTGCACTTTCTACTGGCACCCTGCCTGCACATCTGGAGAGTCCCTTTCTTTTTCATCTCAAGCTAAGCTTTGGTTTAATATCTCATTTGATCTAAAGAAAGTGTGAGTGTTAATTGGAGGACGGCACCCGTTTCATACCTACAGCTTCCTCCATTCTTCACAATGAAACCAGCCAGTTTCATACGGTATGTTTATTCACTGTTGTTAACTCCTCCTGCTGTATCAATAGACAGCGTATAACTGAACAGTTTTCACAGTAGATAGTCAAATCAGACAGTGAATTTCACAGCCATACATTATACATAATGGAAATAATGCATGTTATTTGTGTTTCTGACTGAAAGATCAACAAAGTTAGTCACACATGACTGCAGCATCAGTACATTATTATCGTGCTTGGTGATAAAACATGCAGGTGTTGAAGCTGTGAACTCACTCTACCAAGATCGCTTGAAAAACGCCCAGCATAAAAGGGGTCATTAGTTCATCTCCCCCTAAAATAACCAAACTACTTCTCCTCTGAAGTCATTTCCAGCCTATAAGGATGAAAAATAACTTGTGAGTGCACTCTGCCCCGAGTGTCTCACTACAAAGAGGAACAGCTGACATGCTGTCGTCATGGTAAAGAGCTGTGACATAGCGGTCATGGCTAGCACATCTGGCCTCGATGACTATGAAATGCCCTGTCTTGGTGAAGCATATGGGGAATTTTTTTTAGTGTGCAGTCAAGGTCTAAGTACTCATTCTGAATTAAGAAGAGGAAATATATAAATAATAAAGGAAAAGAGTCATTGAAGAGGATCTCGCATGAAATTTTGAGGGGCTCTTCTTTTGATGAGCATCATCATATTCAAGTTTTCTGATGATTGTGTCAGCTTCAAGAGCTTTACAGCTGCCCGGGATGCTCAGAATGGATGCGGACATTTCTGCTTTAACGCGAGTTGCTTAGTGATGCTGCCAATTTGCTTCATGTGTTAATGGGTGCATCAACTATTTATCCAGTCATTTTGCTCTCCTCTCCGCAGTCACCATGCCATGCAGTGCCTCTGCGCTAATATGAACAAAGAGAAAACGTACTGCTTTTTATCACTCTAATACCAGGATGAATTAAGTGGATGTCATGAAAACAATTCTAATGTATTCTGTTTTACTTGCTAGTTATATGCCAGGCTGGGCTCATTTGGGCTGTGAGGTAGGGTGGTGGTTTTGTGTGTTTGTGTGTGTGGGGGGAATCCTTTCCAGAAGCGCCGGGCAAGTCGTTTGCGCTCCATTTCAATCTGCAGATTTGATTGCTGTACTCCAAGCAATCTGTGTGGAAATAATCTCAGATTATCCTCCTGCTCTAATACTCCACATTTTCAAAATGGATTTTCCAAGACAAATGCCGCCTTCGTTCACAGATTGCTATGAATTTTTTTTTTGTACAGAATCTGTGAGGCCAAGGACAACGGACCACCAGCAAAACACAATATCATATTGGCATATATGGACGCAGGCTGGCTGTAGGCTCAGTCTGTACTCTCATGACTCTTGTTTTTGAAGGAAATGCTCAAATCTTAGAAGCTGCAGTTATTGCTGTAAAACATTTTTTTCTTATATGCAGTTCACTAAATTATCAGAGAAAAATGTATATTCCAAACATTTGTTCATTAGTCTGTAAGCAAAGGAAGAGATCATTTCAATTTAAATCAGATTCATTTGTGAGTTAAAATGAAAGAATAGTTATTTTGTGTTCTATTCTTTTCCAGGAGGAATAACCATTCTTTACATGTTTAATCAGTTTTGAAATACTTGGACAGGGTGATACAGTATATAAATGAAATGCAAAGGTAATCTTATCATGTAATGATTATCTGGTTATGTTTAAATACTATATTAAACTACAGTACAGACCAGGGCTTCTAAAATCACAACCGCATCCTCTCTCACACCTTCTCTCGGTAGAATCTCTGCGATCTGTGCTCTTGAACAACAGATGAGTTTTGGGTAGTCTTAGCCAATCAAAGTCCCTGATGTCTTGCTAAGCCCAGATATAAACACGCTTCACAGATGTACCGAAATCCCCTCCAGGCCTCCGCCTGCATTTTCAGATGTGGAGTCCTTCAGGCACTCTGCTCCACTTCCCAAGCCCAAGCCTCAGAGTGCCCACCAAGTGTTGATATCACACCCTCATGAAGTGCTGGCAGACCTACAAAGCCCTAATTGCAGAGCGGATGAACAGATAACCGAAACAAGGATCCAAGGGTGAGACTTGCGACTGCAGGTGGCGGAGGATTTTACAAAAAAAAAAAGTCTGCTCATAGTAGACAGTTTAAGTAGCCTTGCACGTCTGCTTTTAACCATTGATAAAAAGCAGGCATGTTAAAATTCCTTTTCTTCACGCTCCCTCACACTTTGGACAGATAAAGCCGCTTTTTATTCCTTGGCAGGGTTACATCATTGAAGTCTCTTTCGCTCAGATTTAATGACTTACTTCCGCTATTGTGGAGGAGCAGACATGCCTGACAATGACCCCAAAAGTGCAAATGAATCATTTTTATGAAGGGCAACTTAAAGTTTCATAGGACTGCCATCTAGGTCATCACAACAATTCACCAACACATTTAACAATAAAGGTGCTAAAAATGGTGCATTGGAGAGATGGCATAGAAGAGCTACTTTGGTTCCCTGAAGAACTTATCAATAGATTATTTATGAATGATTTATTATTTATGGATTATTTATGAGCCCATATCCTACACCCCTTAAAAGTTCTTTATATGTTCTTTAGTGATGTGATGCTTTGAAAGAATCACCATGACCCACTGAATAATCGGTGGTTGGATTAGTTGTTCTTTACACATTTAAATGGATCTTCTTCATGATGGAGAGCCTGCTGTACATGACGTAATATTACAACAAAATAAAACCTATAGCAGGAAAAAAGAGTTGTTGCTTTTTTGTTCTGTACAGAGCATATAGACATTTATGTACATTTATGTACTGGCAACAGACAAAATTCATTTAAAATGTAAATTTTGTAGCTTTAAACCTATCATACACACTGCAATGTTCTCACATCAGGCTATACACACCAGATGCAATGCTGGCACCCTGAGAAAAACAAACAAATCCACAGAAAGTCTTCAAATACAAAATGATATTCCATGTGCCTCACAAATCTGACAACCAGTGACACTGAGTAGACTACTTTAAATTTGGATTCATGAGGTATCGACCTGGAATGGTGTTTAATTAACAGGTGTTCTTCGTCAAGAGTTCATTAGAGGAATTTCTTGCCGTCTTAATGTGTTTGGGATAATCAGTTGTGATGATCGGGTTGGTACACAGTTAGTGATTCTATTTCACTACAGCTTTAATCCACATAATGGCAAGAACCACTTAATAAAAAAAAACAAGTCCATCATTACCTTATTACAAGGCATATTCTGGTTTGTTTTACTCTTTTTATGGTTTACTGCAAAAAAAGAGTGTTCCATCATCATTTTGTTTGCTTTCAATATTAATCTACTATGTAGAAAATAATAAAAACAAAGGAAAATCATTGAATGAGAAGGTGTGTCCAAACATTTGACTGGTAGCGTTCATAAATGTATTATTATTATTATTTTCTATCACATTTCGAAAACTGACTTTTTGCAGCTTAATATCCATAAAAGGAGAACTGAGCAGGGAGCAGATGGGACATTCTGAACAATGGGGTCCCAATAAATAATACTTTAATAGTTGAGAAATGCGAGCGTTCAAAGAACCTTTTTAACGTTTGATGAATCTCCATACTTATATTTTTTTCCTAGAGCCAATAACTGTATAAAAGTGGGAAAGTGAGGAAGACAAGAGAATTGTGCAGGGTCCTTGATAAATAAACAGAAGATTGTTTACCCCGTGAGTGACAAGGAGGAGAGGAGTGGCCGAGGGGAACAGATGGACAGGGTCTTCTGGGGGGCTTCAGCTGCACTTCAGACACAAAGCTGTTTCACCTCACCGAGGGGTTTGACAAAGTCAGAGACACCCTATCGTGTGCTTTTCTCTCCTGATGGTTGGAAATGAGCTTGGGCAGTACCCCCACCATTCTCGGTTCTGTCAGCCTGATTGGTGCCCCAGCAACACCTCACACTTGTGTTTGACCAGACCACTCTGACAATCATGACAAGCAAATCAGCCTCCTCTCCTGCACAAATCGCTCCTGGACACCAGCCTTGTCGTGCCAGTGATGGTTAGCGGCCCATGGCTGATGAGGCCTATTTGCTCTTTGCTGCACTCCACAGCTCACAGGGACCACTCCACTCTTTCATGCCGAATACCAGGGGACGATTTCCACCCTTGTCCATCACCTATAAAGCTCTGCTGACATTTTTAATCGTGAGGTGACATGCTTACACAAGGAGAATATTTAGTTGCTGGTAAACAATTAGGGTCAGAAGGGAGTCATAAGAGAATTTACAATGATCATGCATGTTGGCAAGGCAAACAAAGAGAAACCATAGCTGTGAGGAGGCAGCCATGAAAGGCAAGCCTCAATGTGTTTGTATGCAGCGTGGAAAGTCCTCAGGGCAAAGAATTACTTGGAGATTATTTAGACAGAAACACATCATAGAATAAAGCAATGGAATGCCCATGATAGCCCAATTATTAGTGCTGAGATGGAAATGTAGCCAGGACTGCATACAGAGCTTTTCCTCTCTCCTCCTTTTAATGCTTTCCAAGATTTCTGCCATGGGGATAACCTTGCTGGATAGTAAGCAATTTAATAATTGTGCAAACTCACAAGGCCATAACTACAGTCTTCTCTTGAAATGTAGGAGAATTCGCTAAAAGGTCTCAATTGCAACACAGTGAGCTTTGATTAATAGGAAAATACAAACTTAAACAAACAAGCATTCACTTAGTTCAGCTCAATTCAATTGACATCAATTCAGTACAATTGAACTCAATTCAGTTTATTTAATTTCAATTTAATTCAGTTCAGTTCAGTTAGGTTCAGTTTAATTCAAATTCAGTTCTTGTTAAACTCAAACTTATTGTCGTTAAGTTAACATACAAGAATAACCTATAACATTAAAACCACCGACAGTGAGGCGATTGACACTGATTGTCTCATCATAATGCTCCCTGTCAAGTGGTGAGGTATATGAGACAGCACGGAAATAGTCCATTTTTTAAGCCAATGCATTAGAAACTGTAAGAGAAGGAAAAGATTTCAGTGACCAAGGCCAAATTAAGAGGGCTAGAAGACAGAACATCTCCAGAATGGCAGATCTTGGGGGTGTTCCCGGGATGCAGTCCAAAGAGGGGCAATTGGTAAACTGGCAACAGGGCCATAGGTGTCGAGGGTTTATTGATGCACATGGGGAGTGAAGGCTAGCCTGTGTACTGTACTTCCCCTAGCCACTGTAGCACAAATGACTGAAAAACGTTGAGACTGGTTGTAATAGAATTGTGGCAGAGAGAGTTGTTGCAACCAAAAACCTGTTAACAACCAAAAGCAGCTAGAATGGGCATGTGTGTATAACTGGACCGCAGAGCAACAGAAGATAATGTGGTCTGATAAATCATGATTTCTTTCACATCATGTGGATGGCCATATGCATATGCATTGCTTACCCGGTAAGAGATGACACTAGGATACAGTGTGAGAAGAAGGTGCTGTGTGGTGCTTTGGGTGATGTTCTGCTGAAAAGCCTACTATCCCCTTCACATTTCAGAATTATTTGTTTGGACCACCCCACATTTAACATAAAATATTATTTCACTCAGCGCTGCTGAATCTTGAATCTTTCGTGAAAGAATCCATTCCACTTAATAGATAGGAGAATACACATACCACTGGAAACCACTGGAAGACTGCCAGTGGTTCCACTTAATAGATAGGAGAATTCCACTTAATAGATAGGAGAATACACACTGCCTCCCCCTCACATTAAAAATGCTTCCGACGCCCCTGGTTCAGTGTAAATGTATTACAGCGTGAACACAGTGTGTAGTTACTACTCTTGGGTGTGCAAAAGTACATGAAAAATATGTCTGACATAAAGATGCTAGACATTAACAAAATGGCCTTTTTGAATAGATGCAATAAAAATATAACCCACTTTTGGTTCCTTAAAAACCATTCCAGCAAATGGAACTTAACAGAACCGCTTTTCTAAACTAGCATGAAGAAGCCTACAAACCAGTTAAAGTTTCTTCCCCAGAGCCACTCATTTTAGACAAAAAACAATTAAGAACCTTTTTTTGAAAGCGTGTTGTACAAAATGTGTGCAAAAAATTGTACACTCTTAACAGAAAGGTGTTAGAAAGTGTTCTTTATGCAATGCCATTGACAAGTCATTTTTGATTCTCTAAAGAACCTTTCAGTGGAACAACCATTTTACATCAAAGACATCTCTACTGGAGGAACCCATGAACTGGTAAAGAGCCTTGACATTACCTCTCACACCTCATTTACAAAAAATAATATGGTCAGAATCCTTTTGACACCTTTTCAAAAGTGCATGGCATACATTTCACATCTACCAATTACTTACTCCCATTTACTGTACCAAAGCATGTTGCTGCGGCTGTATTGAGAAGAGATCGCCCTGCTGCACCACCTGATTGCAGCTCACCAGAATTCGAATAGTGTTTGTTATAAAAGCAGACTAAATTAAGGAGCAATTCTCACGGTCCCATTTCAAAGCACAACTCGAGTCTGCAGAAGCAACACTTGGGCTTGGTGTGTTAGACTGAGAGGGAGCCGAAATGGTCTTGAGTATCAGGCTATAAAAGCTATAAATAAAATTGAAATAGCAGAAAAGACTTAATAGGTCTAATATTTCTATCACAGATGCTAATAGCTGCTTAATGTCGGTGCTATAATTGTGCTCAGGCCATTTGCTGGGCTGTGTCAGTAAAAATGTGCTCTGAGAAGAAAGAGAGAAGCACCATCAGGTAACTACAGACTGAAAAGATAATGTTTCTAGTTACTATATTCTACCTATCCAAGCATTCCTTTTCATAGCGATTCCTGTAATTATGCACTTTGTTACTGTTTTTCACACTTGCACAAAGTGCTGCATGCAGTAATACAATATATTAAAATGTACTGAACGCAAAAACATTGTGGTTTCTTGCTGGTTAGTTCAGAGCTGCAGAAAAGCTTTAGTCGTTCCGCTGAAAGCTTTCTTCTGTTGTCCTTCTGGTTGGGAGGCTCCAGGGAGCTCTCTTTGGCTGCTGGCCCTCCGGGAATAATGTCTCAACACTAACCTATGAGAGAGAAGGTTCAGGGGGTAATTAAATTCAAACATTAAAAGTTGGTCTCTCGTCCAGGGGTGAAATTTCAGATCAATGAGTGCCAGAGTGAAGGCCACTGTTTCCTGACCAGGACATCATCTGCCTCACTCTGTGCCATGCAAACACTCAAGCTGTGATTTCCAGTCCAGGGGGAGACTAACAGTTACACGATTAAAGAACATTTGCCTGCTTACAGTGCTTACTGAAGTATTAAGATATTTAGTTTAGGATTTTAATTAGTGCTGGTTTGTTGGTTTCAGTGTCAAATGAGTAGTATTAGTATACTTTTTGTATGTACTGCAGTAATGTCTGTGACCTGAATATGAGTTAACTTGATTAAAATACCTTAGGACTGAACATTTTCACAATATTTTTTTTCAATTCAGTTATTTTCATTGGCTTCACAATGACTGAATATGCAAAGAGGACCGGAAGAACTATGTACACAGTGGTAAAACAGTGCAGCAAGCATTGGTGGGATGCTTGTGTTTAAAAATAGAATGAAAATTTGAATTGAATATTATTCTAAATTATTAATGTAGATTCTAACAAAACCGTAGATCCTTACAAAACCGATGCAGTTAAATCATCATCTTCAGGCTGGTGCACGATGACGCACTGATTTTTACACCCCAATGATGTCTATATGTCTATACAGTAGCATGCAGAAGTTAGACTATAAACTATATTTTTTTATCGGTTTTGAAAAAATTCCACAGGCACATATGTGTGGTGCGATTGATTAAATGCAGCAAATTAACAGTAATTATTAGGGCTGTACCGGTACATGTCTTTCAGAGAATACAGGTACAACGGAGAAGATTGAAGCAATACGGAATCACAGATGGACCAAAAAGCGCAAGTAAATCATAACCTGGGTCATAGTGTGGTTCAACATTGGCGTAACATTTACACACACATGAAAATATGAGAACGAGTGTGTGTTTACTGGTTAATACACTGCGGTTTATTTACAATAAACGAAAACAAACCAAGCCTCATTCTTTAGAACTTTTTGTTGCTTAACTTTGCTGTATCGTGAACCATACTGAACCGTGACCACAAAACCGAAGTACGTACTGAACTGTGACATCTGTGTACCGTTACACCCCTAGTAATTATGCATCAAAAAACATTTTAATGCATAATATGCACAATTACTGTTTATCTGCTTCATCTAATCAACTTTATTTTCATATTTTATATCTATATATAATGGAAATAAAATAATTCATAATTGCGGTATCAAGCTAAAAAGGCTGTGTTTAGATTGTTGATCACGTCTACTGCTTTTTCTATCAGTGCTGTTTTGACGGCAGTTAAACTTGCATTTGAATTGGTATCTGCATTTTAAATGAAGAAGTTCTAACTAACAATGCTAAAAACCACGTCACTGTAAAAATAACATCACAAATGCCACTGCGGCTGTGTTTTCAGAGAACACATTATGTTTGCTCCAGGAGTTCAAAACAACTGTTGCTGCAAATCATAGCAGGAAAAAAAACATGGATATTAAAAGAAGTGTTATTGCGTGGTGTTTATGTAATTTATGGTGATTATGTTTGCCTCTATGGGGCGATAACTGCTATCTCTCATAAAAAAGGCATATGAAAACCCAGTGCAGCCAGCAGGTCCTGAAAATGCAAATCCAGCTCGAAATATAAATGATGTGGATCCACTCCAGAGGTTATCATCGGCTCCTGAACAGTAAGAAGTGGCTGAAAATAAGTACAGGGCGAGCGCAGAAGAATTCTTTTGAGGTATTGTCACCTTGTGTCCATAAACTCATTTCTTGTAACAGTAATGCATAAAGTACCATGCAGGATTAAACAAAGACCCTTTAATAGGTATTAAATTGTGTCATTTGTTTTGCATGAATGGCAAAGAACCTTTCATTTGTCATTACATACTAGAAGAACAGGGAAGATATTACACTAGGACTCTTTCTGCACACGCTACCACATCTACCTCAGGCTAGAAAGAGACTGACCAGGACTTTACCCCTCCATATGTTCAAACTAGGCCACTTTTGTCTCACAGCCTGCTGTTCTTTGACATGCATTGTGGTCTGGACTCCAAACACTTATGCCGTCTCTGTATGTCCACCATCGGAGACTGAAGTGTGACTCACACTTGCCGAGTGATCCAGGGTGTGTTCCCTGATGGGTCAGGCTGGAGTGTGAACACAAAAGCCCCACGGCGAAGGGTCAGCACCTCGCCTGATGGCTTTTGGCAATACACCCCATGCCTGATGAGGTTTTCATGGAACACTGCATGGCGGGGCTAATGGCTTATAGCAGCGGAAACCACCACAACAAATTTTACACAAAGCTCAAGCACTCTTTTCATAGTAACTTCATGTGGAGAGATGTCATCCACTCTCATTGACCACTGAAAAAGTAGCTGGTGTTATACGACTGATCTATCATTATATACCATTATACGCCAACTGCACAAAGAAAAATTGTGATCCTATCTTATAAAGGACAGAGGTTCTACAGACCATATCATGACTATCATTATTTGAAACAGCAGCAAAGTAACATTTCTCAGCAAATCAGCCATTGTCTCTTGGGCTTTTAGAGGCGGGAGTGAAATCTGAGAGTAGTACATGTGATTGTCTAATCGGATAGTGTAAAATTTCAGAGAGTATGTGTAACTGAAGATTAAACACAGATTGTTGCTGCCATAACATGTCCTTGCATCTCTGAAAAGATACATTAGACACATGCACATTAATGTAACGATTTCCTGGGCTTAGTTTTAGACCATTTCTGTTGGTGCAAAACTAAGCCCAAAATATCACATTACAATAATGTACATTAAAATTAAGAAAGACTTTCCTGCCTCCTCTAAATGTATCTTCTCAGTGATGCATGGTCTTGTTATGGCAGTGACAGTCTGTGTGTGTTATCTTCAGTTACACAATCTCTCTGAGAATTCACTCTGTCTGATTAGGCTCACAATCACATATACTATTCTCAGAATTCACTCTTGTCTCTAAAAGCCAGAGAGAGAGAGAGAGGGGCTGTTTTACTGTGAAATGGTACTTCACTGCTGTGTTGAACATTATAGTTCTACAGCCAGTGTGTAAAATCCAGTGTTTGTTCCACAGTTAAAAAAGATGTGAAAGAAAATTGATTGAAGATCTTCAAAGGACCATTTTTGAGGATGCAAATGAGTAAACCACCCCAACATGACTGAGCAGCACCGGACGGACAGAACAGAAATTTGTGTGTAAGTTGGCCATACCATGAATTTCAGCAAAGGAGTGGCATGTGAGGAAAATGAGATGATAACTATTCTATTCTCTCACCCTTTTGCCACAGACACTGTAGATCTATGAGAGAGAGAGAGAGAGAGAGAGAGAGAGAGAGAGAGAGAGAGAAAGAGAGAGAGCCTTGTTGCTAGGATACAGAGCATGGCTCTTTAAAGGGAGCGCTGAGGAAGAGAGTGTGGAGATAGAGAGAAGAGAGTGAGAGAGAGAGATTTTCCTAACTACACTAATGGCTTTTTAGCCTTGGATTGAAATGCAGCTGATCAATGAAAACAATTACACATATACCCATACTTTCACTCAGAAAATATAAAAACCAATCACAGTGATTTGAACCATTTGATGGTTTTTGTGATAGCACAATAAAATACTAATTACTGATAACAGCAACTGTGTGCCCGAGAGCATCTAGCGTTTACATTAGAGTGGACTGGTGCATGTTTTTGGTACTGAATTTACAAAAAAAAAACAAAAAAAACCTAACATTTCCTGATTCCCTGATGTTTTTAATGTCTTTCTATATCACGTTCTAGCAGCAGGAACAATCACACCTGAGATGATAATGGATTCTGTGCTGAGTGTTAAACTCTTGGGCACAAAGAGCTTTGTTTAAAATGTTTGTGTGACAGGATGGAGGCATCATTAGCTGGTGGAGCTCGTGCAAACCGCACTGTTTGGTTCAGAAAGTGAAGACCTGCTGATGCCAACAGAAAGCAGCAATGCCTTGCCTCTCTCTCTCCCTGCGCTTGATGTCTCCATCAGGCAGACAATCGATAGATGTATGGCACTGGAAGGCACACTCGTTTTCCATTGAGACCCTGGCAATTCAACAACAGCTTGTTAGTAAAATCTCTCGACTCAGGGCTGCCATTTGAAAGTGCATTTTTTGCTTAATGTTATCTCTTCGTGGAGCGCTGAGGAGGTTTATCTGATGAGCTCGCCAAATTGCGGCCCTGTGTAATCATATTCTTATACTATCTTCTTACTAAATTAGCAGCAGACAGACAGACTTTATATTTTGTATTTTGAAGGATATGGCGCTCGTGGCTGTCTCCAAAGATGTCTGGAGAGTAATATTGTCTATAGTGTCATAAGAAGACACAAAGTCACTTTTTTCACTTGACTTTCTGTCATCTGATTCATTCACTTCTCTAGATGTCCAGATGAGAACTTATGACTTCATACATATTTAGGATTCCTGAAAAAAGGATTCTAAAATCTGATTGGCTGAGCCATGGTTGAAAAAACTCAATATATATACATACACCTGCTATTCATGCAATAATCTTTGATTGTTATGTTGCTTGGCAACCATAGCCCACTACAATAATGTTTATTTTCATTATTGTAAACAATAAATGAATAATTCATTAAATATAGTTAATACATACCACAAATGTATCATATTGAGTTTGGTCAAAAAGACAATAAATCACTTGAGGCTGTGCATTATAGTGATTTACCCATGGTTGAGCTAGACTGTGTCATGTATAATGACACACCATGGTGTAATCACTATAATGCCCAACTTTTAGAATAAACTGGAATGGGAACCATATGAAATCAATTTAGACTTTCAGACTTTTGTAATTTATGCTTGAAAGTTGTCACATTTATCTAATTATCTCATTGATCTCAAAGCAAAAATAATTTTTTGTTGTATTAACTGTAAATGAATCAGACAGTGAGGTATTGATAAGAGCCACATTCAGTGAACTACAGGTAATGAACCCTAGCCATGTCATTATAATACTATAATCCACAACACTAATGTAAAGCTTCATCATTTTCATGACATCTGGAAACCAGCTCAAAATAACACAAAAATAATTAAAGTCAACCGATATTTTTTCTCTCTCATATACTCATTTTCAAGCCTCAAGATCAAGCCCACTCATATCTGTTTGAATCATGCAAGTATGCAAGTATGTGGTGCACCATAATGGCAAATAATATATTTGAACTCGACCACCAGACTTGCATTCAAATAAGATACCACCCCACCAAGTGTTGTAGTTATTTGAATGACAAAATTACAAGAGCACTCAGCCAGAGAGCAAAACTAGGATTACAGACTGGATCTGTGCCTGCATGCTTGAAGCCTTCTGATTAGTTCTTTTCAGGAAGAGGATCAAATTGGCAGCTTTCGAAAGACTAAGTTTGATGACTTACAGTAAGAATGCATCAAAGTTGTACGCTTGGTCTACCTCAGAGCATTACATAACTTGACGAGCAGTCATAATAAATTACTCTCCACTCCGAATTCCAATGTGCTACAAGCTAATGTTCTGCTGAAGACCTGATTACCTCCTCAGACAGGCTGCTCCTGAATAATGTGAAGTATCTTCTTTATCATAATGCTGGATTATTTTTACGTCGTTATGATCCACACCATGGAATCTGTATAATCTAGAAATGTATGCAATCTAGAAAAGCGTCAACAACCCAATCATAGTGAATCATCTCTCTTTATGGTCTTTTCTTCATAAATCTGCTTTTAATCACAAAGCCCTGAATCAAGTAAAGAAAAAGAACACATCATAATGCATTTTGTGTAATAATTCTACATATTTTAGAACTGTAAATCACCAACCTAGACTCTGCTGCAAATTAAAACTTAAACTTTGTTTCCAACAACTGCCATCTGCAAACGACTCAAACAGGCAAAAGTGGTGTACGTGAAATGTTACAACTAACCTCCTAGATGGGGTTAATTGTAACAGATGGATGGGTTCATTGTTGAAAGGTCTGCTAAACTGATGAAAATCAAAATTAATTAAAAAACAGTTCTGCTGTTGGAACCAGGCCAACCATCCAAATTAAATACCTAAAATATATTTATATAAATAAACAGGCTTGGTGAAAAGTGGATAAATATCAAATGTGGCAAATGTATGCTTGAAAACGATGAAATATATTTTATTGATTTCCACAGCTGACTCCAAAATTACTGGCACCCTTGCTAAAGAATGGTAAAACAAAGCAATGGAAAATGTCTTTGTGGTTAATAACCTCAGTCTCATTATATATGAGGAAAAACCCAATATTTAACTGAAGTAAATTCACTCTTGGAAAATAAAAAGCCTTATGACAAAAAAAATAGCCAAAACATTTGCCCCATATCAAAACTGAAACACGTTCTCATTTACATTTCAATTTTCAACTTCACTTCGTACTTCCTTATTTCACTGGGGAATAAATATGAGGTGGTATGGAAGACGGTTTTCGGAAGACGTTTATCAATGCAGAGAAGAAGTAAATGAAAAGTTACTGTCATATGTCAGGAAATGGTCATATCCACTGTAAGGAACCTGCCTGTAGGAAAACACATTCATTGTGCCCCCACTGACAGTTAATGACTAGAAGGCATATGCTTTATATTGTAGATTTGTAGAAAAGGGAAGCATTTTTGGGTCACCAAGTCTTGCAGGAAAAAATAACTTTAGTTCTTTGCCAGCAAACTTAAAAAAAAGACATTTTCTTTCATCTAATCACAAATGTAAGTAGCAGGAGTTTGAGTGAGTTCCAAAGCCTTCTGGTAAGTCAGAGTGGTGTAAAAAGGATGATTATACACACCAACAACTCCCACCACAACAACTACCAAGCTACGAAGAAATGGGAACCCTATTAGGATGCACCATTGACATAAAATATCAAGATATTTTGAATGAAAATCTGCTTGTCAGACAAAAAGCTAAAACTAGGTCATGGTCGGATCCTCCAGCAGGACACGGATCTAAAACATACATCTAAATCCACATTAAATGTTTTTAGGCTTTTGACACTGGCCTCTCAGGGCCCTGACCTAAATCCTATAGAAAACTGCGGGCTGAGATGAAGACGAGAGCCCGAAAGACAGGGCTTAGGACTTTAGAAGATCTGGAGAGATTCTGTATTGAGGAGGGCCCTCAGAAATCTCAAATCTCATTAAGCATTACAGGAGAAGAGTCATTGTTGTTCTGTTGGCAAAGGGAAGAAGTAATAAATGCAGGTGTGCCAATATTTGTGACCCACATGGTTTGTTTAAAATTGGTTCTGATTTAAGGTTCTGATTTTTCAAGTATTATATTTTTACTCATATTTTCTCATATTGTGAGACTGTGTTAATCAACCACACATTTTTCTTATTGACTGTCTATAGTACATTGATGCTTACAATCTGTGCATAAACACTTCCAACAAAAGGATTGCTTTGAAATTTTGAAGGATTATTTGGATTTCTCTCACTGTTTATTTTAGAAGGCTTGGCTCAGTCTCTTCTTTAGCCTGGATTTCTCTCAATGTGCTTCAAAATGGTACTATTACAGCAACAAAGTGTATGATTAAACAATATAGATGTGAATTCTGTGACTTCTGTGACACAACCCAAAAATTAATGATGCAAGGCGAAGCTTCTTCAGGGCAAAGCTAGAGAAACATCTGTCTGGATGCTATCAAAATATGCAGTTAATGCTGGCAAGAAATAACTGACTAAATATGACTAATAGCATGCTCTACTACTTAAACCTCTTTAACTACATAAAATATCCATGTTACATTTTACCACACATTCATTTCTACCCTGCTCTTCCCTCAGCTGAAGATTACATACATTGTGCAGAATATAGTATATACAAATAAACAAAGGTTAGGGATGAACACATAACCTGTCATTACTTTTTGATATTCCTACAAAAGTCATTAAAGATTATATTCTGTTCAGAGTTTATAACACATAATTATGGTCCATTTAGAAGATAATTTATCACAGTTTTTTTCAGATATACAAAACAGCAGGACATGTTTAAGCTTGGCCATTTATTGTCATTTTTTGTCGTTTATTTACTTTCTTTCAGACAATGTACTGGTGGCATTTAGATCCCTTTGAATGTATCACAATACAAAAATGGTCTATTACCTTTGCAGCATGGTATTAGGGATATTGCAGCATATTAGTATCATCATACGCAGTATAGTATTGTAATATTACCTTACAACTGCATTAATGTTCCTTGCTTAAAGAAATATACTTAATTGTATCAACAGTGCACTTGAATTAAAAAAACAGAAAGTACAGTTTTTAACATAGTTTATGAAAATACATCTAAAATATGCCTTCTCTAAGAATAGTTGGTTAAGTATACTTTAAATATTTCAAACATATTGTAAATTATATTATATTATTATTATATTTTTTGTGTGATGTTGAATACATATTATTTATTAACATCTTGAAACACAGAAATCAAAAATACTTGTTTGTCATTTCAAATGAAGCATAGGGAATGTCCATTAAGGGTTACTTAATTTTGCAAGTGTTGACATTTACTGCATTTTACTTTTACATACAATACTGTACATGAATGTGGAGTAGTTATCTTGTGATTACAACTATTGTTCATTTTTTTTGATGATTACTGGTAAACCAGATTTCCACACAAGCTTAAATGCATTGCCATGAGAAAAACAAACTGTTATTAGTTTTCATATCCCAATAACTCTGTAAAAGTTGCACTGAGAATGAATCTGGGCAGGTGGATCTGAGGTGCTCACTTTATATTTCACTTTGAGACAGGAGACACAAAAGTGAGAACGTTTCTTTATGTACTGCTTTATGTGCGGAGAATTAAATTAAACCTGAAAGTGTTATGTGAATGTTCCGAAAGTGTTATGTAAAAGTAAGACTTGAGCGTAAAAAAGGAAAAAAACTTCTACTTCTAGACACTTATCTCCTTCAGACAGACACCTTAGCTTGCAGTGTAAAACTGCTACTTGAGGCAGATAAATTTGTGTTACCACAGAAGCATGAGGGAGATTCCACCTCAGATTTTAGAGGCATATTTCCCCTAAACAGGGCTGAAACACAATGCAGTTTTGAGCTTGCTATCAATATCTGAAAATAAGAACATTCAGCAATGTACAGACATTATAAAATATTTTATAAAAAGCGTCATTATATTCATTCAATTATTACTCACTGAAGAGTCTTACTGAGATGATTAAAGTAGGAGTTCCTCAATAGGAACTGAATCCACAATCTGTTATTAGCTAGTGATGCTGCACTAATACCTGCCTGAATCTGTGACACTGGACTACACCTGAGAAATGGATGACCTGAGGCTTTTCACAGAGATGGACAAAGATTCTAAAAAATGAAATTATGAAAATATTTGTCCTTTTGAAAAATTAACCAAAATATGTTATACCTAATTATATGTGTATTACATTTAAAATAATTTGAATACATTCATATGTTATATGTAGAATACATCAACATAATATTTCAGATGGATTGTGATTTAACTTGTAAAGACCAGGTACAGTAGTATAATCCTCTTCTTCTATGCAATATTCCTCACAACCTTAGGCATGAATATTTGTTTATTTGTTGTATTGGACTCAGATGTTTGTTTTATTTCTTGCATTATCAATCAAGTGTATAGGTTTTGCCCCTGTTGTGTACTGTAGTTGTGTTTGTATGCAGGTTCATTTGCATTCTATTACTTAATACTTATAGTTAAATTGCTTATTACTGTGTTATTTGTTAACTAATCATCCACAGGACTGATCCAAACAACATTTCATTGTACAGAGACAACAAAGATATATTGTATCTTGATTTATTAAAATATCTTTAAAATGTTTTGTGATTAAAGTACTGACTGCAATGTTGTTCAGTATAATGGAATATACTAATGAATGTCTCATAATTCACATTCCAGACTACAAAGTCACTTTTATGGACTTAGAAAACACAAATGACAAATTACTAAAAAGTAATTAAGCAATATTTATTGCCAGGGATGAAAATGTGGTCTGACAAGTGGTGGTAAACAAATGAGGTAACCATCATAATGTTGCAATGATATCTAATGTTTTATATGTCAATATTAAAAGACAAAAACAAACACATATGAAAACTAGGAATAAAACTATCATGTTTTTAATATATTTTGTTGCTATGATTACAAAACCTATTGCCTCCATTTTTGTTCATTTTCATTTAAAAACACTTCTACCCTTTGCACTGAGGAAAATTTCATGATTGACAATCCAATTAAAAGTGCTCATTTGCTCTAATTAACTTCCATTTAAAAGTTTAGAACATTTTCCTCTTGCTGTAAAGTTACTCCTTTGGAGGTCCCAGGTTATATTGCAGAGAATATGCTCAGTTTAAAGATTCGGTTACAGCTGGCAGTTTTCTGTCCACCTTATGCCACTAAAAATCATGTCTTCATGTTATTCTAGGTATTTAAGTTAAATGGCTCAGTAATGATGCAGGTGATGATAAGTGGACCCCCTACTTGAATAAACTCTGCTGCACTTTGCCACAGACTTTATTGTATTCTAAAGCTCAACATATGGGCAGTGTGTTTCTGTACTCATGTGCACTGACAGTGTGATGTCTCAAGGGAGAATTCATTCTCAAAAACATGTTCAATAATCAATAATATAGGCAACATACCTTTTTGACAAGCATTCTGCAATCCCCAGAAATGTATTGCATTATTTCAAATTGTGTGTATCCCTCTATAGTGAGTTTCAGTGTTTGTTGGACATGTTTTAAATGAGTAAACACTCCTATGTAGTGGAAGCTGCTTGCTGTTGAAATTTCAGTGAACTGCCCTTATTTATAAACAATGTATGCATGCGGCGTTAATTAACCTGTAGAACATCATCAATACTTTCACCTTTTACTGAACGTTGTTCTTTCAGCAGTGTAGTACAAAAGACTCTGTGAGTGTTGCACACTAAATAATCATGTTGCATCACTTATTACAAATTACATGTCAGTTTTGCATGAAAAGGCATCCATCTTGGCAAAAGTGATATTTGTATGATCCAACTGGACATCTTCCAAGGTTGGACTCCGCAGAGCCGACACAGATTGTTTAAAAGGAATACAGAGACCATCATTCTTGGTGCTTGTCTTCATTTTCCCAACTGTCTTTTCACGTTTAATATGAGGCTGTAATATGACAGGGGATATTGTGATGAGTTCTGCAGGTTTCCAGCCCAAGAGGCCATGATTCACAGTGATTTAATTGGAATAATGTATGAAATGAGTCACGCTTGCAGCCAGGAACGTTAACTCCCAGCTCCGGCAGCCTCGACAGAGATCAATGCACCTAACCTCAATTCAAGAAAACATCCTTTAATGGATACCCTGGGGACTCACGCCGAGCCTCTTCCCCACACTTATTTATTTATTTTAATTTGTCCGACTGTTGTGCCCACTTTTTAATTATCCACCAGAGGATAGAAAGGCCTGTGTCATAATGTAATTTTTTATCCTGTCACACTAAGCAGCACTATTCCATCACCTTAAACCAAATCATGACATATGTGGGTTTATTTTCTCTGTGATGAGTTCAGACTGATGGCGTAGGCTGGAAGAGACCGGGGATTGTCTCGCCTGTGCTTTCAGGAAGGGGAAAAGTTTGAAGTTATCAGCACAGTTGCACAGGTTTATAGCCTGAGCCTATTGGCTCAAATTAATGAGGTGTTAGGATGATGACATGAAATAATATAGATTTACTACAACAAATGACACTGTTTTAATCCCTTGGAGATGGGAGAGAGGTGAGGCAGAAAATTGCTAAACGTGTAACTCCCCCTTTGTTTTACCCATTATTTTCTATATGAAAATGATTTAACTCTTTCTAGCATACAGAGTTCTTCTAGCCTAAGATTAAACTCTCAGATTAACATAACTATTACTGTCCTACTACAAAGCATTGTCTGTAAACGGTCGAATTTGTGTAAAACCCAATATTTTTGTTTACAATAGGACATTTTTGAAAGTCATTTGGTACATGTTGTCTATTTGGTTTCATGTTTCATGTTTCTTGTTTACTCTATGTAGTCCTGTTCGCACTTGTGTAGTCTTGTGTTGTTCTTTGTGTTGCATCTTGGTCTAGGAGCAATGTTGTTTTATTTCACTGTGTTCTGTGCAGATGGTTGAAATGACAAACACCTACCTGACCTGACTTGACTTGCACAAGTAAGCTGTACTATATCCACTGGTTTGTTTTGTTTGGACAACACACAGGTGATTAAAAGTACAAGTCGACTGCCCAGGGTGTATCATGTCAGATTTCTGTTTTGCTTGCACCAGCTGTGTCCAGTGTCGAGACGTGGTCTTCACGGAAGCGGCAACAAAGCATGTCCTCACAGCAGGCATCGATTATTCATCTGGGAACAGCATTATTTTTCTCTGTCTTCTTCTTATTACCACATTGAATTTTCCTTCACATTGATATTGTAATGAGTGTCTTCAGTGCAGGCAGCCACATATGCAGTCGACATCCTCCTGCCTTTTGCTCGCCTGTGTAGGAGTTTGTACAGCTTTGTGTCACACGTTATGAAAGGATTTGAAAAGATTTAGGCCCTCGGATTTTTCAAACAGCATCGCGCCATAGCATACCCACAAACGGAAACATAGAATAATGGAATGGCTCATGTGTGGTAGTCTTGAAAGTAGCTCTGGTCTGTTTGGACTGGATTCAATTAACACAAACACAAGGCAATAATGGCCCATCACTACACGTTCCACACATCTCCGCAAATTAGACACTTGAAAGCAATGTACCCTTAGATTCCATGCTGCTCTTAAAAGAACATCCAGCACATAATATTGTTCATTGCAGAATGCAGAAACATTTCATGCTCATAATTGCAGTACTGATTTACCACACACTTATGGCTGCTTCCTCCTCCCCCATAATATGTTCCTCCATAAGGACACAAGCACGTCACACTCCCTGCCAGTCTACACGCACAGAGCTGACAGGCCACATGATCAAAACACCAGAGCTGTCGCCACCTCACATTCTGCCTTTAATGCTGCTAAGGGGAGCGAGGGTACCAGGAGATACCTCAGAAGTAGCTCTATGCTCTTTGTTGTAGTTAGACACAACCATTAAAGCACCCCCTACAGAGGCAGACAGATTTGATGGACACCAAGACCTTGCACGGAAAGGCTACACAACCCGCCCTTAATGAACGGTTTCATACATCCTGCGTTCATTAACATACTTTGTTCCCTCACTGTCCCAAGAGCATGGGGTGCTTGTTGTACTGAGCACAAGATGATGCAGTATGTTCCTAGGGGTATTTTTGCACGGCTGCTTTAGACAAGAGCTTCTTGATTGGAGTTAAACTCATGTCTTCACTCTGCTCCTCATTTGTATTGCAGGCTAGGTATGGAAGCGGGAGAAATTACCATTCGGAGGTATAAATTATATTGTCAGGCAGGGAGCTCAGAGAGATTCGACAGGTCATCTTGCCCTGGAGTGAGTGGAGGAGAGAAACAGATTAGCCTCTTATTATGGGAAAGCATTCCGGCAGAGCTGGATCATGGGCCAAGGGCCTTCATTATCCTGTTATCATGTCAAAATCATTACCTGGACCTTCGCGTCTTTGCCTCTGTTATTTCAGCCATGAACAACAGGGAGCAAAAAGAATAAGGGTGGTTAGTAAACAATTGTCTATATGTGTTAAGTGAGGAGATTTTCAACAGCATACCCCTTACTTTTGTCTTAATGCATTTCATTACGGGGCATTATGCATTGTTTGTAAAGATAAACTCAGGCCTGAGTGACGAATTGAGCACGAACGACGACTTCAAAGTGTCACTGCGCCTGAGTCGTGAGCTGAATGAGTCATTTGATGCAGTGAATTAGCATTTCAGTCAATGGTGTTTACCCAGCACTGTTTTGGAGAGCACTGAGGATTTCCCACAGTGACTGTGTTTCGAACATTGTGTAACCTCAGACGCTTCACTGGAACCCCAGGATCCGACATGACACTCATGCTTCATGCATTTAAACGATTAAAAAAGAATGTTAATTAGACGAATCCTCCTGATCATAAGCCTGAAAAGACGACTGCCATGTAAACAAGGACTGTACGATTCTTTTGCCTAAACTGACTGCCTGTCACTCGTATTTCCCAAGGTCTGATGTATTAATAGTATTACTCATTCATGCTGAATGGAATCCTTACTCTCCTTTCACAGTGCTCCATCAACTGGTTCCATCATTAAAACACATTACCACCAATTATGCACTAATTAAAACAGATCAGTGCATGGGGCCCGTGCAAGGAGCAAATTAGTACATTCTTCTGGTTGGGTTGCCTTAGAGATTATTGAAGATGTATTTTAATATCCCTGAAGGTATGGTTACAGATGAATATTTGATAATAGCACAAACACTAATATTTTGAATTATTTTAAGAGAAATTAGAAAATGAAAGGACAGTAAACATGGACCCTAACTTTTCTCCACTATGTCTTCTAGCAGTCACTGCAATTGCTTTTTAATATAAGCAAAAGAAGAATTCAATGCTTCTTCATTGTATTTAATTATACACAACTTAGTAGACACTGCCTTGGATTAAAAAAACAAACTTAATGGAAATGTTCTGTAAGTTTTCTTTTCAGCGATTAATCTGAATATGAGGCACAAAAGAGTTTAAACTGTATTATTGACCAAGGCAGCAAGGAGTAAAGCAGATGAATCTGCTTGAACTCTGTGGCACTGAGCAATTCTTCCCTCTGGTACGTGCTTCCAGGTATCCATAATGAAGACAAACAGAAATAACTATTATTATATCCCTTTGTCTTTTAGACTACTTAATTTTTTTGCGTGTGTTTATGATGTATTCATGTCTGCCTCTGCTGCAAATTAAACACCCGCTGGGCTATAATAAAGACTGGACTTGAACTTGAACTTGCATCAGTACAGATATATTAGTGATGTTTTACTGGCCTGTGTCTACAAAATCCAAGCTGTAACTAGGGGATTCACTAAATGATGCACAGTTCTAGAAACTGTGGTTTTGTAGTTGTGTTCGAAAGTGTAGAAGTGAAAATATGATGGACCACAATACAGAGTGTACATGTTTAATGCAGTATTATAATGTGGTCTCATTTTGTTAGAAGCTCATGTTTTGTACTGTTGCAGCTTGATAAGCAAGGCTGTGTAATGTTAGTGCAGTACTGACTGATCATTATGTGTGATGGGAGGCCTAAGAAAAACACATGGCAACATTGCATTTCAGTTCTTATTCTCAGCTACAGCATCAAACAACGAAGTGAGTTGTCTGTCGACACTTAAATGTTTAATTGCTGATGTGTATCATTACCTGAGACCACAGCAAGCAATCAGAATCATCACAGTATATTTCACAGCAGCACTGCACTGCATCTCATGTACAAAATGAAAAGAAGTAGAAGATATTTTCTGTAGGACACTGTAAAATGGCAATATACAGCATATATTTTACCTGAATGTTTGTCACAAGCAGACAGTAGCTCCAAATATCCACGTACAGCTGTTACAACACCACCATTAATTTCTCACTAATATAATGCTGACTGTACCTGACTCCCGGTGTAAACAAAATGGAAAAGTTCCTTTTCATAAAATTTATTGTAGCTGTCCATTTTTAATTTATATTTTGGGCATAGTAGCTAGTGCTGTCGCTTCACAGTGAGAGGGTCTTTTCTGTGTGGAGTTTGCAGGCTTACCCATGTTTTGGAGTTTCCAGGTTCTGTGCAATTTCCTTCCACAATCCAAACACATGCATGTCAGATGAACTGGAGATTATAAACTGCCCCTAGGTGTGAGTATGAGTTTGTTTGCTCTGTTATGGACTGGCAACCTGTCCAGAGTGTTTCTCTATCTTTTCAGCTGTGACGATAGCACCCCCTGCAACCCTGGTTAGAGATAAGCAGCTCAGATAATGGATGGATGGATGGATGGGTGAAAGACCACCATCACTCTGTGAAATTTTTAGGATGAATGGGCCAAAAGAAATGGTTCAAAATGACTTACAACAAAAATAAAGAATTATTTTGCCTTCTCCTCTATTGTTCCCATTTTGGAGATACAGTTTTTTCTTTGGACGGTGACAATATGCCGAATTCAGTACAGGACCTAACTAGCGCTGACAGGACTTTTCAGGCTTAAAAAATTTTCACTAATGGTTTGTGAATTTAGGAAAATTTCACATAATATGTCGCTACACATTTAAAAATAGATTACACGCAGGCTTGGTGAAGCTACAGCTTGAGTTAGCCAATTGTTTTCTTACAACCTTACTACTGTCATATTACCAAGAAGTGTAAATAATCTGCTATGAGTCTTGCATAGTTTTTCAAAGTGAAGGCCAGAATATGAATCTTATTTCTTATTTCTTTGAAAGAGAAGGAGAGCTAAGCCCTGCTTGTCCTTTTAAACAGCCTCTGTGTTATTTTATGAAATCACTTACTAACGTCCAAAACTCTGTTCCCTATAAGAGTTCTTAGTATATTTTTGGACAGCACTTCAAAATGCACACTACAAAAATAGTGCACTTTCAGAAAAAGGGTCCTGGACAGGTACGTTTTGTCTCCCAAGCTATAAACAATGCATATGTACCATTAAAAGTACTTTCTTACGGTTCAACTATGTACCTTAAGGGTACACTACATTCCCTTTCCCAGGACAAAGATATGTACTACATTTTATAGATTATTTGTTAAGTAGAAAATTAAAATAAAAGCCTTAAAAACATTTTCTACATTTTTTAAATGCATGAAATTTGGTACAGGTGCTGCAAGCATACTCTTCAGTATCACCCTAGTATCGGTTCTCCAAAAAAATAGTTTCTACCTTTAGTGTGGCTTGGGCAAAGTTTCAAACAATTTGGCAAGACAACCACCCTGTTAAGAAACAGGTTGGATTCAAATCTACTCGACATGAATGTTAGGTTGTGTTCGCCAAAAAGAAAGAAAAAAAATCTCTCCAAATCAAAAGCGTTCCAAAATATATCAGTGTTCTGACTGCAGATATGCCGCTGACTTTCTTAAGAGCGGTTTTATAGCGAGAACCTGATCATTATCACTGATCCATCTTTAAAAACACACAGATTAGACATGAAATGGTCTCAGCTTGTAAACACACATCAGGGTCCCGATAGTGTGATTAGTAATTCAGCATAGCTAATCTCCTTCTGTAAGAACCTTTTTAAACAGTTCGGCATAAACACTTCACGGGCCTCTCCTCCCTGCATGCGCCTATAATTTTACAGGGTAAAAGCATTCCCGCACTGCGGTGTGAAAGAAAGCTACCTCATAAGCTGGGAGTGAAATCTGGCACTAAAATGTGAGCTAATCAGGTATTAATGTATGTAAATGTCAAGTGAAAAATAGCCCTACCTTAAAATGTGTTCCTTTCTCAATAACAGGAACAAGTCTCATTATATTACCTGTGCAAATGTCAAGTCTAGCAATGGCGAGGGAGCACAGCTGTGAAAGATGGGAGAAAGGACAGAAGTCAGGCAGAAACGACGTGATGGCGGAGGTGCTGCTTGTTTGGTGATGGTGTGTGTGCCTCCGGGGGCTTTGCTCTTGGTTAGTCATATTTATGTGATAGAGGTGGTGACAGAAGGGAAGGGTTCAACTCTCAAAAATAATAGCGCTGGTCAGGAAAGGCCACCATTTTAACACCAGCTCTACTTGAAGTATGACTCTGTTTACCCAAGCTCATTTGCATTTTAGAGTGGGGGCTTGCTTTTGGACAGTCTGCAGTGATCAAGTTCAGAGGATTAAAACAGATGTGTTCAAATCCGCTGCGCTGCCAGCGACTTGTTTATATATTTATCCCTCCAGCTGAGGTGAGATTTAAAAAGTCATACAGCTCAGAGGTGTGTTTAAAAGAGCAGCATGCTAGAGATTTCAAAATGTTTGATGACAAACCTAAAGGATCTAAGTAATTACAAACAGACTGCATATAATTTGGCTTAAATTATCGTAACAGAGCGCCGCAGCTAGTTCAGAAATTCATCCCATGTCAAGCTTGTGTTAGAAAACTCTAGAACCACTCTGACATCCCTAAGAATTAAATTAGGCATATTCAGCATATCACTGTTAAATTTTTCGGCCCCAAAAAAGAGTACAAATTCCAAGAAGCACTACTTACAGTATGAATGCAGTGTCTTCCCTTCAGATCCTGATATTCCACTCTTCTATTAAAGGCCATACTGATATTACTGAAATCCTCTGGGGCAGATAAAAGCAGCTTTTCAATCTTGCCTGTTTTATATACATTAGAACTCTTGGCAAAGTCTTTTATAATGTATCTTGGTTTTGGATCTTGGTGTGCACCTCTCTCAGTGCAGCTGGGGGAAACCCTTGGATAGCACTCTTTCTTGAAGATCTGTCTGGCAAGTTAAACGCATTACTCTTCCAACAGAAGAGACAGTCGGTTCACAAATTGATTGGGATATCCTTTACTCTGCTGTGGTCGCATTAATATTTCCTGCAGTGAATGTTTCTCCAGCAAAGTAAATACCAAATGTCTGTCTGAAGGAGATGACCTTGGGAAAATATTTGTGGCGGTGGGAGAAAGCACGGATGTGTAGGGAAGTGTTTCAGATCGCTATCGGCCTCTCCGAAACGAGATTAAGTGGAACAAAACGATAACAGTATTGAAGTGACCACAGATCAATGGTTGACAGGCCACTGCTAAATCTCTCCCAGAGTCCCCTCTTCATACTACAGCACATCCACACTTTCTCTTTTGTGGAGGAGAGAAGTAGCAACTGTTTAAAATAGCATGCAACATTTCCCTCCAGCATGACGCAATTCCTCGGCGGAGAATGTTAATCGCTCTCTTTCTCATGTGTCACAATGATGGATCTTATTGTTTTACTACTTTAAGCCTTTATCTTTCATTAAAGTGTGACATTTATTTCCCGGTGTTTTCCTGAATACAGATGCCCTCAGTCAACAGTGAGAAAAATAAAACCATTGAAATGGATGACTCCCCAATCAACACCCAGCCACAGTGGCAAGGAGAGATGCAGTCATTCCGAGAATCCCCCCTAGACATTCCTGAAATAAATTACCAAGAATGATTTCTGTGTCACTGATGGAGTGGATGAGGGATTCCCCCAAAGGCATGATACAATAATTCTGGTGCAAAAAATTTAAATATCATTACCATTATTTTATCTCGAGATTAAGCAACTCGATAATGTATTTTACTCAGCTCATTTATGAGAGAGCTGCTTTAAATTCTGTCCGTTTCTCCAATGGCATAAAAAATTCAGGATTTGATGTCTCTACAAATCAAAATTAATAGCAGGAAAACTGGAAGTGGCTTTGAGATGAAAGGCGGCTGCATCCGATCAGCAACATGTTCAGACTTGTACTTTGGCTCAGGAAGAGTCTCACCATTTTTGCTTGTTCCGTTTTGCAGCCAAAAACCAAACACACCTTGTCTAATCTCAGCAGACTTTGTATCAGACAGCTTCAGAGTGATGCCTTTGTTTCCAGACTAATGAGGCTTCAGTCACTGGGTTTCCCCGACGTTCATCTTCATTTAGACGTTTTAACCTTGTTAGGGCTTTAATTCTTCTCTCTGCTATTTACGATAGACCTGATTCAAGGCTCTTAATCTAGTTTTAGCTATAAGGCTTCTTTGAGCTAAAGGCAACCATGCTTTTGGGACGCTGGGAAATTCTGGATTCACAGAGAATTCAGGGTTATATTACAAAACAAAATCAATATGAGCTGCTATGATGCTGTCCAAATTTGGCACACTGTCCGCAGGAAGTAGACTGCACTAGAAACTAAGATTCAGTAATATATTATGGAGAAAGGTGTGTGTGTGGAATGGATTGGAGGGCACTGAAAGGCAATCCATGCATTAAATGAAATGTTAAAAATAACTACTATCATCTGTGTTAAGTAGTGGTTAAATAATATGATCACTGTCACACAAAAATGTGAATTAAGAACATTCTAATTAACTGGACTGGTTGTTTGTATGAATTACTCCTAGCCTCCTACAAACGTGGTTATAACACACACACACACCCAGGAGCAATGTAGCATCTCCGGTTAACATGACGTGCATGTCTCACGTGGACCCTCAACACCAGCTCCATTGCCAAGAAAGCCCAGCAGCACCTCTACTTCCGGTGGAGACTGAGAGCGCGCCATCCACCCCCAGTTCTCACCATGTTCTAAAGAGGGACCATAGAAAGCATTCTCTGTAGCTGCATCACAGTCTGGTAAAGGCATTGTAACGTTTTGGATCCCAGCCCCCCCAACTCGGCCTTTAATTTCCTCTGTTAATATTGCTGTGTACCTCTGTTCTGTAGTATTTGCACATCTAACTTCTGTTTTCTTGTACTCTTTTTTGTCCTGTCTGGTCTTGTTTTGTTCTGTTCTGTTCTTGTGTCGCACGATGGTCCTGGAGGAACATTGTTTAGTGTCACTGTGTAGTGTGTGTATATGGTTGAAATGACAATAGAACCTAGTTGACGTGACTTGACTTGACTGTGGGAGGAAATCGGTGGACCTGGTAGAAAAAGGAAGTACATGCAAACTTCCCACAGAAAGGACCTTTGGCCACTGAAAATCAACACATAGTAACTTAAAGCCAACAACAGTAAGGATAAAAGGTTTACCCAGAAGGCAGAGTTGCACTGACCAATCAATCTGACAACTCACACAAGCATCCCTTAACTTTCATGCATTTATTAAGTAACAGAAAACAGAAAACTGTTTGAATCCAATAAACGAGCAATACATTTTTTTATATGGTTATGTACAATATTTTATTCATGTGAAAATAAGGTACATGTTCCAATCAAATAGATTTAGAGAAAGAGAGAGAGAGAGAGACAGATGACAAAATTTGAGAAATACAAGACTAACAGAGGAACAATCAGTGGTATGAGGAAAAGGAGCAGAAAACTGGAGCTTTTATGGATTATTGATGCCACTGTGACACCACACATGCAGTTCTGTAAATATGTACACACTGTTTGACAGGAAGTCTGTAACTAATTCTAAGTCTGGGGCAAAAAGACAATAAATGGCAGACAGGCGTAAGAGGCAAGTCTTGAAGAGCCCGCTGATTCCTGGGCCACTTTTGTAGTCAGTGTGACAGCTCCATTAGCGTTAATGACAGAGTGCGATACTCCCTGAAACGGCTATACCTGGGAAGGCGAAGTAACATCAACAACAATGATGGAGGAGAACACTTCACTGAGCACCTCTTCCACAGTGATTATCTGCTTTGGGGAAGCCAGCTAGCTTGTTTTGCGGTGTTAACTGCTGCATATAAAGTGGTTAGATGTGCAAATATAAATGTGTTTATTTATATTTTACAGTTAAAGGCCAAAAAAGGAACCAACAAATTAGCTTACATCAAAGAAAATCTAAGGTATGTGAGGCTCTATTACCTGGATGATAATGAAATTTAATGAGAGTGAATCGCTAAGATAGCTTCAGGAAATACCTTTGGCTGAGAGTCTTGGCCCGGTGTCTTTCCGCAGCGATTCCTTTTGGAAAACTCGCAGCCCAGAGCCAGTGTGTCAGTGAATGAATATACTCGGATAAAAGATGTCATGAATGAGTTTGTGCTATGCCAGGCCCTGACAATTTAAAGAAGTGCATTCAGTGTTTTCGTCTGACCTGCAAACCGTCAACTTGGTGGGAAAAAATTATGAATGACACTTGACAGCACCATGCCAAACATTTTTTTCCCCTTTCGCACAGTTGTCATAACCATGATTTTATGCACAGCTAGTTCTCACCCTGCTGTGCTTGATGGAGGTTGAAGTGCATATTACATAATGTGATGGGCACCGATGTGGGATAAGCACAGCAGCGGGAGCACGAGCGCACACTGCATATGCTGCATATATCAAGGGCGGAACTGTAACTGAGTTTAAACGTTGGCTCATTTCAGCAACAAAAGCAGATGTGTGAAGTGTGGGTCTCTGCATGTGTTCTCACTGTGCAGATAACCAAATGCATCGAATTGGCCAAATCTCTCATAGGACCAAAAAATCCACAGATGTCTTGCAACAGACAAAACTTACTGGCCTTTATTTACCCCAAGCTGTAAGCTCTTTGACTTTAAAGGCTAACAAGAATACGAGTCAAGCCTCAAGAAATCTGTTTCACAGCAATGCTTAAATACGGCAAATATGTGATTTGCAGCTAGAGCATCCCGGTTTTGTGCCTTTGTAGATTATGTTTTTGTGCTCAGTCTTGCTGGTGGCGATCTTTTGGAAGAACAAGATAGCTCTCTGTTTACAAGTGGGGGAAGTTGAGATGGAATATAGTGGGGAGGGATTTGTTTGCGTTTCATCAAACGTTTCCCTTTGAGAACGCACGACGGAACCCACACTTTTAGCCTCTACTTACAAATTCAGACTTACATGCTTGTGCCTTTGCCAAAGAAACATAGCGGGAAAAAGAGGGGTGCATTAAGTCATGAACTCTTGCCTTTAGGCCCATCCTTTGACTGACTGTCGCGGCTTGAAAAGAGAAGAGACACAAGCATTTCTTTTGCGTTCATATTCTCTGCTTGGTGCTTGGATTTATACCAGAGGAATCAATGAATTAAATATTTAAATCTAAGAAAAAATGAAACAAATATCTTTTATAAATACCAGAGTTCTTTAAATAAAATGCTCAGAGCCATGAAACAGTCATCAGGGCTTGCTGCGGGGAGCACCAGGGCGTTATCGACCTGTCAGAAGAAAAAACCCTCCCTAAAATGCTATTTGTATCTTTCTGTTATTCCTTATCAGGCCGCATTCCCTCTGACATGCATTATGACTGATTCTCCACTCTTGTCACTGATTAAATTTCCATTAGCCATGCTTACCAGTTGTTGTGGCACTGAGAGCTGCTGAAAGATGTTCTCCGAATGTGATTGCCGGGAAGGGAGCAGAGGTGGGATAATGACACAGTAACATGATTTGAGGATGCACACTGTGTGACAGCCTCTCTCTCTCTTTCTCTCTCTCCCCCTCCCCCACACACTCCCTCTTTTCTCCTTCTCTCTCTCTCCAGTGTGTTGACTCCCCCTCTCATCTCCCAAGAACATGACAGTGAAGTCACAGAGCAAGAGACAGAAGGAGAGTTGCAAGTGGGGCACAGTACAGAGATCTATTTAAATCATGTGGGTCCCTGATAACGTATAAATAAATGATAACAGCTATCACCAGCCTCACACATCTTCCCTCTCTAAATTAAAAGCTACTAGACCCATCTTGGCACTTTCTCTCTCCCGCGTCAGATCTGAATTCTCAGAGGTGCTCCTCTCCGAGTCGGAAACATTTCATTGCAGGGTCTCTCTCGCACAAGACGCTTCGCCTTCAGGGTGAGGCTCGGCAGTAGCCATGAGCCTGGCCGTTACCACTAATGACCGGCAGGATTAATTAGTGTGAGGAGGATGGGCAGGCAGCGCAGAGCACACGCTCTCCCTCATTAATCCGCTCGCAGGTGTTCTCCTGCCACTCTCTCCCTCTTTCGGTCTGCACACAGAGAAGATCGACGAGAAGCTAGCCCACATTGACTCAATCTTATTAGCCCTCGGCTGAAAGGCTGCCTCAGAGAGAACTTCCAGCTGAGGGCAGCTGGAAACGAGGGCTACAAACAGAAAAAGAGAAAGAGATGAGACTATAGATCACACAGAAATTGAGAAATTGCATACATATTAGCATTTTGCTGTTTTATGGCCACTACCAAACAAACAAACAAACAAACAAGAAAACAAGCAACCAACCAAGAATACAAACAAGTATTTAGTTGCTGTGTCATACCTGCGTTTGATTGCTGGGAGGTTTTCTCCTCATTCACTCTCATTCATTTGGCTTGTCAGTTGTTTTCCTGGATGTTCTAAAGACAACAGATATTAGGACTGATATTTTGTTACAAAATGACCAGAACTGACCCCACCTACCTCAACAGTATGGTTTCGTGCAAGTTGAAAAGTGTAGTTTGCTAATTAATGGAAATGAATTGCTTTCAGGAGGAGCTGCTTTATGGAACTTTTCTGCAATATTGGAAGGGTCAGTTCTTTGTTTACAGGCTACAAACTCTCTCTCTCTCTCTCTCTCTCTCTCTCTCTCTCTCACACACACACACACACACACACACACACACAGCACAAAATGAAAGAGATTGTGCTTGATTGTGGTTTCTGGGATGTGTCATGCTTTAATCAGATAAGAAGAGAGAGGATATCATCCAACTCCAAAGGGCTGTCAAACAAGAAAGGAAAATTTGACTTACATACTGCTCTGATCCATGCAAACTACGTGGCTTAAGTTTCCATTCTGTTAAATTAATCTAGAATTTCCAAGACACCTAAAGCCTGTAGAGTTTACAAATGTGTATTCTATATTTCCTCTAGCAATGAATACATTGTTTTATTGTATGGTTTGCATCCTCAGACTTTTCGGTTCCAGCCCAAATGCACAGGTGTTAGAAGTGCCTCAAACAACTGTCCAGACTTTCTTCCTCAGCTTTCAGCTGCTCCTGATTAGGGGTTGCCACAGTGTCTCCATTTCCTTCTGTGCTCTGCATCTTCCACTCTCATACCAACTGCCTGCATGTCCTCCCTCAGCACATCCGTAAACCTCCTACTAGGCCGTCCATATTTGCTCTTCACTGGCAGCTCCATCCTCAGCATCCTTTTGGCAACATAGGACAACTGTCCAGACCAAGGGACCAAAATTCAGTTCAAACAAAAGAGATAGTGTTGGTCCTGACGAAAGTGAGCCATGGTTTGGTTGTGTGAAACACTTTTTGGGATGTTCTACTTTTGAACCAATTGCAGGAGCTGATGCAAGGTATTGAACAATAGTCTGTGCTGTTGCTAAGCAGTCTCATATCTATAGAAAAAGTATATGGGTTGAGGAGAAAGTAAACAAGGGTACATGTCTAGGGTACATGCTTTGGTGCATGACAGTTTTTCTATCTGATGAACAGCATTTTTAATCACTCACAACTACTTTGCTTTTACAGTGTTTTTCTATAGAACTGAGTCACAATTAGTGCTCAGCAGTAGTAATGCTTAAAAAAGTCTTTGTTTGTTGCAGAAAATAAGTTCCTTCATAAATGGCTGGGGACATTTTTTTTACTAGAAATATTATTTTTTTGAGTCCTTGCCTTAGTATATTGTTCATTGCATCCTTTAATATTGTTGTTTTTTATACTGTTTTGCTGGAGAGACACCATCTACCAGAATCAAATTCCTTGTATGTGTTCGCTCACATACTTGGCCAATAAACGCGATTCTGATTCTACCTCGCGCCTGTTGGCCTTGGGATAGGCTGCAGATCCCCACAACCCTAGTAAGGTTTAAGCTGCCACAGAAAATGAATGAATGAATGAATAAATGTTTCACTTTTTCCAGTTTAGCTCTGTTCATGTTTTTCATTCATGTTTTTGATACACTGGGGGAAGAGGAAGTGGCCTGCCTTACCATAAACTGGCTTGGGACTTTCCAGTGCTCTGTTACCTAAGGATCATATAAGATTCATCAGAATTTTGTTGACTTATCCAAATAGAATACTGTATTTTTGTACGCAAGATACAAAAGATGTCTTTATTTTTAAAGTAAAAGTAAAGTGAAATGTTGTTGGTCCCCACGCACTGCTCCCCGGGCGCTGTGTCAGTATCTGCCCCCTGCTTCACTTGGTGAATGGGTTAAATGCAGAGGTTGAATTTCGTGCTGTTCACGCTGTGGTGTGTTCATGTATGACTTTCATAAATACAATATAAAAATTAAACTATACACTTGTTATTTTAAAAATACTAAAATACTTTACCAAGGGAGCATGAAAGCACTTTGCAAACCTTAAATCTATTGATCTGTTTGATCTATTCCTCCATCACTACACTGACTCAGTGGACTGTGTTTGAGAGCACCTTTTCTTTGCCTAATGAGGCGCACCCTAAACCTGACATATGCAACCAGTTCAAAGAGTTTAAATACTCTGACCTGTGTGTTACATCCCAGAACCCACATCTCTCTCAGATTACCCAAATGAAGGTTAGTTTTAATGTAATCATCAGTTTAATATTAACAGTTTGTTAATGAATCGTAATTCTATGATAATTTAGTTGCTTGGTGTTTAGTAATGAAGGGCCTACTTTGCATCAGCAACTCCGACTCAATGGCAAACATTCATATGCAGACACCTTTATCCATGGCAACTAGTTTCTGGGTCATTAATGAATCACTAATTTGATTCTTAATCATAGGTATAAAATTATGTCAGGCAGTCCTTCATGCGATGACCATGAAAACTGTGCTACAGATGATTGTGAATGTTTCATGTCGCCGTCACCTTTGGCTTGCTCATCAGAGGCATTACATTCACACACATTCATACACACACATTTATATCATTTTGTAAAGCTGCTTTGTGACAATGACCATTGTTAAAAGCGCTATATAAATAAAATTGAATTGAATTGAATTGAATAGACGAAAATAGCCATGGAAAATTCTGACTAAAAGAGGACTAAAATGCTTGGACTGAAACTTGACTAGACTAAAATGAGTATAGACATGACTAAGACTAAGAAAAACTAAAATGGCAGTTTGACGCAAAGACTAAACTAAAACGAAAATTAGAACAGGTCGGCAAAATCTAAACACTAGTACACAGTGAAACGAAAAACGCGCTTCCAGGACTGATGCAACTCAAGAACAGTAACAGAACTAAACACTACAAAACCGCAGACAGACCAAAAGTGTGTGCAACAAAAACATGAGCAACAAGAGAAATTCTCTAGACGAGGCAAAACAGGAGAACTTTCGGTGCAATTAACAATTGCTACAGTCTTGATGAATACAGTGTTTTGATGACAGGTACTGTATTCTAGCAGCAGAGAGTAATGTGTGCAGAAATGTGTGACCAAAGGTATATGTGCAAAAAATGCAGTTAAACAGCCATACATTTGATTGTTCTAATATAGCATCTAATATACTGCAATATAATGAGTTTGATACAACACAGTTACACACTATAGAGATCATAAAAGGGACATTGTTGGGTCTGTCTGTCCAAGTCTACAGCTCTGAATATTTTATGAATTGCGCCGCACTCAAGTAGACCAGGATCTATTTCTGTGTCCTTCAGATCATTCTGAAGCTCACTGATTGGTCAGTTTAAATTCAAACTTACCACCTGTAAACAAAATCATTATTTTTCAATCCTACCCCAACAAAAACTATGCGTCTAAAGAAACGCTCCAGGCCCCTGTGCTCCAGGCGTCCCTGGTTCAGCCTCCCGTTTATCATAACAAGGGTACTCTAAAGTGGAATAAAACTTACCAATACACAAAGGCGTGTCGGACCATTTGCCGTTTTCACATTTAATCACACCCCACCATGTATTGCTAGCGGATTTCAGAGTGGAATCGCAGGCATAGGAAACCTCAGAGCCGTGTTCGTAGCTTTCCTGCTCAGGGACCAGATAACCTTGAGCTAGCGCCGGACTCTGACAGCCTTGTGTACCTGTAAGCAACAAATGAGCAACTTTGTGCAGCAAAGCATGGTGCATGTGAGACAATGGTAAGACATCATACCAAGTTGAATTTAGAGTGGAAAGTATCATTAGGACCTGTGTGCTACAATACCCTGACTGACTGCAACAGCTGATATGAATTCATATTTTTTTTTAAAAAAAGCACTACTTTTCAGTATTAATTTTATGCTAAAGCTCCTACCTTCTTGAGCCTGACACAACCCAACACCCAGAGCAAGCAAAACAACAATCTTCATTTTGTCTAGACTGCTCGTCATCTTGGATCACCACATTAACCTTCTAGTAGAGAGGAGACTTTAAAACTAGGCTGCATTGTAAATAAACACTGTTAATCATTTACCTTTTGAATCAATTTACCAGAATCCACGAGTCGAGCAACATTTCGTCATCGCATTCTGAAGTATTTTCAGAAAAAACGGAATTATCAAATGTATTCACCTTCCTCTTATTCTTCTTATTACTATAATGACATTTTTGATGGACATTTTGAAATGTGCTCTCCCATGGAATATTAAGGTTAAGCTGGCACATCTCCAACACCCTTTAAATACATCGTACAGACCCGGTTCTGCTTATTTACAGATCATTGTAAAGATCTGGAGGGCCTTAATCTACCTAAAAGTACAACAAGGCCTTAGTAGAAAGTCAGTCAGCGAGGTTCTGTTAGGGAGCAGAAGTAAGGAAAGATTTGGTCTTTCTGGGGCTCCGAGCAAGTCTGCAGTTTCCAATCAAACATTGGATTTAATGCAAAATACAAGTTACCTCATAGTGCTGCTCACCAGCTCATTCTGTCTCAGCAAAAGTACTCCTTGGTGGTCAGTCGACATTAGCTAAAGAAATCATAAAGGTTAGTTTGAGCAAAATTTTGTGGCATTGCACAGCACTACTAACCACCAGGCCACCTGCTGCCCCCTGGTGATATGGTGTGGTGGTAATAAAACAAAAGGATTATTTCAAGACAAATCAAAATGTCACAGAAGCAAAGGGTTTACCAGACTTAACATCAAATACCTCACATTGTACTGATTTTTTTTTCCCTTTTCAAATGAAAAAGCAAGACGCGGTTATAATGGGGTGGTGGGGGCGTAGTGGGTAGGATACTTGCCTCTAGACCAAGAGGTCATGGGTTCGAATCCTACCCTCAGCACCACCACTGGGTTCCTGAGCAAGACCCTTAACCCCAAGTTGCTCCGGGGAGACTGCCCCCTATAGTTAGGGAATGGAAGTCGCTTTGGATGAAAGCGTCTGATAAATGCGTAAATGTTAATGTCAATGTAGGTTTATGTCATTTGTAATAATGTGGTATTAAGTAGCCTTAGGAATTTGGCTGGTCAGTACTAGGCTGAACTAACTATTGATTAGAAAGGAATGCCTAAGAAAATAATGCATAAAATAAACATATGACCCATAAAAGAGAACAAAGGGATGGACATGTGTATAATTGTGGGCTTTTTAAATGATCACTTAACAGCCCACGGCTAGCCTGATGTAACATTTGTTTTTTTTCTGTAATGCTGTACTGTAGAATAGCAAATCCTTCTGATAAGCCCAGTGCAACTCCTTTAACAGCTGTAGTATCTTTGGAGATCTGCAAGGATCCTAGTCAAATGCCATTCTAATACACTTCCTCACTTTCAACCTTACAGTAATTCCATTATAATCTCAATGGCACTTACACTTTCCATACTGTATATTACAACTATTACTGTATATTACAACTATTACTGTTTATTACAATTGTTACTGTTACAGCATGCACAGTTATTTCTGTCAGTGATAACTCTATGCTTTCTAAAATGCTGCCAGATCACTCCATGTGTAGAATATAAGGTCTCATTTCATCTCGTCTGCTGTGTATGTCAGATGTGTTAACACTTTTTCCTTGTGTGCATAAATTCACATTCCTAAAACTTTATTGATGCCTGGAGGAAACTGCTTATCCTGCGACTGCACAGACACACGGAGTTAAAGAGATGAGAACAAACTACAACATAATATACGGTCAAAACAAAACTCTCCAGAAACACTATAAAAATGCTTAGTACTAAATACAATACTCTATTCCATGTACACAAACTGCTGTGGTCAGCAAGAGAGAGAGAGTTAAACATCATAGGTAAATAAATAAATCTACTTTTGAAGTTTACTAGTATGCATAAACAGTGGTTGTAAGTTGCCTTCTGTACCAAGTGTGTTATTACACATAATAGTGAAGTCGTGATAATGCACAATATATACTATACCACATAAACTATTACGCACAGTGACATTCTGCATGCTCTCTGACACATTATACCAGGTATCCATGTGCAATGTAGTGTGCAGTTTTCTTAATGGGTGCTAAATCATATTATTATGTGCAGTGTCTCATTATTATTGTGTGCAACAATCTTAGCACATGAATATCACTACTCATGTCAATATGCTGATCTACTACTGATCTCTCTTATGTACAATAACAGACTCTGAACCACTATTTGGGTTACTAGTAATTCACTTTACTGTACTACATAGTGTATTCTCTTGTTGTTTTTTTTTTAGACTTTGCATGTTTAGACTTTAAATTGTTCTTCTCTAGTGTCAGTGCAGTCGTATCATAAGAAATTTCAAATTTCAATGAATTCTGATTCATTTACATTTACGGCATTTATCAGACGCTTTTATCCAAAGCGACTTCCATTCTCTAATTACAGGGGCCAGTCTCCCTGGAGCAAGGGTTAAGGGTCTTGCTCAGGGACCCAGTGGTGGTGCTGAAGGTAGGATTCGAACCCATGACCTCTTGGTCTGGAAGCAAGTATCCTACCCACTGAGGTACCTCCTCTGTGTGTGTGTGTGTGTGTGTGTGTGTGTGTGTGTGTGTGTGTGTGTGTGTGTGTGGGGAGTACAATTAGGCTTAGAGACTTCCAATCAAGTCCAGCTAGACTCACGCTCTGATTTTTAAAAAGTCAAAGAATGATATTTAAAAAACAGCCTGAGGAAGATTTAGCCACCAATCAATCAACCTTGTGTCTTTCTCTTTACAGGGAACAGGAAAGCACTCAAGAAGACGACCATTTACATGAACAGCATTTATCAGACGCTTTTATCCATTCCCTAACCACAGCGGACCTCGAGCAATAAAGTGACCTGGTCCAACACGTCTCTGTGGGAAGAAGACTAGCCAGAGGAGGAACTTGGGGTTTAAGGGTCTCAGGATCTAGCGCTGGGCCGTTAACGAGATTCGCGCGATAAAAAAAATATCGGATCAGAGGCAATAACTTACCCACTACATCAGTGGTCCCCAACCTTTATTCCTTGAAGCCCCCCTTGCCTGTGTCCAAGACAAGCCAAGCCCCAACTCCTACCCGCACAGACTCACAAAAAGAATAAAGTATTTGCAAAAAATAAACAGCGGTTGTAGGTTTTTGTTCTTACACACACTTTTACATTTCTCAGACTTTGGGATTTTCTGAATTTAATGTGTACAAACTAGCGCTGCACGATATCAGGAAAACATGCGACATGCGATAATGTAGTTGAGTGTTGCCATGGCGATATCACATGCGATAAGTGAGTAAAAACTCAGCCTTTATAGTGTT
>JBBPDB010000108.1:13575410-13590733 GCA_037974465.1 Brachypetersius altus | reverse complement strand
TGCAATGACAACTCATACAGATAGATAAACCCTGTTTTTGCCAAAAGAGGCTCACGCAGTAGCAAAGTGCAAAGTGCATCTCAAATATGATCAAAAGCTTTTATATATGATATATAAATACCTGTTTAATTCATTTCGCAAACCATGGTTCACAGTTCCATCATCAACTTCCATTTATTAGTATCAAACCACTGCTACAAAATTACATCAAACATGATGAAAATGAACTTGCATACGTGCTATTCACAATGTAAGCTTTAAAGTAATTAAAGTATATGATTCATTTTTTTTCTGGACAAATATCAATATATATCAATGCCACTTAAAGCCATATATGTCATTCCAGTGATCTAGAGCCTATAAATATACAACTATGTCCCTGGTGGCTGAAGTACCTCCATACACATTTAGGTAAAGATGACCATTTCAAATTTCTCATCACAGAATTTTTCAGCATCATGATTTGAGGAAAGAAAAAACAAACAAATTGGAAAGCATAAAAAAAACCCAACATTTTAGCCCCTCCTGGATATGTTTATGCAGTTCATTCGACATGGTCATCACCCTCAAAAAAACCAAGAAATTAAAACATAAATAAATAAAAGTAAAATAATAAAATAAAAAAATAAATAAAATCAAACATATGTACAAAATAAAAAAGTGAGTGAGATGCAGACCCTGCTCTCAGTTGGGGGTTTGAACATGAAGGGGCCTTTAAAGCATATTAAATGATAGCACTGGCTGCTTCATCCCACTGGGTTATTGGTTAAGATGTAAATGTTAGACGCATCTAGGCAAGTTCTCCCTGCCTTTCTACTAAACTAAAAGCAAAATACACCGACACTTGATGTAACTCGACAGAGAAACAGAGAATGCCACTTTTACTGCCAGTGTTTTTGTAGAACCCCTCACTGTTCTAGTAAAATGCCTTGCTTTTCACATAAACGTCCCTTGCAACAAAACAGCCTCATCAGGGTTGTGCAGTACTAGGGGTTGACAAATACTGGAAATAAAAAAAACCTTTAAAAGCCACACATTCTCATTTTGCAGCTACTTTATTGTCCAGATGAATATCGTACCGATGAAGGAATCTTAACACTTAAATACATTCATGCCATTCGAGTCAGACATCACAATGGTCTTCACGAAAGTCACATGAGGGTACAAGCTTTTAACCAGCTGGGTGTCAGGAACTAGTGAAGTTGTATGGGTTCTTGTTCTTGATGTTGCTGTATGGAGTCGATGAGAAATAAACTCCAAAAAAAAAATGAAATACTGGCACATAGTAAAATCATCATCATCTAATCAATATATCGACCTTTTCTCATCATAAGATTGTTTCTATAATATCTCATTATTAAAATAAACTTCTTAAAATACGACTATTTTTACCCCCAGATTTTTCTGCCCAGTTTTGTTGTCTCTAGTTCCACTAATTTGCTGGATTCCCCCCAATCACAATCACACAATAGCACTAAAACTGGGAGGGTAAAGGCTCGCACAGGAGTCCTCTGAGTCACGTGAAGCCACACTATCTGTTCAAACTGCCGCTAGTGCACCGTCACTGGACAGCGTGGTGCTGGTGGAAAATGCTGACTGCCCATTCTCTTCCATCAGCTCGCAGATACCTGCGGTGGCTAACACTGTGCTGAGTGATGGGGAGAGAGGGACCATCCTACCCACCCAGAGAGAGTAAAGTCATCTGAGATCTTTTGGACACTTGTGCACAAACAGCTGCGGTATCACTGGATATTGAACTCGAGGAAAGAGCCCTGTGAATCATACGATAAGTCAAACGGTCCCTTTCGAAGTGAAATTCTCTTATCACTGGCTTAAGATTTAGCAGGCATCATTTTTTGAGTCAAGTAAACTATCTGCTTAAAGTTGCCGCAAACCAGAAATCTTAGAGGATTTTCTTCCGTCACTGAGGCTTCATGAGCTAATTGTGTGTTTTGTGGGATGACAGGAGGTGAAACGTGACATTATTTGTTATTATTATTTGTCTGGGTCCACTGGTGCATGGAGATGCAATTAAAAAGCTAGAAGACCTTTTAGAGTTGGGCAAGAGTCACATTTTCACGAAATTTCAGTGAAAACAAGAAAGGTCAAGGTATAAAAGGCCAGTTTTAATTTCAGGTTGAAGCTTAGAAATAGGTTCTTCTACCATTCTTACAACAATCTCATTATGAGAAAATATAAGACGTAAAGACTAGATTTCAGATGCCAAGGTTTTTTTTGTTGCAGTGTACTGGTAAGTTTTAGAAAAGGACAGAAGTTTAACCTGCAAAACTGGAACTGCAATAACATTTTCTCTGATACGGCAGAATGTGTCGGACTGCTGCTGAGAGAGTGAGCGCTCGCGGCCGGTTAAGGCAGCACCCTCTGGCACTCGGCAAAATCCTCCACCAAAAACTGACAAAGGCACAGGAAGGACTTTATTAACCGCCAGGTCAGAAGAATCTCCCCTCCTGACCACACACAAAGCCCTCTGAAAACTGACTCGCGGAAAGATGCCTGGCCCAGAGAGACGAGACCCAGATGGAGCTGACAGCGTTTTTTAAATTCATTTCTGCCAGCAACAGCTCAGCTCACTGTAAGACATGATGCATTTAAAAATCTGAGTTGATTTTTTTAAAAGAAGCTAGTAGTGTGCAGCAGGCATCAGCAGTCAAAACAGTCTATCACTATGAGTCGTTAGGATACATAGAATACATTAATGTCTAATCCAAGCACAACTGTAGGTACTAAACCACACAACACTGCTCGATCATCCACACCATATGTACTAGATGAACTATGGGGGGGGGGCATGTATTACAGAAACAGTGTTCAATTGTTTCCAGTACGCTGGAGTGGTTCAAAAATAGCAACAGCTCATGAGGTTTTGTGACTCGTTAGATACAGCAAAGAGAGGCCACAGATGAGTGTGCAGACACTGTGCAAGTATAATATCTCCCGAACTCTGTGTATTTCGAATTAATGAAGAAAAGTGTGAGCGCTTAGACAATGCAAGCAATAAAAAAAAAAAATCTTGGAATATTAATGCATGCCCAAAATGTAATTATCAAGTCATTAGATGTTCTGTATGTAAATGTGCACCACATTTACCTGTTATTTACATAGTCTATTGTGAAGCCGTAACTTTCTGAGTAATTATGCATGCATGAGTACCCTCTGGCTGTTCTAGTGTCCTGTTTTTAACTTGATATCCACTTAGACCATGTTAATGAAGTCTTCATTGATATTTCCCTCTGAATACTTACAGAAAGGGTTTGTGCTAAATTGTTTTATGAGATATTTGTGAGAGCGAAAATCGGGTTCGCTTTGCCACATATAAACTGCATACGCTTTTGACATAAATGTACTAAAGGAAATCACCATTACAGCAAAACACTGCTCATGGTCCTACTGTACCTATAGCAGGCTAAAAAAAATGAGGCTTTTGTATGGTATTCAACAGATCACTTAATACTTTAAAAGGCACATTTTATACAGTACTTATTCCCCAAAGTGACTCATTCTCGAATGATAATGAAATGCAACCTATTTACTATTCAGTATGCTGAACGTTAGTCTACCCGCCTGAATTTCGTCATAAGCAAATTGCTTAGCTTGAGCAAAATGAGCAGTGCAAGCAGAGATTGAGCGAAGACTTAAATACAAATACATAAATTATGGACCCATTACGCATCAAGGTTATAGAACCGTTCGTATTATTTTGACATGTGCCAATGCAAAATGTTAATGCTATGTTAATGTCCTTGATCTAAGCGTTCTTGTTTGTCTAGGATTTAGTGCACACTTTATTATCACCTACAATACTGCAGTCACAAAGCTTGCGAATAAGAGCCAGGTGGTGGGCTGATCGCAAGCGAATCGGCTCCTCTTTTAAACATTCCTTCATCTGAAGTTTGAGGCTTGGCAGAGGAAAAATAAGCACATAAGCAGGTTGCCTCATCGTATGTGGGGGGGAATAGCTGCGAGATTGTGTCAAAGTTTCTTGAACTGGCACAAAATGAGCGCTACACCGTCGTTTAAGTTCAAGAGTAGGTCACCAAATGAATTCAAAAAGCTAAATTGTAATTCAGTTCCATCATAAATCTCAGTTTTCAAACCGTCTAATTTATGACTTTTCTTATACCTGAATTACAATAGGAGTTATGTAAGAAGTGCAATTAATTGAACAGAAAGGATGCAAACGTGCGGGCGCAGCAAACTTTAGATGTAAAAAGAATGTGTGAAATTTAGAAAAAACGCAATAGTACAGTTTCACAATGGAATTCACAAAAAAGTGAATTATAGGTCAATAGAAAATTCATGTAAATCCATTTCAGTAGTCATTTTTAAACTATTGTGCAAAGTCAAAGAAAACGTTTGGGTATTTATGGGATACTTGGAGGACTTGCTGTATTATTATTTATTTCAGTGAGTGAAAATGAGTCAAAACTGAGTCTTGAAACTGGTTTTGTACTCAAAAGTTATTGGTTTATGGTCATTTGGCCACCTTAATGTACATATTCATTTGACATGCAGCACAATCATAATTATCTGCACATCATAATACACAAACGTGTGTGAGAACTAGGGTAGAGGTTAAACTAAACCTAGACACAGGCTCTACCAATAATATAAAATTAATCCTACTTTCTCCAAATACACACACGACTTATCTTCTATAATATCATATAACTGGTTCACACCCTCTGAGTTAAAAAGTAGATTATCTGATTATAAACTGTTGTTTTTTTTTTTTAATTCGATCTATTTGTTTGACAAGAATCAACAACAGATATGGCATCTAAACTCAAAGACAACAATTTAAACTATGCCATACTGCATACTTCTTTCAAATCATATTCATTGACATATTGAAACCCACACGTCATACCATACTGTCCTCACAAGAGAAGTGACCGAGAGCTTTTTTTCTACTTCCCTGTTCAAAACAATTTCACACGGACTGAAGCAAAGCAGGGAGTACATGTGATGCATTAATACATTATAAAAATCCTATACAAATTATAATAAAATAACAAAATAGAACTTAATCTGTAAAATGAAAGAAAACAAAAATTCAACCAACGCATAAAATGAAAGGGACAGTTCTAATGACACAAAATTAGGTGTTCAGACAAGTCCCGGTCGAAACGGTCAGTGCTGTGCCCAGACTAGACCACGTATGATCTGAACATGATTTTTTTTCTAAAAAGACACATTAAGTGGACTGCAGAAATTAAACCCATAATTTCAATAAATGTAAGAGATTTAAAATTCATCGTCATCATTAGGATTGGCAATCAACTGGTAATCATTTTTGCATACTGTCAATTTGTAAACATCAGTAGAATTTGACATAGTGCATAAAAACGGATTCTCCACAATATCTTCATACATACAGTATATTCACATTACTTATTTAAATACATTTTGTATTGATTTTCGGTCACAGCACATAGCTTCCATGGACTGTGGCTTCGTTTTGGCCCAAAAAAGGCAGTTGTTTTATGCAAAATCTGTGGCATGTCCAATGTAATTACTATTTTACACGTCACCAAAATCATATAGTAGGTTGTCAAGTAGTTATCAAAACATCTAATGGATTCGAACGGCTTGTATCTTGTATTTCGGAAGCCGATGTGAATGGAAATATTTCTCAATCTCTGTTGTCATGCTGGATATTTCTGTCAAATTGTTATGGCAGACAAGGCATGCTGATTATGGTGAATAAGCAATAAGACTGTGCTACTTTCTTCACTGCTGTCTCATCTTATTGTGTGGGGCAAATGAGCCTCTGTAGCATAATGCGCTAAAATCATTGAATTATGGCTGTAATTTTGGTCCACAAAACATCACGATTCGTATTCAGTGGAATACTCTACCTCTCAAATCTGTGTCAGCAGATTCCGTTTGTCATTTGCCATACAATTGTGATCATTTCAGCATCCTAGAATGTTCCCTTTTCAAAGCTTTTTTCTTGGTGTAATGTAACCGGATTTAAATCAGCTAGTCAAACCTCTGGACTCAAAAGACTGCTGTTCCATCATAGCATGTGTGGAAGTGTGATGTAGCAGCACTTTGATGGAGGTGGCACACTAGTGGCACTCAGCCTTTTTCAACAACAAAGCCTCTAATGTCGCCCCTTCCACCACCCCAAACCCCCCCTCCCCCCCCAACAAAATGCGGCTAATTTCAAAGCTTTCCAAAAGAGGACAATGCGAGCTGATTCACAAAGTGGGCAATCAAGAAAATAAAATAAGAGGGGGGGAAACGAAATTGTACGTATTTACATGATGAGAACTTCCACAGGACAAAAAAAACAAAAAAAAAAAAACAAAAAAAGAAAACACCATCCCAAACATAAGTACTGCTGATTAAAATCCCTCGCTGCTTCCCAAACAAACAGTACCAGATTGGATCCAGTCACTGGCGATGTCAAAGGATTTGCAAATGCTCGAAAGGGTTCTTTACAGTCATTGTGTATGGCTGTCCGCAGGGCTAGTAAACGCAGAGCAGGGAGGAGAGCGCCAGAAGCAGGTACGGGCAGGCCAGCAGGACCTCGGCTCCTCCTGTACTTCCATACGGAGCCGTGTTGGGGGCTGTGAACAAGAGAGGAGAGAGAGACACACACACACACACACACTGATTACCGGATTCTCACTCTCCTGGCAGATAGTCATGCTCTCACTCAACCAGCACTTCTTTTCTTTTCTCTTTCAAATTTTTTTCCAGTGATGAGCCCATTGTGTCACATGACAACTAGAGATTCAAGCCAGAAAAAAAGTCTCTCTGGCTCACCATCTGAAATGTTCAGACCAAGAAAGATATTTAAAATATTATATTTTATTTTTCATATGATAAAAATTATACAGCAATCGGGGAACAAAAATTAGACAGCATTTAGGGAATCAAAATGATATAGCATTTAGGGCTGTCACTATACATTAGATTAGCAACTGATTATAGTTCGTGCATGTATTAGATCCTGCTGGTGTGGGTTTCCTCATCCAACTCATTTAAGTACTAATAGCAGCCCCTGTGGAGAACGTTCAGACTTTATTATGACCTGTGGATGCACTGTCTATCATTCTCATTGCAACATTATCACTAAACCAATTCATCTAGAATGTAAGTTTTAACATAAACATCAATCTGAGTGCATTGGTGGCCCTTACAGCATAGAAAATGAAAATGTTCATACAATTTAAACGAAGGATTGGAAATCATTCCAGATTTACCCGATTTCTGCATAATTAAAAAACAGTCATTCCAAGTGGTTTAATGTGAAATACTACGCTCTAGAGAAACTTGCGAGTTAGAATTGCTCACAGTGATGGTGATCCCTAAACAAAAAACATTTAAATGTTGACCACTTTTTTACTATCCTCAACACTGCCTACTTGTTTGTAAATACAATGGCTATTTTTGTGACCTCTGGTTCCTATCACACAACTGTAAAGAATTCAGACTCTACAAAGTTTCTCTGTAATGCACCATTTGACATCAAATCACTCTGAATGACTTTGTTTTTCATCACAAAGTTAGAATTGATCATGAACTTGGAAAAAAGCTGGTGGAATTCTCCTCTTTACACCAGTCCGATGCTGCTTAGAACAAGACTGAAATTGTATTTGACTCCTTGGTAAACACAATATATCACTGCAGTGTATGAATAGCCTGCGCTGAGTACAGGTACATTCACATCTTCTCAGTGAGCTGACACAGATCTCAATGGAGGAACTCATCAGGTCTCTCCCCAGAGCAACACTACTTGAGTGTAGTGCTCAAGAGAGGTGCTTCAGAGCAGGTGTGAGAGTCTACAAGCATTCATCTTCACAAAGGTTTACACAGCTTTGTTAATAACAGACACTGCCCTACCTAAGGAGATTAGTGCTGCGCACACACACACACACACACACACACACACACACACACACACACACACACACACACACACACACACACACACACACACAAGCAGCCAAACCTGATATATGCTAATGAAATGAAATTGTCATTAAACCAGACAAATTCTCCATCTTAGATTTATGTAAATGAATTTGACCGCATGTAATCACACATGATTTCATTTCACCAAATGTTTACGAACACTTAAAGAAAGGCCTGTCAAGCCTGACTCTACCATCCAACAACATACCTATCCGCACAATCTGTCCATACAACCAAGGCTACTCACACACTAGCTGTTTTTGCAAAGTTCCCTACTGAATTACCTAAATTACACCTCAGTGCTGAGATGAAGCGCACTTGAGCCGCACCTCCATTTTTCACTTCCATGTCTGCTTTTCAAGGCTCTTAAATGATCTGTGCAGATTACATGTGTTCTTTACTCCCCCAAAATGCACCGCATTACAGGACCGAGCACACTGGCTGGGACGGGATATGGAGAGGTGGCCAAAATGGGCAGGGGGCTGGAAAAATGGAGCAAATTGGGATGATGTGTGCAAGATGCATGGGTAGGCTTGGGGAGAGAGCTGGAGAGGAAGCGGCCCGGCAGACTGCGCCTTCATTCGGCCTCTATCCACAGCACTGGATAATGACACAGTTTTTGCTAGGCAGCGGGAGTAGGGTTTGTAACCATGGAAACAGCTCACATCCTGCATTGGCCCCTCTGCCACAGTCGGAAAGTGTGCACAGAGCTACCGATGGAACAAAATCATTCGGGCCATAAGCACCTGCTGCAACATCTAAATGTGCGGGCATTGTCCAAAAACTAAGAAAAAAGGGAAACCATATGGCTACTAGAAGTTTAAAAGCAGGGAAAAAATGAGTGTTTCATCCTTGCTGCCACTTTGTTTTATGGAGGTCCCATCGGAATAATCTTTTCTTCTCTAATGCGTTGTTGATTCGGGGTGGTGCCAGAAAGAAATTTTCATCCCGCACTCAAAGTAATTAAGGAAAGAACCAACATTACCTGCTCGGTTGCAATGAAGAAGTTGGGGGCTTGTTTAATATCCCACTGGGTCTAAATCATTCCCTGTTGTTGTGACGGTGCAGGATGTTAGTGCACTTGCTGTTTTAATTAAATTCACCCCCCCCTACTTACACACACACACACGCATGCATGCACACACACACACACACACACCAGAGAATACCTAGCTCTTGATTACTCCCTTTTCCATATAGAATAATGTGGGGAGAACAAGGGATATTGCAGTGCCTGCTGCAATACTCCTGGGTTAAGGCTTTTATGGATTTTACTGCTCTGACCTGAGCCCTCTCCTCACTATTACAGGTTACTGGAAATGCCGCTGATATTTGTGAATGAACAAGAAAAAAAAGAAAGAAAAGAAAATACATTTTGATGAATGCTCTCAGTGTCAACTGTAAGACCACACAGCAAGAGTGCCAAATTCTACATCTTGGCCAGTTTAAAGTCAGATCAGTCATGTGTATCTGAACCAGTGCCAAGAACTGACCTGTATGCAGCATGCAAATGATCTCGGTTCACAAAATAATGTGTTGGCTATAATTTTGCCTAGTGAGTCTGTGAGCTGGGGAGAAAATTCTGCGCAGTGCCCCACACGCGAGCAGCATAACGAGGCTTGTTATGTTCCAATAAAAACAAATGCAAGCTGGTATTGGTCTTATATTTGCAGAAGAATAGAATTAGCCTCTCTCCCTCTCATCTCCTTTTCTACCACTGTATATTTGTTTTGCTTGATTCAGTCAGCTACTTAAATCTTTTTAGGCATGGTGGTCTTTGTGGCGCGGAGCTGGAGGAGAAACCAGTGTGGGATGAAAGGAAGGACTGACGGCTCCTCAATCAGCAGGGCTGTTTTAATCCCACCAGTCCCGTTGACTGGCACAAGGCTCTTCGTTAAGCTGCTTAATGAATTCCGCAATTCAACCTTTTCCTTCTCCATGCTAGTCAACTGACTTCTACCAGACCCTATAGATAAACCCACTTATGTAGCTCCAGAGCAACTGAGCGAATGGATTTCATTAAGCACAAATTATTTGGAATGCTGATGTGGAACATGTTCGAATATTCAGTGGTAAGTGTATCTGACTTTAACACATGACTCATAGGCAACAAATTTTTAAATAAGTGTGGATGGAAAAAACATACTAATGTGGTTTGAACTGAGGTAAACGTCCAATGTACCACACTCAAGAACTACCTACTACGGCTTGGAATATAGTATGGATGTAGAAAATGTTTGGCCACTAAAGATGGAAAAACTGCTAACTGTATCATCCAAAAAAGGAAAACATTAAACATAATTTAAAACAATATTTTTTTTCTGTTTCCCCTTTCCCTCCTTCAGACAGTTTGAGTAGCAGCAGATTAACACTGAAACACATAAGTTCAGTTCATTGCAGCTTAGACCAATAATCTAGACTCTAGTGTGCATGCTTTAATAACACGATCTGATTCAAAATAAAATATTAAGCAAAATTACCTACCTCTACAGCACTTCTTTCTGGAACTGTTGGTTGACTAGTGCTAGTAGCTGCTTAAAATATTAGTCCTCACTTCTAATGGTAATTTCTCCACATGCCACTTACTCTTCTCAAGTATCACCAGTTATTATGCTCATTCAAATAAACAAATACATTTCATTCTGGTGCATCACTACACTATTTTGTTCATGAACTGTTATAGCAATATACTGCTATAGTGAATGCAAGTTAGTATTAAAAAAATAATTTGTTTGGTTGTATGTTCTGAGCATGCAGATAAATCAGACAGCCCTGATGAGATTCTGCAGGTATTTGGATGAATCAAGGCACTCTCGTAGTCCAGTCTAACAAAGCCTGTATTATTTTTATAAGAAATGATTCATATAATATTTAACATCACAACTTTGGCAAAAGCAACAGTAAAAGCAAGAAGAAAATCATTATTACATGTTTTTCTTTCATAAGTGGAAAAATGCTGTCAGAAATTTTGAAAATTGGATTTTTTTTTTTTTAAATGTTTGGAAGTTGAAAAAACAGTCAAGTTTCATTGTGGTTTGAATTAGAATAATTTTCATGAAAACAAAAACATTTTGCCTCATTTTTGTCATGGCTTGACTACAGTGCTCTCGATATGAAATGTAAATCTAATCTACATGTAATTCACTGTTGTGTAAATATAAATGTAATTACATTTGAATGTAGTAGCAAAAAGTCAATTTTGTCAGTGTTTTCCTCTCTCATTTCCATGTCCCATCACAAACATGTTTTCTCTAGGCTAACCGCAAACCCTATATGTAGCAATGTATTCACAATATGGCTAGTTTGTCCATACCGTGAGAGGTACAATCCACTCTAATGTGTACCATCAGATTCCTGCCCTTCACAGACAGCATGGCAGCTAAAATGTGACTTAATGAACGCAACTCGTAATATAATAGTTTAATGTTGTGCCTGTATTTCCAGGTAATCTTCCCAGTCGATAGCTGGCTGCATCCCCTCCCCCCATGAGGCAGGTCCTCTATGGCCTTGAGAGAAGAGTTCAATGTCCTTGACCATCAATCAGTGGCCTATTGTTCCCTGTGCTGCCTCCAGAGAAAAGGGGGAAAAAATTCTCACTAAACAGAACTAAGCCTCAGCCTGGTCCAAGACAAACAGGAGTAAAACCTGCATGTACAATGATCCATAGCATCTGATAAATAAAGTGCTCAAGATGCTCTGGTTCTTCATAGCACCTCTCTGGAGATTCAATCTTCAACCTCATAATGGAAGTAATAAGGGAAAATGCTGGGTTTTTTTTACCTTTGCGTTGAACACTGAGTGAACCATCATCATTAAGTACACTTCATGAAGGGGAACAGGTAAGATAGACCTACAATTACTTGCTCTCTCCTTTCTGTGACTGCACTGTCGATGTTAAGAATAGCCTTTCCAATGCACCCTCAAGAAAAGCAATGTACGAAGTTTACAAACCAGTAGTGTTAAAAGGAGTCGTGCTCAGAGGACTATTGAATAGCACTTGACACTTGTCAATAATGGTTTTGTACACAAATTTGCTATTTAATGGATGCAACCAGCCTGAGCAGGTATGTGTAGGTTTCTGTGGTTCACAGAACATGTTTTCCTCAGGTTCCCAAGGCTGGTAGACCTCCCAAAGCCCTTAGAATGTGGTCAACAAAAAAAAAAAACTGACACTGAAACTTCATATGGTTCATTTCACTACAGCAAGGTCTCATCCGGCACCCTGTTTGTGAACTCACCTCATTGGTATTTCTCACTGGCCTTGTTGTTCACTTTACAACTATCACAGCAGGGGTGCCTGAAGACATGAGACAATTACACCAGCCAATAGAAATGCTGGAGGAAAGCAGCAGGCGCCTTTCACTTCAACAAATGTCAGACGCTTTTCGGCAGCATCAAGCATTCTTTGGAAACACTCGCTCAACACTCTTGCTAGCTAATGCTTTCTAAAACACATTACTTCCTCACGTTTAATTCAATGCTGGGACAAAAAAAAAAGAGTTCTGTTGTTTCCTGTAATCGAATCGACCCCAACAAGCATCGATTGATCATTATAGCGCCGTTCTAAGCTTCACCATTTCCAAGACATAATGCCTGAAGGGCTTTGATTAAGCTGTAAAAGCCTGGAAACTTCATTATGCAGAAAGGAAGAACACAAATGAAATATACCAGCTGGGTGACATGCAGTAAAAACACTGATATCAGTGTTATGTCCTTCATCCCTGGCGGCAGGTTGGTGGTGGGTGCAATGGAAAGCATTTCTTGGGTGAACTGTCCCTAGATATACCTTCTCACGATCTACAGAGCTTTATTTTTAAACACCACAGTGCGAGAAAATGAGGATTAAAAAGCTATTCATCTGAACAGCAAGTGATTAATTGCTCACATATAAATACAAATTACATTAAAACAATAATTTGTGATTTAATGAAAGTTAGTGTGTTCTTTGAACCATTTTTAACCTGTCCTCTCTGCAATCCAGTGCAATTTGACATCCAGCAATTGGTTTGGTTCAATTAATGCTCCATTCAGTTAAATCAAGTGCATGGCTGATGGAATTCAACAAATCTACTGGATGGCTGTTGCATCAAGAAGAAATCTAGAAGTAAACTTTATTCTAATCAGCTCACAAGATATTAACTAATAGATATTAGATAACTAATAGATATTTTATACCGTAATATGGTGTTTTGCGAGCAAAAAAATACTTATTACACTTTAAGTTTTGCTAAGATTATAGAGTACCGGTAAATGTTAACAATTAATGATTTATCAATGTTTTATTTCGAATCTTTTTTACTTTATAATTACTTCACAGTTTTAACGTCACGATGTTCTACTTTTACTTCAGAGTAACATTTTTAAGCTACGCTTGGTGCAGTCCCATGTGAAAAAGGAAAGAAAATATCACTAATGATTCACATTTGTAGTCATAAATTGGTCACATATTATGTGTACAAGGCCCAGAACCATCATTGTAATCTATGGTTTAAGTTTATACTGAAAGATTAATTGTAAAGCTGCAATAGGGAAAACATTACCAGCATTGTCTTTCCAGCTTTTAAGGTCTCATGGCATGAAAATGCAACTTTATGAGATCTTTTAACATTAGTACGAGTTCCCCTAGCCTGCCTAGGGTCCTGCGGTGCTAGAAATGGTGGTAGGTGTAAAGAGAGCCTTGATCATCCTGCTCCACCGTTGAGAGAATGACAGTTCAAATGGCCCGATCTGGAAGTTTCTCTTTATGTCATCATACGGGGAAAGGTTACCTCCCCTTTCTCATGCTTTGCCCGCCCAGAGAATTTCCCCTCACCTAAAAAAAATAACACCACAAAGTGCTTGATACTTGGATGTACAAATGAGCACAAAGTATTTTTTTAGTTCCTTCATGTGAGCCTCTGAAGAACCAGTGGGTTCATTTTATTTTCAGAGACGTCCTTCTTCAGGTGCTTCTCCATCTGGATCAGATTCTGGTTCAACCAGGAAAGCTTGAACGATTGCATGTCTACGAGCCATTGCTATACACTGTAAACGTTAGCACCTGGTACCGAGACCACAAGCTGCCCCCTCCCCCACCCTCCACCTTGCCCCACCTCTCTCCTCCTTATTATCATTTAAAGCTACAGACACAGAAACGCGTCCTCTGGAAATGTCATTGTGGGACTGGCCGAAATGGCTCTAATTCTGCACCAAGGCTGAATTTTGGAAAGAGACTTCAGATACAGTATTGGGAACTGCTAGGACCTATATAAAATAATACAAAAATCAGCATACCATGGGACCTTTAATGTCACAATGAGTTCTGAAAGCATAATAATTCTTGGTTGGTTCTTGGCTAAAGTTGTTTTTATAATGGCATCTTGCCATTGAATCAGAATTAAACTGTAAGTAGCCTAGAGTTTACCCATGTCTAATATTTATCACTGTTCTTTTCTCTTGTTTTGTTGTACATGAGGGTGACTGTCAATGTAATCCGTTTTGCTGTTTCAGAGCTAACTTTGTATGGCATAATGCCCAATTGCAATTAACATCGATATACTTCCTTACAAGCCCTTGGTTAATTTTGTGAATGTGTATGAACGCAGTGGACGACTACATTATCTCATTTTACACAGTTTAAAATTTTCTGACCATCTTGTCCCATGTGCTGGAGGTCATTTCTCATAACGTATGAAATATGTGTCCATTACAAAGAGACATAACCCAGGGCTCTGGACTGTGTCCAGTTTTGTAGTCACTAACCTGTTATGCAAAGCTAAAGCACAATATCCTGAAGTGAGCTATATTCATTCAAGACCCTTCTTATTTTATGCGCTGCTCGGAGGCTAAAGCTCACCCCTAGAATACTAAAAATCTATTCAATATGTGGATGAGGGCTTTATAGTCTCCAGGTTTGCCAGAGACCGTTTTATAAACAATTCTTAATGCCGCAAGGCTGAGGAGCAACACTTAAACGCCACGGTCACAAAACGCTAGCGATGAGTTATTAAAAATTTCCCTGCCGTTGCTTTGAATGCCTCATCAGTTATTAGACCAGTAAAAGCTTTGGATTGGCACTAAAGACCTTGAATCTGTTGTAATTTACAAAAGAGGATGCAATCACAAGTGTCTGAAGATAGACTGTAATATTAAAGGCACTCTTTTTTTCTACATGGCAGTGACACTATTTATCCTGGTATTTTCACATCAAACGAAATGTGGCCAAGTTCACAAGCTGTAGTGGGCGGTGAGGCTGGTAAATGCAGACAGAAATGGAAATCTCATTCTATGACTGGCCTCAACCAGAAATTTCAGGGTGAACACACACACACACACAGACACACACAGACACACACACACACACACACACACACACACACACACACACACACACACAC
>JBBPDB010000108.1:13556098-13575310 GCA_037974465.1 Brachypetersius altus | reverse complement strand
ACACACACACACACACACACACACACACACACACACACACACACACACACACACACACACAGACACACAGACACACACACACACAGACACACACACACACACAGACACACACACACACACACACACACACACACAAAAGTCACTTTCAAATGTTATCACCATCAAAATCCACTCTATCCTTTCTTCCAGTGCTCTATCCTTTCAGCCACTTTGACACTATCTGTGGGACACAACTGCATAAATACCAAATCCCCGCTAGTGACACATGCACTTTAACATGATATGGATGCTGTCAAGCTCCTGCGGCTTCAGGCCAGGAAATGTTTTATACCTTTGTGTTCCAGCCATTCTGTGGGGGGGGTCAAAAATTATTGATCAGTCTTACTTGATGATTCCTGACAAATTAGGCCCGGATATTGACCCCTTATACGACCCCCCTCTGGCAGCTTTGGCACAAATTACATCGCTGCACTGACTGAAACCCATCCAGTTCAAGGAAAACATTAACACTGAATGCTGAGAGACTAGTCTGTGCAGCAGCTTGCATCGGCAGTACAGGCTTTCCTCACCCGGCCAGGCCAAAACAGCCTCATTCAGTCTGTCAACCTGCTACTCCATAATGAATTGAGTTACAGAGGGCGGTAGTTTTGCTGATTAGATTACATTTCTGTTTAGAAATCAGCTCTCTGCTCTAGCTGAAAGTGGCATTTCCTTCTATTGTGTTTCAGGCATTGCTTTAACTTAGCTGTCCTGACATCAGTTGGGATAGAGCTGCACAGAATATTATTTTAGGACTGCTATTATAAAGCAGCTTTTACAATATTTAGATTCCAGGATTTAGCACTATGCAAATGAACCTCTGGGCCAACAATGGAATGTTTTATTGTGCGCTGTGAGCATCCTCAATCAATCAATGGCTCTCAAATTGCTTGAATAAATCAAGACATTCACATGAAGCTAAAAACAAATCCATTTGATAAATATGTTAAATAATGCAGATTCAACACTAACTATGTCACATTAAGGCTATTATAAGTAAGTTGCAATGCATCAATCACAATACATAGCAATATACTCAACATAATATTGTATCAAATACTGTTCTGACTTTTCAATAGGCTTGTATGCTATTTCGCATCAATATAATATACCTGATATGAACTATGTAAATTAGAAATCACCATTTTCCAACCTCTCTTTCTCATTCAAAACGAAACAGGGTTTTTTGTTCATGAGTGTCACGTGCGGCTGGCATCAGTCAGGGAGAAGACGCAACTGCAGATTTCCATCTTATAACTTTTAAAAACGTAATAAACACGAAGAAGGCTCGAAGGTCAAAACACTACCAAAACCAAAACAAAGTAGACTGGTACAAACCTAAGGGATGTATGAGGGTGGACTGACAAACAGACACAAGGGAACCTAAATATATCCATATCACAGACATCACTTACTTAACCACCGGCAGGCTCAGAATCCTTACTGATGAGCCGGCCGAGGTAAACACACCCGCACGTCAAATTATAAGTCCAACATGGCGGCTTCTAGTTGCCGCAGAGCGGGAAATTAAAACTGATATATATTAATGACCACTGCTCTGATAGATTGATCTGTATTGAGTTTCATACAAAAATCAGGCCGAAATAGCACTTGCAACCTACTGTGGGGCTAACCTGCTTTTTTTGCGTACAGACTGGGAAGTAAAACTTACTAAATTAAACACTGAGACACTGTGAGAACTGTAATTTATTACATTGAACAAAAGATGTATATATTTGTTTATTTATTTAAGATGTTTACACTTTGTTTATCCCACTTTTACATTTAAGTACACCAAACACCATTCCAAAAAAGAATGTATCTATATATATTCAACATAATTTTATCGAAAGCAGTAGACCTTTCACGGGGTCAAACAGTGCTCCTGGGTGTCCCATTAGAATGGGCTCGATTTATAAATGTAAATTTAATACATTAAATAACAATATTGGGGCCTGTGTGAAACTGGTTTGAAACTAAAAATATCAAAAAACTACATTTTAACAGTTATTTTTTTCCCTAAGTCGAGATCATGTGCCAGAGCATTCTATAACTTCAGAGATATTAAAGGCTTCATGCTTGGTTTCTCCACCAAAATGAACAATAATAACCGTAGTGCTGACAGCAATATCTTCAGTGGAGGCTACAGCCTGTCTGAAGCAGTAACTGCCTCCTAAAGAGAGCACTAGGTCTCCAATCTAATTACAAATGGTAAAAACAACATCACCAAAAGTAGTGCAAGCTTCCAATCAGTGATTTAAAAATAATTAAAATAAATACAGTGTAAAAAGCTGAACAGATGTTCTCAGGGCAGTGAACCACTACTTTGTGAGTTAAGCTTCCATAAACATTAAGCTTCCATAAACCCTGCTGGAAAACCGCAGGAACCTTTTTTTATGTGAGCAAAAGATGACTGATGGCATGGTGCTGAAATCTGCAACCTGCAAAAAAAGAACCCACAATATTTATGAATAATGAAATATTGATCATGTGTGCTCTATTATGGACAAAGCACTTGAATATAACTTGCCCCCAGTGAAGTGCCAAATAAAATGCTCATGGGACTAAAAATCTTTCTTCAATCTTTGGAGGGTTTGTCTATTAAAAATTATTTTTAAAAATTATGCATCTTAAATAAATAAATATTTAATTATGAAACTTTATATACATTATTATCAAGTGAAACATCCTTTAAAGCAATGGGCCTAAATTCGTAAGGTATTATATAGCATCAGTCCTCTCAAAAATGTCTTCAACAAGCTTTGAAAATGAGAAATTCTTTTAATTTGGAGGTTAAAAAGGGCTGCACAGTTCTGCTCCTGTTCAGAAACTGCTCTTAGAATGCTAGGGACCGAAAAGACCACTGAATGTTACATCCTACTTCCTTGAACTTGAAAATAAATCTAAGACTGGCGGAGTGTCACTCTGCCTTATAAAATGTTAGCTGTAACTTGGATGATTTGCCCACTTTCTCCAGTCTCAAAGAGAGGCTCCTCTTATTCTACGGCCCAGAGAGGCCTAATATTTGCAGGAAATTGTTCATTCTTATTGAATTCATGCATTGTTTTATAATTATACCAAATCTAGTCTAGAAAATAACATCTGAAATCATTCAGTGACAGAAAAAACACTGTTCTACATGTTTATTATGGTTCACTCATCCTCATTAGGGCTGCTGTCGTCACTAGCATTTCCCGCATCTAGGTACATCACGTAGCATCTAATTAACATGTCAAAACATAATAAATTTCCGTCTGATGCATCACTTCACTCTCTGTCTATCTGCTATCACAAACAACTTCAAATACAGAAAGCTGAAAATACACGAAACATAAAACGCACAGAAGCATAAAAACGCTTCTCGCTAACTGTTAATGCTAACTACTTCTAACTCTTCATGCAGATTTATATTTATGGCATATATGCAAATATGTTCAAATGAGATTATATTAGCTCCTAAGAGCGCTGACACATTTGTACACAAGACAGATAATAACAATGTGTTATCTGTTAACACACTCATTTTAGGTTTCAGTTATGCTAGCGGTTTCCCTGGATGCACAGCCTTATTAAAATAAATTATATGAATAAATGCATATTTTCAATTTGAGTTCATTTTTGAAATCATTTAGATGACATACATGTACAACACATATAAAAATAACTTCACGTGAACAGATTAGGTTGTATGTTAGACACAGGCATGTGAGGCTTAGAAATGGATTAGTGCTTAAAGAAGTACAGCTAAATTCTCGGCAGCAAAAGAAAATATTATACTCAATGCCACCTGTTTAGAGAAAAGTAATGGGGTTATTTGAAAAAATTAATTAACTAGATAACTTATTAACAGGCTGCAGTCCCTTAATTGACTACAGCATCCTTGGAAAGGGTAGGTAAGAAGAGTATTTTTGTAATAAAAAGGTTTTTGTTATTCATATACAGCGGAGTGGCAGAGAAAACATGATTTTGGACTTTTCTGTTGAAAGTTTTTTCTCTTGGTTTTTATGTAATCTGACACACCTACGCAGTTCTGAGCAGGCAGCAACCATTGATTCATTATTGTTTTAATATTTATACAGTATATTTCCCGAAAAGAACGTTGGTTAATGATATTCTGCGGCATATCCCTACTATTAGAAGTATTTTTTAAAGATTTTAAACCAAGTCGACAGGGGCCTTAACAGTGGGAATCATTTATAATCCAATCCCTCCTGTGTTTGTTGCTAAAAAGCTCTATTTTTGTCAGACCTGGCTTCAGAAAAGGTTCCAGCAGTGTCTAGAAAACTCCAGGTGCTTACCTTTGTGGTTAAATGAATAAAAAGGCGTTTGTCTGCTATGCTTTCTAATGTGACCAAAAACTAATAAAAGTCACCATTATCTTGTGGCAGGTAATGGGGTGGTGGTGAATTTGGGCCTTGTGAAACAGTTTGGTGTTAGAATGTGCTCTACCTTAGAATCTTTACAGCATATTGATCTGTAGTAAAGCACTGCAAATATTAATATTATTTTAGGGCTAGGTAATGAGACTCTTTGGGGTGGATACGGCATATTCATGTTTATTTAATCTTTTTTGATAAGATGGAGTACCCTAGGTGGGCAAATCTCTTTTTGTGAGCTCTTCGCCCAATATGGGGAAAATTATTGATGAATGTAATCCATTTCTCTTAAGTTTATTCTGGAACACCTTTTAAATTGTAGAGATGGCATCTCTGGGTTGGATGTGATTTCTGATTGTAGTTTGTAAGACTTGGAGGAAATTCTGTCTGTCTAACTATCCTCCTCGCTGTGCATGCTCTTCCAGGCAGGTTCAGTACATCACTGGTTGTTTTAAAGTTCTTAAATATAGTTGATACAGGCATTTTAAGCATGTAGCAGTTTTGTATAGACAATGCCAAATTTATCAAGGTCAATGCACTTTGGTCTCATTCCATTTGTGCATTTGTATCTATTTTTCCGCATGCTGACAGATGACTAAAGAAGTTTGACCTCTATAGTGCCTCGCATTCACACTTCAATACGTCAGGAAGGTCATGGATGAGTAGCTAGGACCATGTTTATACATTTTTCTTAATTCTCTGCACCAAACTAACCAGAGAGGCCCTTATTGTCAGACATGAACACACCACAGCACAGCACACAATGTGAACAATGTGAAATTCTTTCTCTGTTTTTAAGCCATTCAACGAGTGAAGCAGTGGGGGCAGCCAGCAGTGCAGTGCCAGGGAAAGGGTGGGTAGAGGGTAATGGGGTAATTTGGGAAAACACCTTGCTGGTGCCACTGGTTGGCCACTGGTACCTTAGTGGTGCCACTGGTTGGCAGTCCTGGGATTCAAACCCATGGCCTTCTGATCACATGGGAACCTCCCTAACCACCAGGCCAACACCTGCCCAGACTATACACCTACACTGGGCTTGTGAAGGCTAGCATTTGTTTCCACTGCCTCTTCTCAAACTGCTGCTAACGCAGTGCCAGTGGACAGCTCATCATTTCTATAACCCTAGCCAACATGCACCCACACTATCTAACATCATGCTTAGTGATGGGGAAGAAGGAGGCCCGTCCTTCTCACCCAGAGTGCAAAGTCTCCTATGGACTCACAGCCACAGATGGCTGTGGCATATTTGAGGATCAAACTTGCCATCTCTCTATAACATGGCCAGCAATGACTAAAGCTTAACAAGGAGCCGCACTGGTATATGGACAGGAGACAAACACACAGTAGATTAACAATCAGCCTAAATGCCATGGTCCTTGTTTCAGTGAATTGGAATTTTATTCAGACCTTTGGTCTCTCCCATGAAACAAAAAGTCTCTTAACCGAACAGTCTCCCTACTATTTTAGCCACAGAAATGACACTTTCATCTCAGCTTTCAGTGAGGCCTGCTATTCATCTACAGAATAAACCCACATCAATCATCCAAATGTCAACAAACAAAGCAAAGGACACACTATCAAAAACTAATCTCGGGGAAGATATGTACAACTGATAGGAATAAAAGAACTGAAGGAGTAAATATATCTCTGAAAGGGAAAAAAAAACAACAGAAAGAAATGCCTCACCAGAACTGCAAGCACACGTTGACAGGAGAAGTCAAGGATTTAATACTCCTGCATTTCACTCTGGGGGAAGCCACATGAACGTGGGCCACCGAGGTAACGCAGTAACGCTCAAAAGGTTCCGCGACAGTACAACATTAAAAAATGAAAGCAAAGCAAACAGACTAATCCTCTTTTCTCAAAGCAGCTCAGACAAAAGTGCCTGCCATTCCTCTGCATACAAATTGGCATCCTTAGTGCATACAGGGTGTAAGATGGGACTTATTAAAGTGGATTGATTGTTTTGTTGTGTTAATTCTAATGGGATTCTAAAATGTATGGTTTAGAAGTGCAGAGCAGGTTTGGCCTTGGGGTACACGCCCTTAGATCCCGTGCCAAAAGCATGGCGCTGACCTCCTTAATCTTTCCCACACACAGAGAGCAAATGAAAGCTCAAAGTAGCTTTGCAAAGGACTATACATCATCTAACCAACATCAGAAGCATTTACACGTTCGAAAATGTTCGGCCTCTGGGAGTGTCCCCCAGGGCATGCGTCTTAATTTGAAGTCAAAAATACATTTACAGCACGAAAGGAGGTAAGACATGGGATGTGTGATTAAAGAAATGATTAGAGATTCTATCCATTCCAGGGGGAAGAGAAAAAAGGGAGAGACAGACAGAGAGAGAGAGAGACAGACAGAGAGAGAGAGAGAGAGAGAGAGAGAGACTCTGTATCAGAAGGCTGTGCATCAGAAGGGCAAGAAGATCAATAAATCCAATGGCAACATTGTAGAATCTGTAAATAATTGGAGGAAAGCACATCTAAATCTGAGGATCACTTGAAAATACTCCGCACTGTTGTTTAATTCGGTAGGCTGATGATAAACTAGCAACCAGAGGGCTTCATGTGTTGCACATTAAACAGGAGAAGACACTGTGAGCTTTAGGAACTTGTTAAACGGCTATGGGGCCTCCACTGGCCCTGAAAAACAGTGACATTTGTGAATGTCATGACCTTTTGTAGGCAGATTTTTAAAATCCTAGAGGTTTTATTTGACAGTATAAACAGCCAAACAGCTATGATGGCAAAAACTAACCTTGATTGTATAATATTAACAGATGCCGTAATGTGGCATATTACTCGCTAAAGTGAGCGATTAGGATTTGAGCTGCAAGATGCTGAGTGACTGCCCGAGAGACAGAAGGCAACAGATGACTGATGGAGGTTAGGACATGTCCAGAGGAGAGCACAGCTTTCCTCTATGGGTGTAAGGGATAATTGGGTGCCAGAATAAGAAATAGCCCAGCCATGCTCTACTGCAAGTGAGTCTATTCCACTCCAGAGTTCAGGTTAATGACATCAAGTTGACAAAACGTAAAGGTAGAGCACAACAAAATGTTTTATTAAGTTGAGAACAATTTGTACGACATAACAAAGGGTGAGGAAGCTTTTTTTAAAAGGGCACCACACCGGACAAACGGCATACGGACTTCATTTAAAAATCAGGTAGTAGACTTGTGTATAACGCCATTATTGAAACTTGGGGCAGTGTTTTGGTGAAGTGTGCCGTACAGATAAGCGTTTCAGACTTATGTTTACTAGATTATATTGACTGCATATATTAGTTAGCACAAAAAACCCTTTGATTTGCCAGTTGCTTTGTGCGTGGTGCAAGGATAAAAACAGTATAAAACAGAGTTAACAGTGCCTCATTCTGAAGCACACAGAAACCCAATCCTCTGAACATGTAAATTGGTAGATAAAAGATTCTCTTGTAAGTAAAAGCCCTGAGGTTGGGAGGCCATTAGGGACACACAGAGACAACAAGGGCTTTGTTGGCATGACAACCCGAAAGTCTGAATCTAACTCTAATCTCTTAGCTGCCAGTTGTCAAAGAAAACCTTATGAACACGAGAGGCAGAGCAGTCTTCATCCAAAAGGCTCAGAGGAGCAGCCAGCCGCTCTCCCCTGCAAAATCATCCCAATTAGAACGTCAATTAATAGATTCACAATTGAAGCCCATATCAATAACTACAAGGCAGGCTTACTCCCACAGCTAAAAGGCTCTGATAAGTGATTCGGGAATACATTTAGAAGCCTAGGCAGCTGCCGCTACTTGACCAGCATGAGAGTGAGTATTCACAAACCTGCAGATCATATTAAGTACCATATACAGCATTATAACAGGCTCTATCAGCCTCCATTGTCAGATCATACCAGGCCTGCAATATATTATCAACCTATTTCGACCCATGTGCAAAGTAGGCTGAAAATGATAAATTTTTCTGTGAAAGACGGAAAAAGGTCCTCCTAGCCATTAGTTTGCTTCTCCAAATCGTGCTCAAAGTACACCATTTCCTCTTTTCAACTCATCCATATGAAATAGCACTGCAAACCAACTTTCTAATGATAGGCCCGCTTTTCAGAAACCATTTAAAGACAATCTCATTTGCATTTTAAATTTGCTGGCTATCATTTCACACATTAGCATTCACATACTGTATTACCATATCTGGATAGTGCGGGAAAAAAGGAAAAAAATGGAACCGTATAGGGCCCAGTGAGTCGCTTTGATCATACTGTCAAGTAATATAAATAATTATGTACATTTATACATAGACAGTGAGTGAGAGAGGTAATGTTGGAGATGGGATTGAAATGGGACTGACAAGATAAAAGCGTTGCCGAGATCAAGAGCAGAGATGAGAGAAGGGAGGAGGGAATTAGCAGATAAGAGAAGGAAGAGACAGGACCCTGTCAAAACAAAGAGATATTCACGCAACTTCACGTCAGCGACCTGCAAGAGCAGGCGCTAGTGCCGCTAATGTTCAGCTCTCTTAACATCATGCTATGGCAGGTGACATGGAAGGAGAAGGACGATATCTGGACCACCTGGTACTCGGATGTTTATGTTGCAGATGCATCCAGGGCTAGGTATGGAATTCAACTGCCACAAATGAATGACTACTTTTGATGTCACACCCTATCGAAAAAAGTTTCTTTTGTCATTTTCATTCGTAAATATCTCATCTTTTGAGCATCAGTGAGCCACTCTGCAGGTGTGTTCCAAAATCCTGACAGGCTGTCAAAATGACAAGCAAGCTAGTACTCTGTTAACATACCTATAAGAGCTGCATGGCAAAAAAATACACTGGCAGCTGGAATCCTCTTAAGTGTAATGTAATATCTACGTAACAAAATAATTTGATTATTTAACTTCTAACTTGTTTTTATCTAGTGAAAAAGTCTTATTCCCCTATTATACCATTTTATTTTCAAAAATTATAAATGAAATGTATATGACACTTGGGAACACAAGTCTTTAATACAAATGAACAATTCCAGTAATAGGTGAACAAATCTTAAAATAAACCTTCCACAAACTCAAAATTTAAAATATTAGATATACTGACTTCAAATAAGATGATTTCAATTGCCAAAATATCATGTTGGGTTCACTTCACTAGTACTGATATTGATAACTTCAACAACATTGTAAACTTACTGAAGCATCTGAATGAAAATCAGAGACAAAACAAAAACAAAAAGACGTATAAAACTCAAAATTCAAGAGTTTCTTGTCAGCACAGCCACATACACAAGCAAACAGAGGGTTGAAATGGCATTATTGTCATTTTGTAAAACTGAATCTGCATGTAGTCTGCATTTGAATTTCTGAGCAGTATATGATACAACTGTTTTTCTTTTTAAACAAAGCAATAAAAAAAAGGGATGATTCAAAAGATCCGAGGGATTCAGCTCTGAAGAACTGGTTTCGGTATCAAATTTTGCCTCTGGTGTAACATGCTAAACGTTTTTCGATTTTGTTATAGCAGAGAGAAATCTTGATATAGCAGCGGTGATGGCAATGCAAGCTCTGGCCCTCCAGTGCCTGCTGTCTCAGTGGGCTGCTTGGTGTTGAGGAGTGTGCTGGTGTGGGAGGGAGAGAGAGAGGGAGAGCTGTGGATGGCGTTTAATGGACAGCCCAGAGAAGGAGCCCCAGAGTGGGAGAGATAATCAGAGTGAGAGTGCATGTAGGAGAAGCAACTGATAATAGAGCGTAGGAGAGGGGAAGAGAGCGAGGTGCGGGGAGAGAAAGAGAGCTGGGAGAAAGGACTGGGTCTGAATGATCCGTTGCTATTGCCTATTTGTAGCTGTACATGGCATCTCAGAGAATGCCAAGAGCCCACAGCTAAAGATTATTCTGTAGCCCAGGCAGAGGTCAGAGGATGTGAGGTATGCTTTTGAGTCCATGAAAAATGCATGTGCTTGTGTATGCGTATTTGTAACAGGTATAAAAATGGTAGCACTGAAACCATCAGAATTCTTTGTGGGGGGGCGGTTTAGGATGGGGCATTATTTTGGAACTGAATTCATGTAGCTGACACTTAGGGCACGAGAGCTCGGCGGGCTATTATGATGCGGTAAACAGTGACAAACAAATCAGGGAAGCAGAGACATTAACACTTATGCTGTGATAAAACCATACTCCATCCATTATGTCTAATTTAAGGATGAGGGCTGCATTTACATACACAATTTCCATGGAAATATTTCGCCTGATGAGCTGAGGGAGCTGATGCAGTGGCCCATAAGCGATATGCCAGCGTTTTAACGTTTTAACGCACACGTCTAAGATGAATGTACTGAAACAAGAGTTAATTTTTTGGTAATGCACAACCCCGTAGCAGGCGCCCGAACCTGGAATCTATACAGAACAAATCAGTATGCAGAGCAGGGTGCACTATTGATTTTTGTGCTATTCCGGGGCTCATGTAAACACAGGATCATTTAGATTGTGGATGTCTTCAACAAAAGCACACAGCAGCCTCCAGTTGACCAGGATGAATGTAAGCACCAGAGCTCTACCCCATGCCTGTTTAGAATCTAGAGGTCAAGTATGATATATGACATACCATCTGCTTATCATCCACAGGCAGATATTTTTTTTTATGCAGCAGAATGAAGGTCGGCTAGTCCGTATAGGGGGATCTCCTCTCTTGATCCTCCTCTCCCTGATTTGTGATGAATCTGATAAGCGTACCTGAGAGAATTGCTAAACAGGATTATGGCCCGATAGGCCACCATGCCCCATGCGGCCCACTCTGAGACAGAGAGAATTCTGAGGAGGTTCAGGAAAGGCCACGCAGCTTCATTTTGCATTCCAAAAATATTACATGGATAAGGACATGTAAAAGTGAAAATGCCAATGACCTGAAGCCTTAACCAGCTTTAATCAGCGAATGAGTAAAAACCATTAATTAGTCATCACTGTGATGATGTAATGGTGCGCTTTGCAAATGGTCACGGTTCTTTTTGACAGTAAAAATAAGCTGCATGAGGAACGCCGGTCAACCTATAAGATGGTTAATAATGTGTGGAGTCTTTTTGCTTGCAGTGGAAGAGTAAACTTTCACACTGCTATACAGAACCACCTGTGAATGGAAATGATGAATATTAAAAGTGTTCAGCTTTTTCAGTCTTCACTGAAAGGAACCTTTATTAGATGTTATTGCGCTGATGAATACGAATATGAAAAGATATGAAAAAGGACAAGTGGTGGTAAAAATAGAGCAGTTAAACACATGTTCTGTAACTGCAGGAAAGAAATTCTAAGTAAAAGTAAGTCGGTGGGAGAATAACAAAACATGCATCTTCGAGTTGGTTATGATTTTCATCTGCGAGGTCAAGGCTTGATCTGTAAAACAAACGATATATAACTACACGTACTAGTTGAGAACCATTAAATACTGAAACATTTAAATGCTTGCCATGCCAGCCCTCTAAGAGCGTGAGTCCTAAAAAGTACAAGCCTTAGAATCTAAAAGTGCCTACAGAAAAAGGTCCCGACATTTGAGTATGAATACGTGCTCAGCAATAAGCCCCACATTACTCTGATTGGGTGCACTTAGACATCAACTTTTGATTAAAGTTTACAATGGTTTCCATGAAGGATAGGGACCACTATAAAAGAGTTTTACATTTTAATACAGCTATACCATTCATTTTTTCACGTTTTCAAAACTATATTGAAATTGTTAAAAGTGATTCCAAAATGTAAGACATAAAGTGAAAACCTCTAAACAACTGTGGAATTGAGCTCTAACCAACTCCATGTTTTTAATGGTAAACCATGGTATGATTCAACTAATGTATATCATTCTGGCCAAAACAAGTAAGCCAGTCTTTGTCAAAGTAGGAATTTACAGGGTTGCAATTGTGATATAAACATGATATTACATTGTTAACTAATGTGTGCTGTTTAATTAACCATTTACATTATGATTTTTCTTTTAATCAGCTTTTATCCTGTATGTTCACCATACGGATTGAAAAATCATTTTATTCGGGATTATTAATATTTCAGTGTTAGTCTGTTCTGTGAGGAATGTGGAGCTAGATAAGCATGCATGGGAGTAGAAGCCCATACAGGGGCAGAGAAAAGGTCACAGCTAAAGGATGAAGAAAACACTTTAGAAACGGCCAAAGGTATTAAATTAGGGAAGGTATGCAAATGTTAAAAGTTCTTAGCTACAGGAAGAGGGTCATTTATGGTAAGCCTTAAACCATAGCTCATTTGGAAAGAATTGTGACCGCAGGATGCCACCTCACCTGGGCCTAAACGGGTTCTAAATCAATCCCTTAAGGGACCAGAAAGCCATATTTGGGAACGTATGATCCTGGTTACAGGTTGTGGGCCAAGGTCTAATGCGAGTATAAGTATGTTGAAATCTACAACAAACAACAGAATTCCGCTACAGTATTTTATCAATTTCATATGATGAAAGGGACAAACAAGGGTTCAGTTGTGTACATTGTAAAAATTAATTCACACACAAGAAGCCTCATAGCATTCACTGATGCCATCAAAAGCACTTCTGTTCCCTAAAGAACCAGTTGTGTAAATGAGATGTGTGAGTGGAAAATCCTTTAAAGGAACTTTGTTTGACGTAAAGATTCTTCACCAATTTAAGACTTGTTCCAAACAGTAAAAAATTCCCATCTCATTTACGAAAAATCATTGTCAACCCTTGAAGCACCCTTTGGGCAAAAGTTTTCACAGGCAAAGCAAACCGTGCATTTGTTCATTTTTAATTCTTTGCTGTACATTGATGATCTTTTGACTGTTCAGAGATTAAAAGCGATTACTGTCCCTTTATCTACTAAACACCTGCATACTGCAGTGCCTGAGTAACATGGTCTAATGTTTTCTATGGCTGCTGACAGTGTGGTTCTGTTTTTATATAAATGTGAGTAATATCGCACATCAGCATGTTAATGACAGAGGTGAAACACAAACAGAACCTGCCCTGCAACCCACACCACAAGAGCGATCAAAGTCAAGGTGAAAAAACACACTAAACAAACCTTCATCTACTACCTGTTCTCTTGTAGAGGGTATAATGGGCAAATGACCTAATTATGACTGCATTTCCATTCTAAACAAGCACATGTCCATGGGCAATAGCTCTTTTTTGCAATGATGCTTTGGTTTGGTCTAAAAGGCCCCAGTATTTGCAATAATAATCAGTATTCAGGCGCCACGCATGCTTGGCATATGCTCCACCATATGTTTGGAATCCACTGCAAGGGTTTTTTCGTATGCACTGTTCTACGGCTCACGACAAAAACACCACTCCATCTTGTTTGCCAGGTCAGTTAGGAATATAGTGTAAATACAAGGTTTTCTTTCAGTTCTGTTTCCTAAGAATGAAAGAAAAAAGTATTTTGCAAGCTAATGCACTGGCATCCACGTAATCATCTGCTTTGATAGCCGAGACAACATAAGTGGCTTGTGTCTCTGAAGAAAACGCAATGTCAAGTTAATGACATCCAGCTAATAGCTCATAGAGATGGTGAATAAGACACAGTTGGATGGAATATCAAAGCCAAAGCGTTGCACTTAAACATGATTAAGCCCTGTAACTAAGCTCATTTAGAAGAATGGCGAATAAACTGAAAAAGACACAATTGGACATGGACAAAATGCCATCCAGCTGTTCTCACAAAGCCATGTGCATTTCACAACGTTTATTTATCAGTTCTATTCATTTTTGAATATGACAAACAGTCAGATGCAGGCTCTGGAATAAAAGTAAGCTGCATGTCGTCAAAGAGATACATGTGAATGCATCCGGAAAAGAAAAAAAAAAATCAAATCACATTATATCAGTCTAATGGTTTACTCAAGCAGTCATACAATAATTCCACCAAATGAAAATGCTACCAATTTAAAAAGCTTTGTGAAATGGCAGGCCAATGCAGCATCCTAATCTAGAACAGATGCCGGTCTAATCAGTAAATAATTAAATTTCAGGCCCTGAAATAAGGAGAAAAAGAGCTGATGTGCTGTTTATAATTAAATAGTCATAATTATTCATAAAATGTTGACCATTCTAGAATTTCTGCCAACGCACAGCTTTGTTGACAGACTTGAATATAACATGAATAGCAACTAGAGTATGACTGCAGCTCCGCAAATCAACCACACTACAGTATATCTCATTAAATATGCCTTGCAAAGAACCCTATGGAACATGTCCTTCACACCTGCTCTGGTTAAATCGGTCTAAATTGTGCTCAACAAGTGGTCTTTGTGTGTAGGACTACATAAAAGAGAGTGGCAGGTCAGGCCCTAGAGGAACCCGGGAGATTGTGAATGTAGCTGTCATCAGCATGTGGAGCGCCATGGATGTCCATGTTTTTGGGGCATATGTGGAGAAAACCACTGAGTATGTGAGGCTCGTGGATTGATTTTCACAGTTATTAAACCAATTTCTTTCTGTGTAGTTTCTCAGTGGAATGCAGAGAAAGCCCAACCATTTCACCCATCGGTCAATGATTCAAAAAATAGCTAATAGCTATATTCTGCTGACAGGTATCTGTTCACAGCTCAAGAGTTCATAAAACCTCTATTTTTGCTCACAGTTAGAAGATTCACACCTGAGTATAAGGTAGGTCAAACCTGCTATTTATGTAGTTAAGTGGAATATATGATGTATGTGTCTCTGTATTTTAAACGATAGTATTTTGGAGTACAAACTGCTACCCAAGACACAAGCGCAGCAAAGTATTCACTTCCAACTTTGGACATCTGTTTGCTTTAGAAAAACATCTCATCACTTCCCACTTTGGATGAAAAATGCACACGGAATAAACACTTGGCAATCTGTGTATTGATACAGTGACACCTGAATTAATATTTATGAATTTCCCTTTACACCATGTGTTAATGCAGTGACACTTATACTATATTTAACATCCAACACATGCTGAACATGTACCATAATAGATTTGTTTTCTGTGTGCTTTTTTTTACTGACTGCTTTTAAGGCTTTTAGGATCCTTGTTAGTTTACTGTTAGCTTCAGTTTCACAGACAAGGTTTATTATGAGGGTGTATGAATGTATTAGTTAATGGCCTACTGTGATTAGAGCTAAGCCATTTTGGCTGCATGTTTGTAGCACTGTTTTATGTTGCAGTGCTGTTCAAAACTAAATGGATGATGCTGGTATGCTGTATGTTTTCATGAACATTTGTTGTTCACTGATAATTTCCACAGGGTCATATGGGTCCAAATACTGACTACTGCAGCCTCTGTGATTAAAAATACAGAAATGTTCTCCTAAATATTGTTTATTCTCAATTTTCAAATGGAAAAGGGTAAGCATATGACAAATATTTTTCTTGTAGATCTAGTGTCTTATGTCATTGTATGGCTTAGTATCATGATGCTTATACCTAGCTAAAGTTCTAGAATGTCTTCATTTTGTTCTAAAAGGTTTGTAAAACAGCAGTGGCACACTTACAGAATGACCATAACTTCACATCTGAGCAACATCTGTTCCACTTATACACGTACAATGGATGAGCAAATCACTGTTCGGGATTATTTTCTTCAGTGTAAAAATATACAAGGTGAAAAATGGAAAATGATGCCCATTTGCCTCAAGGATACTCTTTTCCCTTCAATTCCCATGATGCACTGGCAGAACGATGTAAGAAGATAATTAACCACCTTCCAATTCATTTACATACTTGAGCTACCTGTTGCCAGAAATGTAAAACCATCCACCCTCTGCCAAGCCACTTGTCTAAGACAGTACAAAATTAACTATAAATACAATTTGGAACTTGGAACAAAACAGGAACAGTAGGACGTCGAGCCAGTTTATCTCGCCGATTGATACTGCCACTGTTGCACTGGACCATGAAATTGTCATTTGTTCTGCAAGCCTTACGTCAAATCAAAGTTAAGGGGCTGCGCATTGGCAGAGAGACTGATTCCTGCTAGGAGGGACAGAATCCCATGGCTAATTATATCCATTTCAAACAAACAGATAAAGAAAGTGACAGAGAGCACCTGCTAATGCCTAGTAGCATATCTGTAAAATGGAGCATGAAAATGTCTACAGATCTGAGACGCTGAATGATAAACTCGCAGTGGTCGCCAAACACACACAACGGATGCGGCATGGTCCCAGCACCACATACACACTCACACAAAGTGTTTTTTTTTTGTGTGCTGAATGTGCTGAAGAGGAAGCATTACAGGGAAGTAATGTAACCCATTTGAGAGATTACATTTTTGAACAGGCTTTCAGAGAACATCCCACATCCCCATCCAAAAACACACACACACACACACACACACACCCAGCCCAAAAATAAGATTACTATGAACTGTGATTTTTTCAAAGGAGCACAACACTGAAAACACAGCAATGCCATAAAGAGCAGAGAGAGACAGAGAGACAGAGAAAGAAAGAAAGAAAGAAAGAAAGAAAGAAAGAAAGAAAGAAAGAAAGAGAGAGAGGGTTTGGAGGTAGTGCGAGTCAGTCTGCTGCTTAGTTGGAAAGAAAATGGCTGCGCAGACAACAAATAAAAAAAAAGAGAGAGAGGAGTTGAGGAGGCGTATTATCAATATCCTGCCCTTCATGCAGACTGCACTAAAGCAGAAAATGGGGAAGCCAAGAGAGAGAAGCAGTCAGCCACTCGGCCCCAGCGCTACACATGACAGTACCATTAGGCCACAGCGCTCGCCAGAGGAGGGGTCAGTGCTCGACTGTGCAAATGGCCACAATTCAAAAGAAATGGACGCAACAAATGAGAGGAAATCAAAATGATCAGAAAAGACACACAAAAAAAGCTGTTCGCCAGCAGGCATCCCGGCCAGTCGAAAAAGGGAGAGATTTGCGATGAAAAAGAGGTGAATCTTTTATTTTTTCTGGTTAGTGTAGCATTGGAGGAATCCTTTACTGAGTTGCGTACAGCGCGGTGACATATACTGACCTGGACTTGAGACAGCACTAGTTGTGGTGGGTTCAATAATCACTACAAGGGGAAAAAAGGAGAGAAGGAAGAAAGAGGACATTCATACATTATTAGGAAAAAAGAATTATTACAGAAGATGGAAGAGAAGAAAAAAACAAAACAAAAAAAACAAAACAAAAAAAACATGCATGGACTGGAGAATGGGGTATGGGTCTGCACAACTGCAAAGTGGCTGTTTACCATATTTATTTGCATACTCTTTATATTTTATATTGTCCATTTACATAAAACAAATTCCTCACACATGGAAGTATGCATGGGTAATAAAGTTTAATTCCGAGTCTGAAACTAGCCAACAGGGGCCATGCTCTTCTTTTGTCATTCCGGCTATCGAACTGTCCTTTCCCCTCAAACTCAAACGAAATAGACCCCCTGCTGTGATCTAATAAACTCAGTCCCAGCTCAGTGTTTAAAATGGCTTTGATTAGGTTTTTTTTTATGTTCAGAGGAGGGCGGGGTGACTGAGTCAATTTCAAATCACATTATGATTCCTGATCCTTGATACTCTAAATCTGAAGCTTCTGATCAATTCAGAGGAACGGAGCTCAGCTCAATTAACACGTAGAATTAAATTTGCACCTACAACCATTTAATCAAGACTATGTAATATCCTCCCTCAATGTATTAATAGATATCGAACTCTCTCGACTGTCCCAGCTCCACTTTTGGGACAGAGCTTAAATATAAATCTGGATTTTGATCGCTTGCTTCCCCTAATCAATTTTGGCACTGATTAAATTTTAAAATTCTCCATCTCAAGAGGAAATCTCTGGAAAGGATTTTCCCTCTCCTCTGTTAATCTGCTCAGTGTGAAGGTGCTCTTTCTAGCGTTTATCAAAGAAATGTTTACAAAGTTAGAAGTTAGAATTCCTGTTTATAATGTTGATACAGAATTATAGTTTAATTATTCAGGCCATGGCTTACCACCAACAGTCCATTATAAACGGACTGGTATTTCTAGGACCCATAACATCATAATAGATCCAAAAATCATCATCATCATAATAATCATCATCGCCTCGATCACTTTGGCTCTGCTGTCAGTGGTAAAGTATAAAGGAACTTCTTTCTGGGTGGATGGTGCTTTTGCTTGAAGATTCTTTATCTAGGTTCAATAATGACTTCAACTCAAGTAAACCCTTTCATAAATTGTAGGGCTAGTGTTTAGGGTTTACTTTCAAATCATGAGAAATAGCCTGGAGGGCTGAAGAGAAAAAGAAACCGCATGTGGTATTACATAACAAAGCTCTTAACCACTTTCACCAGAAGTACTGCACGTGCTTTGAACACAAGCACACAGCCAGGGACTAGTTCCCCACACACCCGAATGAGTCTGGGAAAAAAAATAATAAACTGGAGGCTGGAGGGAAAAAAATTACACTTTACACAGAAACGTGTAAAACAAGATTATGATTAAAAAAAAAAAAAAGCAAAAAAAGAATAGAGCAGAAAGTTCCAGAGATCGCCAACACATTTAACTTCACTGAGTCATCATAAGAACTCATTTGAGAGAGAACAATTTTTGCTATCTATCTGCTGCACTGTGGGAACACCAGTCCAGGACATCCCGCAGTACACTGCTTGCTTACCCATTGTAATGCAATCCACTTTATTGAGCCATTCTATTTTTATCTTTTTTAATGCTGCAGATTTTAAAAGTTGCAAAAGCCCCCACATACATACATACACACACACTCACATATACATATATATGTATATATTTATGTACACACACACACACACACACACACACACACACACACACACACACACACACACACACACACACACACACACAC
>JBBPDB010000108.1:13540581-13555106 GCA_037974465.1 Brachypetersius altus | reverse complement strand
CACACACACACACACACACACACACACACACACACACACACACACACACACACACACACACACACACACACACGTACGTTATGTTGTGATGTACCAATCCAGTATGGCAGCATTATATATCTTACCTCAATTGTATTAGCACATACCAGATCAAATTGAGGATTAAAAAAACCTATTGAGACATGTGATGTGTGTATGTATGTATGTATGTATCTATGTTTGTATCTATATCTATCAACAGGATAAGACAACCTGCCACAATGCAGAATTCATCAGGAGTGGTTTGAGTAACAGGACAAAGAAATCAAGGCGTTGACTTGGCTTATAAATTCCCAAGATCTCAATTCGCTGGAACATCTGTGGGATGTGCTGGACAAACTAGTCCGATCCACGGAGGACCGTCTCACAGCATTTAAAGATAAGTGCACCTACCTATATACACACATTGTGACTTTCATCACTTTTTACCTGCTGCACTTACCATTTTTGTGCACTTTGTAGTTTACTATTACTGACTGTAGACAAGTCAGGAGGAACTCCACAGACCACCAGTGAGCAGGTAGTACTAGACACATCTAGCCCGCTGGCCCACCTTGCACATGTAAAATGTATTCATGACAGTTGTGTTGCTTCACAGTTTGTGTTAGTCATCCTCTAGTCCTTCATCAGTGTGACACTGTTAGCTGGATATTTTTGGTTGGTGGACTATTCTTAGCCCAGCAGGGACACACAAACATTCAACTACCATGCCAGTGTCACTGTTGTGCTACTGAGGATCCAACACCCAAATAAAAATATTTGTATATTATATATATATACACAACAGAAATCACAGAATTGTAGTTTCTGGTTATAAATGAATTACATACAGGCTTTGGCAAATATTGGGTGATATTTGCTAAATGTATTTGTACAGTTTGCAGTTTGACAAAAACTAATTCCTTTTACACTGCAGTGTTTTTCTCAGTCGACACCCATTTCAGTACGGCATAATTTTTTGACATGCAATCTTCTTGAGGCCTGGAAACAGGGCGATGGAGCAGGCAACCTTGTATTCCATAATAGTTGGTACGCGTGGATACTGGACAACCTCTGTTCTGACTTGCAAGATAAAACACATTATAGAGCGAAGAATTGCATTTCATTCTGTAATAACATCACGTTTTTTCCGTCGCCAAGCAGCAGTCGAGGACAATGTGCAACTTCCACGTAATCCATGGCGGTATAAATTGCAAAAATAAGGGAGGAGTGCCGTGTGCTTTCAGATTCTTTTAGGAATATCGCGTTAGCATGTGACAATGGATTCATTTCTCCTGTGCCTTTCTCTTAATGTTGGGTAAGAAAATGTGAAGGTCATGTGTCATTTAATGGGACTAATTCACGTTCGTCTTGAGATACATGACGCAAGGTACTGACTGAGAGCAGCTGCCTGTATCCTTGACTGACTGATTCATACTGCTTGTGGGCAGGGCTAGCACTCGCTACAGGGCTAGCCTATTTATCCAGGCTGTTATAACTGCTTGCCTCGTTAATGATCGGATGGCAGGTGTTTTATAGCTAAAGAAAGGCACAAACCATCTTTGCGTCACATATCTCATTTTCTGGCGAGCCTGTCCCCTGTGAGAACTAGCATCTTCACTGTAGTTTCAGTCAACTGAAAAGCAGCAAAATCGCATCCTTTAAAGCACCATCGCATCAAACTGATGTGCTGGAATATGAGACACGAATCAATGAGACAGAGGAATGCCACCCCTCCTGCTGTTCAACCATCTTTTTGTCTGCTGCTGTGGATTTTATTAAGGTTTGAAAACCACAACAAATGAAGATACAAAGCACAACAAAACTCCATCCTGGAGAAATCGGCACAGAGATATTGAAGCAACAGTTTTCAAATGGCAAATAATAAAGAGACATAAAAAAGGCTATAATGCCATCCGTGTTGGAACGCCGTCTACATTCTGATCACAGCAACTTGAACACGTTCTGATTAAGCTTTAGATAAGGTAAAACAAACAATAAATAAAGCCCTGAAATAAATTCACATAAACAGTTTGTGGTCTGTATTTGGCAGAGATTTTTTTGAGAATTCAAAGATTCTTTGGGGGGGTGCTGCTAGGGGCAGCTGAGTATTGTCAAGGCCAATCTGATCCGAGATTGATGTGTGGACAAGAATAGAAGCAGGAGTGGAACACACATGCTAAGATGGATGCAACATGCCAAAGAGTTATTCAGAGAACAAGTGAGAGGTCCTTTTCCAGCCACGAGAAAAAGGACATTCATGTGAATGAATTCACATTGTGCCTATTCTATTTCACCTTCCATTTCATCCCTCCTTTCATGTCCCTGGCCTGTGACTCAGGTGCGGTCACACTACGGTAACCACGACAACAGTATCCCCCATGGCTGAGGCCAGGGTACCAGCGAGGTAGCCAAGACGACAACAGACATGGAGGACATGAAAAGATGACACCGGGGTTTTGATTGATTAGCATGGCAAATTGAATGAGCGCCTCCATTAGCTGGAGCTGCTGAGGGTACGGAGGCTTTTCCAGAGGAGCCACAGCTTTCTTCAGGCCAGGAGCACGTTCTCTCCTATTTCTGGCATTGCAAAGCATGTGCAGCAGGGCTATAAGCGAAAAAAAAGTGGGTGGGGAAGACATCACGACTTTCTGAGCTGAAGAAAGCTCATTTATTGAACCTGGCTCATTATTGCAGAGAAGTTAAGTCTGTTTAAATTGCCTGAAAAAACAACAAGAAAAACAAAACTCTAACCAAAAAGCAGAGCCAGATGAAAAGACGCAACGAATCCAAGAAAATGTACATTATTTGATCAACAATTGAGAAATAACACTCATACATAAACACAAAGTGCTTTTGCCATCCAAAATCCAATTGGAGAATATATGTATCACAGATATGGAGGTCTCACATATATGCTCATATCTAGTCAAAGTCTGGTAAAAGAACTTGCAGGTGCATTCAATCAAAATCAGTCTCATCTTTCAAGTAAAGTTGCAAAGCAAACTCAGTTCACAAGTTTGCTATACACTACTATACACATATATTAGATCAAACAACCACAGAACCTGTCCATGGTTTAGAGAACACAAGAGCTATGATAATAATACATGAAGAGCTAAAAACTGGCTCCCCATCACTGGTAATTTATTCATGGCCACATACATTTAGTCTAATTCTTAACATTAGGGATAGGTTGTATGGCAAAACTGTAATATCATCGCATTTCAAGATATTTTCATCTCATCATAATATTTAATTTCTGGTACAAGTTTAGATAAGTAGGAAGAGACACATTGCAATGGTACAGGGACATTAAAATTTGCTGTCAAATGTTTTGGCTGCCACCAGCTACACCAGCTACATCTAATTAATAATGTCAGCCATGCTCTCTGAGGTGGCCAGCACTGCTGGGATTTAAACTCATGAATTCCTGACAGAAACACAAAACCTTATGGGTTCTTCTAAACCTCATTTTAATGTGACATGTAGTGGCTCAGTGCTGTGCCAGTGCTAGCATAGCCCATGATATGCATAGAAAATCTAATTGTGATGTAATTTATCCTAGTGATTAAATCCTGTTGTGTAAACCAACATTGCTATGCACCACAAAACACTTTCTCTGTGTTCTGTAGTGAAATCTCTGAAAGGGCATTTTATGTTACAAAAATATCAACATGGATTTAACTGCATCACAGTGATTCTGCATATTAAATCCCAAAACTGATACCATGCATGGCATATGACAGAAAATAGTATGAATTAGGCTAGAAATAGCCTAGTGGCAAGATTCCTTATGCCCAAGAGAACATGTACTGCCACACTACCACTCCAAACCTGTGCCTAGGTCGAGGCTCTCCGTTACACATTAAGGTGTCCCTGGGTCTACCTCTGGTTCATCAATACCTATTGACTGATATTATAATAGCAATTTAGTCACTGGTAATGATGGCTGCCTCTTGGATTTGTAATTTGCACAAATGTGGCAGTGTGTGTTGTGCAGGAATTGCTTGCCATTTCTCATTAAGAGGACAGTGGAATGGGTTTCCTTTTCATTAGCGTTCATGATAAAGAGAAGCAGAGCAGCTCGCAGGCGAGAGAAGAAAAAGCAAGAGAGAGAGAAGAAGAGGAGAGGGCAGATGGAAGGAGAGGAGGGGAGAGAGGTGAGGAGAAGAAGCCTGTTGGCCTATTCTCACTTTTCCCCGCATCACAGTCACTGAATCTTCAGCAGAACGTGAACGATTTCTCAGGCTCCCTCATCTCTTTGATGTGCTTCATTTAAAACTAGGGGACTCAAGTGGCCCTTCCCATCTGCCAGCTTTAAGGCTATCTGCCTTCCTTTATTTCACATGGATCTGTGTTGATTTGTTTACCTTGTTAGCAGCCTACTTTCATTATTGACTCTGAAACCTCGAAATCAAAGAGATGACTAATGATGTCAAAATGCCGGAACAAAGAAAGCGCTGCGCGTTTTAAGAAAGCTTTTCCTCTGAAAACCTTAAAATCACACAAAAGGCAGAGTTTACCATATACAAAAAAACAAACAAGGCAGTGTTTTCTCTCTCTACCTAATAAATGAGAATTTACATATACAGACTGTCCTGAATGTGAAGCAGTTTCTAAATCATTTGCAGGAAAGAAACTCTGAGCTTAATTAGAGCCAACAGGAAGAAATGCTTGTTACTTACGATTCAGAGGCGTGCTGGCGTTGGCTGTTCCCAACCTGTTGGCGGCCACACAGGTGTAGTTGCCATAGCGATCCTCTGTCATGTTGCTCACCGTGAGGACTGATCTGGAGCTGAGGTTCTTGATGTCAATGCCAGCTTGACCCTTGCTAAGCCTAGACATATGGCAAACAAAGACAACGTATTAGTGTTGATAACACTAATACTAATATGCAGCTAGGATGGCTATTTGGTATAATACTAGAGATACAATGGTTTACATTTGAAATGATTCAAACATGCAGTTAATGTGAGCTTTGCAAATCCCAAACCATTCAAAAAGAGAATGAAATAAATTATAAAAATTGCCAGGGTAAACCAGCCAATTGTCAATCTTGATCTATTTTCCATTTATCAGTCATGTAGACATGTAATGTGTTGAAACCTCTCAGTTGCTGGAGATGTCTAGCAATCCCTCATAGCTGCAATAAATTATGCAGCTCTTCACAAAGTTTTGTCTTTGTTTTGCCACACACACTGAAATGTGGCTGGTTTGGAATATTATTCTCAAGCACAACCTCGCCTGGAATCCCATGGCTCTAAGATATTTTGATACTGATTGGAAACCACAGTTTGAAACGAGTGCATACCTGTGTACCAGTGTGCGCTGCCACAGAACAGTGAGCTCTCTCTGTGAGGCTAGGAGGGTGTGTGGTGTATTTTTAAAGCTCTGATAGTGATACTTTGTAGGTACAATACTAATTAATACTACCTAATGCGAATATGGACCTGACATGGACTTTTCGTACTGTACTAATGCTCACTTACGCAGTTAGGATAGTCTATTGGTGTAATACTAATGCTCATACTGACACTAATATGGATACATTCGTACTAATGCTTACAATAATATTAAAATGCAGCAAGAACAGTTTGTTGGTATAGTACTAATGCTAATGCTTAATATGCAGCTAGCATGGTTTATTGGTGTAATATTAATGCTCATACTAATATGCAGTTATCATGGTCTGTTGGTGTAATGCTAATGCTCACGCTGATGCTAATATGCAGCCCTGCATGAAAACTCAATAATGAAGGGCAATAAGGCCATGTGCATTCCAAGTTCAAGTCCGATTTTTAGTGCACATTTGTATGTACAGTTACTGAGAAGCATTTCATATTCAAATATATGGCCCAGATCTTGTCCCAAACAGCATTCAGAAGCTTTTATGTACTTTTTTAACTATTTATCTTGCATCTCACCCTAGTTTAGTCTCCTGTTGTCAGTCTCTTTGGGTTGGGCAAAAACAACAGCACTACCCCGCTACATGAAATGTGTACTTAGACGGGAACGCCACTTAACTCTTCTCATGGCTGTGAAGATGTCCTGATTGAATCAGTTCATTGCTCTTAGACAGAGAGTGATCCTTCCATCGAAACTCTCCTTAGTAGAAATTTAGCCAATTGGGCTTCCTGGAGAATCACAGCCAACTGAGAACAAAGTGCTTTTCCGGTCTGTGGTGCTCACTCTCAACACTACTGCTCTTCTGTATAAAAATCTTAACATCTTCATTCTACACTGATGATCCACAACAGTAATGAGTGGCATATATGAGGCAGTAGTTGATGTCTTGAAAGCAGGAACAATGGGCAAGAGTATGAATATGAGGGACATTGACAAGGGCTAGAAGACACAGCTTTGCCAAAACAGCAGGTCTTGTGTCCCTGCTACGCAGTGGTTATTACCAACCAAAAGTGTTCAAAGGACAACAAGTGAACTGGTGACAGAGTCATCGATCCCAAGAGAAGAGTCACTGTAGCTCAAATTGCTGAAAAAGCTCATGCTGGCTTTGGCAGAAAAGTGTCAGTGGACAGTGGATCACAGCTTGCTGGGTTTGGGGTCGCCTAGCCACAGACACGTCAGAGTGCAAATGCTGACCACTGTCCACCGCGGGAGGTGCATACAATGGCCACAGGAGCATCAGAACTGGACCATGGAGTAACAGGAGGTGGCCTGGTGTGTTAAATCACATTTTCTTTCACAGTGTCATGGATGGCTGGATGCTTGTGTGTCCTTACATGACAACGTGTAGAGATGTGACCTTCAGATCTCAATCCAGTCAGGCACCTGTGTGATGTGCTTGACAAATTAGTCAGATCAATAGAGGCCCCACCTGGCAACTTACAGGACTTAAAGGATTTCCTGCTAATGTCTTGTTGCCTGATACCACAGTACAGAGGTCTTATAGAAGCCAGGTCTGGAATTCCAAGTCCATGAGTTGCTATGGCATGGGGAGACCTACACAATTTTAGACCGGAGATCTTAATGTTATGACCTCTGAATAAAATTTTTACTCTGAAATGAGATAAACATGACATTCAATAGATAACGCGTCATCTTTTTTTTTTAAATCAAATTCTCAGTCAGATCACTTGGTCAGTGTTTCCTAACCACAAAGGAAATCTGGTATTTACCTAAAGCTCATAATTTGCAAGTTAAATTAATACAGTGATATAAAAACATCAACTAGATGGTGGCCTTAACGCACACATGGATGATTATTCACCAAATTCAAAAACTACATATGTGTGCTTGAATGGTTTACATTATTCGTGTCATAAAAACTCTCAATATTCAGATCAAATATTCAGATTCAAAATCATCTGTAATAAAGTTGAAATAAAGCAGTACTACACAGCCCATAAATGTCACTGCCGCAAAGAGAGATCTCATGAATCCACGATTGTCAAGTTGTCATCGGTGTTGTATACGGGAATGCATGTCTGACAAGCTCTGAAGCTAAGGTGAAACGTGCAGAGGGTGGAACTCCCTTGCCCTCCCGGTGCAGTGGCTCCCTAAACACATTTGAATTGATGGACTATCCATGTTCCTCTCCGAGCTGAGGAGATGTGCCTGACCTTATGTCCAGCAAATCTCTAAGCAGCTGTTGTTTGCTCTCCTACTGAGATTTGCTCAAATGTTAGCAAAAGGTTTTGCAGCGACGATCATTGCAAGAGGGAGTGCATGCCACTGGTTCGTACCAACACGACACCAACAAAAACAACACAACAACCACAGTGGCATTTGCAAAACATATTCAAAGTTGCAGTTATACATTACTTAGCAGTGTTAAAACAGAGCGTTCTGACACAGAAACATCGCACATGTGTGCAGTCCATCTTATGTGTGCATACATATTAAACACATTACCTTCAAATTTATCACAAAGCAAGTACTGGCGTGAACGGCTATGTGTAGGTAATGATTAAATGTCTGTGACACTAATACTATGGTCTAGGTTCTATGGCTTCATGAGGAAGTGAAAAAATGGTGGCATGTGAAGAATAACAAATGTAAAGCCTTAAATTAGGCAAACCCTAGAACCAATGCCAATGCCTCCTTAGCAATTTGAATAAATTGACTGAAGCCTATAATTACAATTAGCACAGTGTGAACTGCTGATTCAGATCGTACTCAGAAAGAGTGGGTAAATGATGGGTAATGGGGTAATTTGGTATTTAAATTCAAGAACCACCACTTGAGTCGACACTGATTGATGCAGAAACTGGAAATGCTCTTTACTGGTGGTGAGGTTATGCAAACATTTAATTAAAATTCAAGGTTAAGCCTTATAGTGTAAGATTTCTCAATAGTGGCTTTCACCAATTCATAGCGTGACTTCTGAGCTATAAATAACTGTGTGGAATTTTAGATGTGCAGGGAGACAAAAAAACAGAACGTACATGCTCCTGGGGCTGAAAGAATAAATAACAAATATTCATCCAAAACATCAGCGAGAGGACCGCCATGCCTCCTTGTATCAGTAAAGCAGGAAATTCTCTTATCCCCTGGATCTGGATCCCCTGTTCACCTAGTTATACGGCCTGAATATTTACAGCAATATAGATTATATCTCTGGCCTACTATCCTCAGAGGCCCACTTTACTCCACAGAAAAAACAGCTGACATACATCCTCACTGCAGTCAGGCTTGAATCAGGGATGAACTGACTTATAATGCACGAAAATGTATAACAAGAAAAATACATTAAAAAAGGACAGATAAAAGCCAGGTATTTAATCATCCTGCCTTTGGTTCCTACCTCTTCTCCCCCTTGTACCACTCAAAGACTGGAGAGGGGACAGCAGCTGCCTCACACCTCAGCAGCGCCGTGTGACCAGGCCGGACCCCATGACTCTTCATCTCGTGAATGGAAGGCGGAACTGGAAAACAAATCCAAACAGGGGCTGGTGGTGAATACTATTGCAAAGATAATCTGATAAATGCACATTTAAATGGAGCATGATGTTCACAGAACATAGGTCTGCCATCCTATCCGTCATGTGAGGTTGAAAGCAACTATAAACAATTATTAGAACAACTACAATAATGTTCAGAAAAGATGAGTAGACGACGTTATGACTCTTTTTATTTCAAACTAAATCAGGCGACTTTAGTTTTTCCCTGTAATCCGCTCTAAAGAGAAAACGCTACAAGTGAATAACAATAACAGTCTAAGCACTTTGGAGTGGTCAAGGCATGAAAAAAAAATTTGACTAGCTCAGTGCAGAGAAATACTATTCATCCCCAGGGTTAGAGAATGAAATGAATTGCACAGTGATAAACTGCTTAATGGAAGTTCAAAGACTGAATAGCAGAGGCAGGTTCTGTGAATATGAAATGAGGGTTCTTTCATGTTCTCAAACATTGTGCAAGTCTAGTGTCAGAGAGCCAGCTGTAACTAGGGGCCACTTTATTCCAAGCTGTCAGGGGGGGAAAAAAGGAGACAGGTTTTCAAGTGCACATGAAATCCTTTCTTTAGTAAGTCGACTTGATTCTTTCAACAGAGCACCAACAGGCACGTTTCAGTGCATTAATTGCATAAATCTTTGTTGAATGCTGAACTTCTGCAGCATGAAGGAACAGAAGATATTGGCTTTAAACAGTACATTCTGTCCTTAGAATGCCATTTCCGTGAGTGACAACGGCCCCCGGAGAGAGAGAGAGAGAGAGAGAGTGAGAGAGAGTGAGAGAGAGAGAGAGAGAGAGAGAGAGAGAGAGAGAGAGAGAGAGAGAGAGAGAGAGAGAGAGAGAGAGAGAGAGAGCTTTAATAATTGAAGCTCGGGCTGCAGCCCAGTCCTGTGTGTAGAGGAATAGTTGTAAAAGATGCATGCAGGTGCCTCAGGAGGGACTCTGCTGTACGGCTACTTCAGCACAGAAAGCCCAGAAACATTGTTGCAACTAAAGCAACCGAGAGGAGAATCGTCCAACAGCGATACTTCCTGAAATAATTTGGAACGGGAAAGCGATGTGAACGATTAAAACCGATTTCTTTCTGAAACTGTTCAGTAGATCGTGAATCTCAAACTGCACGACGATTGTTCTTCCTCGGTTTAGTGAAGGGCTCGTTTGGATATTGAGGCCGTCTAAGATTGATATCACGAAGGCCGTATCGGCGCTTTCAGATCGATGCATTTTTACACCCCTAAGGAGCACGTTCCCACCCTGAGCGCAGTGCAGCGTGGGTAGACCTCTTCTGGCTCTGTCTTTAAAGCACAATCTCTGACTCAGATGTATTGCTCTTTCTCCCGGCCCTGCCATTACTGCTCAGGCCTAAATTATTGATCCTGGACCTTCATCAGCATAGCAGTCACGTCCCTGAGCCACAACTAGCTCCTCTCAGTCCCACTGCTACAGCCACTGAAATAATTAGGAGGATTCTCATTATGGGGGAACAAAGGGGGGCAGAGAAAGGGATGGAGGGGAGAGGAGAGAGAGAGAGAGAGAGAGAGAGAGAGAGAGGGAGACAGAGAGAGAGAGACAGACAGAGAGAGAGAGACAGACAGAGAGAGAGAGACAGAGAGAGAGAGACAGAGGAAGGGGGGAAGCACAGCCTGGGGGATTTTCAGGGTGTTTAATATCTCCCCCTGAGGATTCATATCATTCTGATCGCATCCACTGACTGGGCGTGGAGATGACAGGCCTTACCACAGAAACACACACATACACACAGGAACAGTACGGCTAATGGGAGCTGCACAAATAATAGATCCAGTCACTGAGGCTGGACAGAAACAAAGACAGACAGATAGAGAGAGCCAGACACAGTGACTGAGAAAGAGAGAGAAGTGCATAAATACAACTGTGCCGCTCTCTGCCAGATTAATAATGAACAGTGAAGGTTGGGATCGATAATATCAGCACTTGAGCTCAGAGTATAAATACAATAAAGAGTCCTCAGTCCACTCTGATTCATCTTCACACCCGCAGAAGCTGCCTGTGTGTGTTAGATTTAGCAATGTTTTGTTATGCAGCTAAACATGCAGAGAGACGGCGAACAATTCTCAGCTAATCCATCTAGGACAGAGATACCAGCACCATCCTATTCTGACTGCATTCACACATTATACCATCTCTCAAATTACCACAGACCAATCTGAATACCCAGCATGCAGTGGCCCCTGTCTGCAGGTTCTCCATTACTGGAGATTGGGGTTTTCCCAGAACACTTTAATGCAGTTTAATGCATTAACCTTAAATAAAATGTTAAGGTTAACCCGTATTTGAATTTAAAGATATGCAACTGGGAAGGTTGCGGGACAAAAGTATTGGGACACCACGGCGAGGTGAACAGTTTTTGGAGAATAACCCCGGATCTCCTCGGGTTAAAACACACACGAGGGCTCGTTGGAAAGGTCTCCTGGAGATCTACTGAACTGTGCTTGCACTGCGAAGAAAGCGCGCTTCAGAAAAAGCCCTTCCAGTTCGGCTACAGCCTGCCCTGAGTCCACTTGTGTGAAAACATCCAGAAAAATTATATTTATTGCCACAAAAAGCAAAAAAAAAGGCGAAGGATATTTGCAGTTTCCACGTTGTTGTGGGTGCACGGACAAAATCCGCGCGCGACTGAATCCACGACTCTGTAAAACTACTGTACTGTAGATGAATGTGCTTTATTCTATTTTAAAGCAAACAACTCAAAGCTAAGTACAGCCTTCCGAGAAAACAACGAAAGAAGTCTATATCTACTGGCTGCAAAATGAGCGTGTGCTAATCGATTAATCGAATTTAGTATTTTTAAAAAATGGATTGTCTGCTTAAAACAACATAGAATTTGACCACTTTGTGTGTGACAGTTCAGTAACTGTTAAAACTAGCCCCGAGAATGTTAGAGTTAGACTAGTAAAAAAAAAAAGAGACCACGGAAATGTATTTTTTTAATTGCCATGAGTATGGCAGCCATTCCATGCCAGTGTCTATACACGCACTTCTGCTTTATGAGGCACTAATAAATTATCACCTGAATAAAATCTTATTAAATAAGGAAAAGTATAAAATACACTTCTGTAATCAACACCCTCCGTTGGACGGCAAAACACTACTAGAAGTCTGTCTAAGGTTATTAACGCCATTTTGTTTAAGAGTGAACAAGAGATTTGTTTTCATTGAATATGTATCGACATTTCCTTTAAAGAATAATATTTTTATTAGAGAAATATTGTCAGCAGTTCTTACAAACTAATGCACAGCTGTTCAGTTAAACATCAAACCTGAGAAACTCAACATGTTTGTTTTTTTTTCCCCCCAGAGCTTTATTACCATTTTCATTGACGATTAACAAAAAGACGTAAATGTCAAAGACAGACAAATCGACCAGAAAACGTATCTGCCACGAGGCTTGACACATAATGGTTAACGCTAACTTACATACACATTTTTGCAAGACGCATTTTAATTCTATTTAATTACATTATGACTGAAAGTACACACCAACAAGAACTGTAGCATGAGGTTCTGACTTGTATCAAAATCAGCTTCATATTCTTAGCTAGAAGCTTATTATTAGCAATATAGAGTGATGCAATATTATGGATTACACTAGCACCAGGTAGCTAGACTGACACTAGTTATTAGCGTTTGCCAGTACACAATATCGAGTGAGTGCTGTTTGTAAATGATGGCTGTGTATTTTCTTGGCTTTGATTTCTGGCATCCAAGTGGGCCGACCATCCTGGGACTGATATGATGAACACACAAACATTTGAGCACAGGAGCAGAGGCATGAAAACGCATTTGCAACTGATATGGCTTTCGTCAACTAAAGCTAAACTTAAACGAAAGGCTGCCCGAATGGCTGAAATTTTCGTCAAAAGACCAAAAATGATCACTGCGTTCAGACATTATCTGCTGCTGTCGAGCCCCATAAAGCTTTCCCGGAGCTGCCTGGCCACGCCCTCTGTTAGTGGGAAGGGTTTGCTATGCTAATGACGTAGCTGGAGCAGTATCATCGAGCAGCATCCTGCGTTATCGCTTTCCACCGCCGATCGTTTTCCTCTCCCCGATCGCTCATACGGAATCATGGCCTAATAGCATAGCATTAACATAATTGCCGGCACAACTAGTGTTCCGTGTCTTATACTCCTCAGCTGCCTGGGGGGAGGGGTTAATTAAGCCTAACAAGGGCCACTCCTGCCGCCGGAGGTGTGTGTGTGTGTTTGTGTTTTGTGTGTGTGTGTGACAGAGTTGTTTTTAGAAGACCTTGAGAGGACCCTCTCTCTTTCTCTTATTCCCACACACACATACAATTTCTCTCTCGCGCTTTCTGGCCGCCTTCTTTCTCTCTAATCTCTCTCTCTCGCTCTCTCTCTCTATCCCTCTCCCTCTCTCTCTCAATATTGTGCTGATGATTTTCACAGCAGACGCCGGAGCTGGATCCAAAACCCGACATGCCAAGCAAAATCAAATCCCCATTATTTTTCAATTAATCCTTAATTAAAATATATCATGCCTCCAATCCCACAAATCTCTCTTAATATGCAAATGTGGCCCATTCAGGGATATTTACATATCGTTAACTAACGTGTGACATTCTTTTAGACTAACAAACCGTGGGCAGGAAGTGCCAAGGTGATTCACAGAAGCACACATCACAGGATCACAGGAGCAGAAGAATGCTTTCCAAGAAAAGAAAGAAAAAAAAAGAGGAAAAAAAAGAAGCATGCTAACCTACTGTCTGTGAACAGACTGAGGGAGAATTTAAAAAATATCTAAAACTATCAACTAAAATTTGATCAATCAACTACGCTTCCAGGCCTTTTATGAGACATATAGTCCCATAAACGTACTGCAGAATAAGAAACAAGGATCACATCAATATGGCAAGCAATGTGGGTCACACTTACATTTACATCATTTAACTGATGCTCTCATTTTTGAGAGTCTCAGATATGCATTATAATCTGTCAGAATGACTGCATATATATATATATAGTGCCGTGTTCTTTATGTTTGGGCACGCGGTAAACAAGGCAATCAGAGACCTGAACAGAATGAGCCTTCGCTGCTCAGCGCTGTGCCCAAACATAAACAACCCGCATGGAGGCGAGGGGGAGCGGTGTACAAGGCCCGGACGTCACGGTCAGCCAATCTGAGAACATTTATTTCTCCTTGCTGCTGATTGGCTGTTGCCCTGTGACACATCTGTGACAGCTGCAGTCCAGAATTTCCCCCGTGGAGCGTCTCCGGTGTTCTTGTGTTTTTCGTTTTGTTCGTCTTAAAGCCCTGTATTTTTATTACTGTCAATTAATTTATTACCACGTTCATCTGGTTTATGCCAACGAAAACTACCGTTGATACTAAAGAAAACAGGCTTGCATGAATTACAGTACAGACGTAATATTGGTATTTTACATTCTAAGGGTACTGTATTAAGCCTTTAAGAGATTAAAATTAAATGCAAGTGTGTAAAATTAAATGTAAGTGGGGGTGTACTGTGTGTGTGTGTGTGTGTGTGTGTGTGTGTGTGTGTGTGTGTGTGTGTGTGTGTGTGTGTGTGTGTGTGT